>JAWHQI010000497.1:600000-1076173 GCA_033032865.1 Dactylorhiza incarnata
TTATGATTTTGTTCTTGGCGATTTTGGCTTAAGTTTCATCTTTAAATTTGCTTGACAAGATTCGAGAGAGGAGACAGGCTAGATGAATGTATTATATTGCGCGGCAAGATTCGAGAGAGGAGTTGCGTAAATTTTTCACCAAAATTTTTATTTTTATACTGCGCTGCAAGATTCGAGAGAGGAGCGATGAAATTATATCATAAATTTAGTATAACGTAGAAGGGAGAAAGAGATTTTGTCTTTTCGTTAGCAACATAGATTTGTGTGCTTCATATTATTCTTTATTGTTGCATAAGTTAGAGATAACTACGAGATAAAGAGTAATTGAATTTCAGAGATCGAAAGATAATGATTTTCATTTTCAAATCGTTGCATGATACTTGATTAAACTCTTCACTAAGACCCACATTTAAACTCATCACAATAGACATAGGAAATCAATATGCAAGAACATTTCTCCAAATTGTTATCAAAAGTATTTTTAAGTAGTCATTTTTGTAACTTGATTTGATTTCTGTTGTTTTCACAAATTACCTTAATTAATCCGCTTGAATATAAAGAAAAAGTTAAGCTAATAATTGCGAGCATTAGATTTAACACTTTCTCGTGGGAACGATTTTTACTTACACTTTATTACTTGAACCAGAAGATAGTGAAAGTTGGCTGGTACAACTCGGACTGTGTGGTTTTTCACCCTTTTCGGGTTTTCCACGGTAAAAGTTTTTGTGTCATTTACTAATTCACTCATAGACTGTTTGCTCGCTCGGTTCGCTTCCGAGCTAAGGTGGTTCAATTCGACCGATCTACCAGAGCATCCGAGCGATCCACAACACTTATTACAATTAATGTGTATTTCTTGCTATTTCTATTTCACCTCGCAGGGAGTTGGTGTGTTCTCAAGTTGCTTGATGTTGACTTCAGCAGAGTGCTCATCTTGATTAGCTGAAGAACACACCTACCATTTCACCCACATGCACCCATCCAATTCACACCGCTAGATTAAGACTTCAGTCGTCGGTGGTTCACCAAATATCCATTGACTGTGTTAGCACGTCAATGTTGAGCAAGTGCGTGATCGTTCCTCTTTCTTCAATTTGTTATTTTTTTATGTGCATTAATTATTAATATTCATTTATACTATTATATTTTATACTATTACAATTTACAAATACTTGTTGAGTGCTTTTAAAATTTTATTTTCAAAACATTTATACTATTATATTTGACTTCCCGAGGTAAGGCTGCCGCGTAATAAGAGTCTTTCACTCTTTCAATTTAATATCATTTAATTCTAAGTAGCAAACTTTTTTTATTATTATAAATTCTAAGTAGCAGATGTAGAGATATTTGACTTAGAATTACATATTTTTGGTAAGTAAGGGCATAGCGCGAGGAAGGGGGAGTTCGGCCCGCATTCAGATTCTCTTCATTTCGGTGAAATGGATAGTATTCATTTCGTGGTGTGAATATATTCTCATTTGATCTAATATCGACGGTTTCTCGGTCGGAGGTCCAAAACTTTAATAATCGTTGACGAAAGGGGCACCTGAGTGAAATAGTCATCCCTCCAGAACTCCAATGAATCTTCAATTGAATAGTCTATCTTGTTGCCGTTTTGAGAGCAATTCAGTGCAGCTTTCGGATTGAAATTTCATCGAGGGATTATGGAGTCACGAGCTTCCAGAGTTTCGGATCTTCCTCCACATGCATTAATGGCGTTTGGCTTTTCTGGGAGGGAGAAAGATTAGGAAGAAAAGAAGGCGGGCGAGGTCGCTCATGGCCACGAGGGGGACTTGGGCGACTCCTAGTGCTTTACGACACCCTATTGGCGGACAGATCGTGTGTGTGTGTGTGTGTGTGTGTGTGTGTGTGTGTGTGTGTTCGCGCACACGTGCTTGCGACGGTGTCCACCACCACCAGCTGCATGCGCCCGCTAGGGCTGTTAGCCCTAGTGTGAGGAAGGGGAAGACCGGTCCATGCCAGCTGGCCTGGTTCGGGCCCGTTCCCTCACGAACTGCACACTTCGTAGGCCGTTTGAAGGGTCAAAACGACTCTTGGAGTCATATCGGCGAGCCAGTGAAAATCATGGTCTTGTTGGTCCAATTCACCCACTTTAATATTTCTAGAGAACTTATCAATTAGTAAACTAATTATTGTTTAGAATTAAATTCAACTAATTTTGAAATTTTATAGATTGATTTTCAAACAAAACAAAGTTTAGAAACTTAGGTGGCATTTGGTTTGGCTGTTAGGATATTCTTCAAAGAAATATGTGGTTTATCCTTCTTAAAATGTTTTTTTTCTATTTTTTGTTGGTTAACAATTTATGAAGAAACAATTTCATCAAAAACTCTGTTTTGTATCTAAATAATTTTTCCAAAATTCTGTTGTACAAACTCCATTTCATCGAAACAGTTTTTTAAGAAATCATGATTCAGCGACCTTTGGCAAGCGGCATCATTCGGCGGGCGGCATCATTCGGCGGGCGGCATGATTCAGCGAGCAGTATCATTCGGCGGGCGGTATCATTCGTCTGACGACATCATTCGGCGGGCGCCGCCATTCGGCGGGCGCCGTCATTCGGTGTGTGACATCAATAGGCGGGCCGCATCATTCGGCGACTAGATTATGTGTTGTGGGCAGGCGATGACTAGAAGCAAGACGTCGCTTTGGTTGTAGGAAATTTTGCTAGTTAATTTTCACGGGGGCATTTGGCTCGTCGAAACTGGCGAGGGCGAGACCAGCGGGTTTGCCCGTGGATGTAGGCACGACATCGAGAACGGCTAGGTCATCACGTGGAAGAAGTCGCAAGACTTTGTAGAAATTATTTCTTAAAAAAGAAACCATATCAAGGAGAAAATGATTAAAATTCTTTGAAATAGAAATACAATCTATGGCATTGGCCAAGAAATATTGGAAAACATGATATACTAAAAAAAATCCACATTAATCATACGTACCTTTGAAATGGAATTCTCCTTATAATTGGAATTAAAAATAGACACTATATATTGTCATCAAATGAAACATTGATTATATGAAGGTAAAAAAAAATTTATTCATACCTTCGATTTATTTTTATGCCCGACACCTAATTTAATTTCGTTGTAAGCAAGAACCCAATGAATGGTTCATCATAGAACATATTCAGACTATAAGCATGAATCAAATTCAAATAAAAGTTTAATCCTATTATAAGCATGAATTCAATGAAAGCATGAGAAAAGCCTAAAATTAATAATGAAGATTAATCCCACAATATCTCGAGCCATGTCGTGCACCTGTTGTTAGGATATGCATGAAATATAGTAAATACAGGCGCAAGACTGCTTACACAAATAGGAAGAGATAAGCATTGTATATATAGTTAGCATGAAGTAGGAATATATATACCCCTTCGAATAAATTGCCTTTCGAATTCTTGTTTATCAGTTCCGTAAATTCGGACTGTCCTGATAAAATAAGATAATAAAACAGGTTAGCTGTTAGGCTACTCACGGATGTTACTAATTATATATATCTCACTGCAACAAAGAATCTTAATTACTTGATCACTTGCACGTGCAGTGATATTTAATTTGGTTTTAAAATTTAGTGAAGGGTTGAGATTTTCTCCAAAACTATATCCGATAAAGGCAAGTGTACCTTATCGTCTATAGTATAGGATATTAAGAAATACCAAGGTCGTATTCCACGGGACGCGTTGATTACTTCTACTTTGAGGAAAGTCGTTATTATCTTATCTAATGATATTTTGGGGTTTTGGTTACTTAGCTAGAAAAAGAGAAATTGCAAGCTAAATTAAGGGTTTAGATGATGATAAAAGAGGCTAGTACTCAATCAAAAGTCACCTTGGAGTGAGAAAAGACAAGTGAAAAGAGATTAAATCTAATTCCGTTTAAATTGAACTACTTGACCGTGGAGGTTCCCGAAGCTCGAACATGCCTCTCTCGAGGTTAATGCCCAACTAAGTTTAGGAAAAATCAACCGGACTCTCGTCCTATAATCGATTACCTAAAACTTGCTTTACGAAGTGAACCCGGCTATTGGATTTGACTCCAATCCGGGAGATTTACGTCATCCTCTCTCGAGGGGTGCGTGCAACTCTCTTTACCCTTGAGTGATCGATTCATACTTTGAGCCTCTCGGCTAACTAAGTATGAAAACATAAGTGAAAACCATATATCGAAAATATGGCCTCACTAATTAAAAATCAAGGGTAATTCAAGTGTTTATAAAAACGGAAAAAGAAAACTTTAGAAAATCATAACTTGTCTAACTCATCCTCAGATCATTTTGATCGAGTACTAATGAGGATTAGTTAATCATGGTGGAGGGGAAAGAGGAAGAAAAATAAAAATGCATAATAAGAAAATTTAATTAAGTAAGGAGGAGACAAAATAAAGAGAACAACTAATTTTTATTTAAATGAAAACTATTACAAGTCTTAAGAGAAGAGATTGCAAGCTAGGAAAAACAAGTTACAAGCTTAAACTAAACTATTGCATTGAAAGGAAGCTAGTACATTGCATGAGAAAAGGAAGAGAGCATGAAAGTAAAGTCACATGAACATGAACATGAAAGTGAAAATATACTCAAGATTGGCTCCAACAGCACCTCCCCCACTCCAAAATTCTCAACTCTGGACTCAAGGAGAACCTCTGAATTTATAGGAAAAAATTTCAGATTACACGCCCTTGGTCACGCCCGTGACCAAGGGCGTGACTGCACTATTCACATCGGATCCGACAGCGGCGTGGGCTTTCTGGACGGCGCGGCGAGAAATGACATGTCACGGGCGTGACATGTCGGGTCACGGTCGTGACTTTGGACGGCTGCATTAAATGCGGCGTGGGCTGGAATTTGGCGCGGCGGCGAAGCAGAGATCACGCGGGCAAGTCATGGTCGTGACATGTGGGTCACGGGCGTGACTCAAGTTGACTTCTCGACTGCAGCTCCATGTCTCGACGGCGGCTCTACGTGGAAGATTCTAAGATTACACGCCCCCGGTCACGGGCGTGACTTTGGGTCACGGGCGTGACCTGGGGCGTGACTTGGTGTGGACTGGTTCAAACAGCGTGGCATCATTCTGGACTGATCTTTAGGTTACACGCCTTGGTCACGGGCGTGACCGAGGGCGTGCATGCCATTTTTTTCGATTTGTCCCAAAATTCTGCAAATATTGAAATTAAGCTAATTAAGAATCAAAATTACAAAAAGAACTAACTTATAACCTAAAATTGACATAAAAGGAAAATTCATATTAAATATTTACAAAATTTTCTATTAAAAAGTTATAAAAATACTACTTATCAAATACCCCCATACTTGAGGTTTTGCTATTCCAGAGCAAAAGTGTGAGACATAGTTTATAAGACATCCTTAAAAATTTTTAATTTAAAACTAAAATTTCATTTAACCAAAAGTTAAATTAAGAGTAAATTCAAGGGGGAGTTAAGTCCTAAATTATGATGATGATTTGAAAAGAGGGAAAAATGTTTAGGCAAGAACTTCTCAAGAAAATTAAGTAGTTTGACAAAATTGTAGAAATTATAAAACTAAATTAAATTAAAATTATAAGAACTCTACCTTAAAAGAAACTTAAGGAAAAGTAAATTACTAAATATTGCTCTCTCCATAATTTTCAACTAAAACTAGAACAATGATAATTGGCTAAGGGAGATTTCATAAAATTTGGCATAAGAAGAGACATTTTTGAATGGAGGAAATGGAATTTATCATGAAATTTCCTTTTTTTTTTCTTTCTCTTTTTTTTTTCTCTTCTAATAAAAACCCAAAATGTATATGGTTTAGGAGTAGTGAATTTTATCCTCTTACTCCATGCCATATAATCTTTTCAAATATTTTGGGTGCATATGTTTTAGGGAATAATGAATTTTATCCTCTTATTCCCATGACATATGATCTTTTAATACATTTTTTTATGCCATCAAAGGGGGTAGGGTAGGGGAAAATAAATCTAGCTAGCTTTAAATCATATTGAGAGCAAATTCTAGTAAAATTAAAATTCCTAAGATCTAAGAAGTTAAAAGAAAATATAATTGAAATCTAAAGAGGTTTAGGAAATTTACTACAAAATGAAGCCATTTAAAAATAAAAAGAGAAGTCATGCTAACAAAATTCTCTAATCAATTTAAAATCATAAGATGATTCTTAAATCAAGATTACCTCAAATTTAAAATTAACAAACTATGATAAGCAAAATTTTGGCCAATTAAAAACTTAAACATGCATATAAACATTCTCAACTAGATTTCTAAGAAATCACAAAAACAACAAATAGGAGAGGTATAAGATAAAAGTTTTTTTTTTGTGTTTTAAGTTTTTTCATATATATTTTTTTGAATTTTTATATTATCTTTTTTTTTTTGAATTTTTGATATTATCTTTTTTTTTTTTTTGAATTTTTCTCATTAAAAACTATTTACAAAGAAAGGAAACTAGCTTTAAAACTTAACAATTTTTGTAAGTCTTGGACTTCCCAAGGGCTACCCAGTGAAGGGTTCGCAAGGTACTAGGAGGTGTGATGGGATGAAATCCCAAACGTCCCTTTCCAAGATTTAAATTTTCGATTTTTTAAATTTTTTTGAGTTTTTGGATTTTACAAGTGCTTAAATAAAGGAAATCATAGAAACAAAATTAAAATTTTCTTTTTGTTGTGTTTTTTTTTTCTTTTCATTTTTTTTTTTGAAAATTTTCTTTTTAAAACTATTTATAAATATTTACAAAGGGTTATTTACACCCACATACTTAAAGTTAAACATTGTCCCCAATGTTTAAAAATAAGTATGAAGTAAGAAAAGGTAAAAAGAAATTCAAAAATGAAAGAAGAGAAGGAAAAATGGCTTCCCTGATTTTTTTGAAGCTTTTGTGGGGAAGCCGCGATTACCTGCAAAAGTTGTTAAAGAAGAAAAGAAAAGACAAGAGAAAATAACAAAAGATAACTTTGGGGTGCCTCCCAACAGCGCTTTGTTTAAGGTCGCGTAGCTTGACCCACTTGCCAATCATGTTATATTATGAAGAAATATCGCATCACTCTTGTCATTAGGTAAGTCTCCTGGAAGATACAATTTAAGGCGGTGCCCGTTAACTTTGAAGGAACCTTTTTCCGGGTGGGAAATTAGAATTGTCCCATAGGACCAAACCTCTTTAACAATAAAAGGTCCGGACCATCGAGATTTCAGCTTTCCCGGAAAAAGACGAAGACGAGAATTATAAAGGAGGACGAGGTCGCCCGGCGAAAAAGTTTTTGGAAATTTTATATGTTTGTCGTGATAAAACTTTGTTCGCTCCTTATATAATTTGTTATTCTCATACGCATTCGCTCTCCACTCATCTAATTCGTTCATTTGAAATTTTCTTTGTTCGCCCGCTAAAGTAGAATCAAGATTTAAAAATTTAAGCGCCCAAAATGCGCGGTGTTCTAATTCGACCGGAAGGTGGCAAGCCTTGCCATAGACCATTCGATATGGTGTACAACCGATAGCGGTCTTGTACGCCGTTCGATAGGCTCATAGCGCGTCATCGAGCTTTATTGCCCAATCCTTCCGATTAATTGAAACTGTTTTTTCTAAAATCCGTTTTAATTCTCGATTAACAACTTCAACTTAGCCGCTCGTTTGTGGGTGATATGCAGTGGATAATTTGTGCGTAACACCATATTTTGCTAATATTTTTGTGAATTGAGTATTGCAAAAATGAGTGCCCCGATCACTCACAATAGCGCGCGGAGTGCCAAATCGAGAGAATAATTTTTTTAAAAAGTTAACGACGACTCGCGCATCGTTGGTGGGGAGAGCTTGCGCTTCCGCCCGCCTCGACACGTAGTCGACCGCTACTAGAATATACTTATTTGAAAACGAAGGAGGGAGAGGACCAACGAAATCAATGCACCAAAGATCGAAAATTTCGCATTCTAAGAAAATATTTTGGGGCATCTCATCCCAGCGAGAGATGTTCCCCGACCGCTGGCAGCTGTCGCAAGTACTCACAAGGGTGTGAGAATCTTTGAAGAGCGAGGGCCAATAAAAGCCCGCCTCCAGCGCCTTCCTCGCGGTTCGGTTTAAATGTTAATGACCACCGGATGGTCCCTCGTGACAATGTCGTAAAATTTTAAGACCCTCCTCACTCGAGACGCATCGTCTCACCACTTGGTCTGCGCATACACGGAATAAAAAGGGGTCCTCCCAAAAGTAATTCTTTAAATCAAAAAAGAATTTCTTCTTTTGCTGACTCGAGAATTCTTTCGGCAGGACCCGGGCTACTAAATAGTTAGCCAGATCTGCAAACCAGGGGGTAGACGATGAATTAATATTTTCGAGAGCGAGGAGGCGCTCTTCTGGAAATTTATCATCGATGTCAGATTCTATCAATACTTCCGAGGCGGGGTTTTCTAGACGAGAAAGATGATCGGCCGCCAAGTTTTCGGCTCCTCTTTTGTCCCGGATCTCTAAGTCAAACTCCTGCAAGAGGAGGATCCATCGCAAAAGACGAGGCTTGGCGTCCGATTTGCTTAAAAGATACCTAAGTGCGGAGTGATCCGTGAAGACGATAACTTTCGAGAGGGTGATGTATGACCTAAACTTATCGAAGGCAAAAACGATCACTAGAAGCTCTTTTTCGGTAGTGGTGTAATTCGCTTGTGCCGACGTGAGTGTTTTGCTCGCATAATAAATAGGGTGGAAATACTTACTCACCCGTTGGCCTAAAACGGCACCAACCGCAATGTCACTCGCGTCGCACATGATTTCAAAAGGGAGCGACCAATCCGGCGCGACTAGAATCGGGGAGTTTATAAGTTTTTCTTTAATAAGTTTAAAGGCCAATGACATTCATCGCTAAAAATAAATGAGAATTCCTTTTCAAGAAGATGGGTTAACGGCTTTGTGATTTTGGAAAAATTTTGTATAAAGCGCCGATAGAACCCTGTGTGCCCTAGGAAACTACGAATAGCTTTTACGTTTGTTGGAGGGGGGAGCTTTTCAATCACTTCAATCTTGGCTCTATCGACCTCGATCCCCATGCCTGAAATTTTATGACCAAGGACTAATCCTTCCTTGACCATAAAATGACATTTCTCCCAATTAAGTGCTAAATTCGTTTCCTCGCATCGCTGCAACACACGCTCAAGATTTTTTAAACAATTTTTAAATGAATTTCCGAATACGGAAAAGTTGTCCATAAACACTTCCATCACCTCCTCTACTAACTCGTCAAATATCGTCAGCATACATCTTTGAAATGTAGCTGGCGCGTTACAAAGACCAAATGGCATCCTTCGATAAGTGAAGGTGCCAAAGGGACAAGTGAAAGTGGTTTTCTCTTGGTCGTCGGGCGAAATTGGGATTTGAAAATATCCCGACAAACCATCGAGAAAACAGTAGTAGGAGTGACCTGAAAGGCGCTCTAAGATTTGATCAATAAATGGTAGAGGGAAGTGATCCTTACGGGTGGCATCATTTAGTTTTCGGTAATCGATGCACATCCGCCAACCCGTAACAGTACGGGTTGGGATCAACTCGTTATTCTCGTTAGCTACTACCGTAACGCCACCTTTCTTCGGTACGACTTGTACTGGGCTAACCCAAGTACTATCCGATATCGGGTAGATAATTCCCGCGTCCAATAGTTTGATCACTTCGGCCTTAACGACTTCTTTCATGTTAGAGTTTAGCCGCCTTTGAGGCTGGACCGAATTTCGGGAATTATCTTCGAGAAAGATTTTATGAGTGCAGAAGGAAGGGTTTATACCCTTAATATCCGAAATTTGCCATGCAATTGCGTGGCGGTGCTTTCTTAAGACAATAGCTAACTCAGAAATTTCCGAGTTGCTAAGTTCGGATGAAACGATGACGGGTAGCTTCGACTCTTTTTCTAAAAAAAAATACTTAAGGTGAGGGGGAAGTTGCTTTAGTTCTAAAACGGGTGGTTCTTCATAAGAAGTTTTGATTTTCAATTTTTCTAAAAATAGTGGTTCGGGTGGTGTGAAACGAGTGACTTCTTCTTCTTCCAGACAAAAGAGTTCGGCGAGCTCGGACTCGTGACTCGAGGTGGAGACTAACTCGGGAGGTGAATCGAATTCCCAACACTCTTCCAGGTAAAAACATGAATCGTCGTTTTCTAATGTGTTACGCATCGAGGAATTTATGCCGAAAGAAACTTCATCGTCTCCAACCCGAAGGAGGAGCTTTCCGTTACTTACGTCAATAATGGCGCGGGAGGTGGCAAGGAAGGGGCGGCCGAGTATGAGGGGTACTTCGGCATCCTCTTCGATGTCAAGAATGAAGTCCACCGGGAATATGAACTTGTCGACCTTGACGAGCACGTCCTCCACTATTCCTACCGGATATTTTAAAGAGTGATCCGCTAATTGAATACTCATTCGAGTGGGGCTTGGATTTCCTAGACCTAGTTTCTTAAATAGTGAAAAAGGCATGAGATTGATACTTGCTCCCAGATCCGCTAAAGCGTGTTTTACTAACGAATTGCCAAATAAACACGGGATGGAGAACCGTCCCGGGTCATTCACTTTTCTAGGCAATTTGTTGAGTACAACCGCGGAGCATTCTGCGTTCAACGAAATATGTGAAATATCTTCTAATTTTTTCTTATTGGAGAGCAACTCCTTAAGATATTTCGCATATTTAGGCATTTAAGAGATAGCCTCGCAGAAGGGTACATTAATGCGAATTTGCTTTAAAATATCTAAAAACTTTTTATAATTCTTTTCGGCGCTCTCGCTTTTAAACTTAGATGGATACGGAATATTTGAAGTAGAAGCGCGCGGAGCTAACGTAGCAGGTAAATTCGAAGATAAAATAGGAGGAGGAGGAGGGGAGGAAGTTACCATGGGTTCGTCCTGTTTTGAAACCACCTCCTTCCCGCTTCGGAGTGTAATCGCATTTGCGCTCTCCTTTGGGTTTGGCTCCGTGTTTCCCGGAAGGGCTCCTTGCTGGCGCTCGGAGATTATCTTTGCTAGCTGGCCCACTTGGTTCTCCAAATTTTTGATCGATCCGGTGAGGTTCCGGATGTTCGCTTCATTTGTAGCAACATATTTTGCAAAAACCTCTTCAAGCGGAGAGGGCTTTTGCTGTTGCGGTGGAAAACTGGGTGGATTAAATTTGGAGTGGGAGTTAAATTAAGAAGTTGATTTGGAGGTTGATTTAAATTTAAGGGACGCTGAGCATTTCCTTGATTGCTCCATGAGAAATTCGGATGATTCCTATAACCCGCATTGTAGGTGTTATTATACGGAGCGGTGTTCGGGTTATAGGAAGGCCGAGGCGGATTTCCCATGTAATCAACTTGCTCTTCAAGTAATACATTATTAGCCCAAGGAGGAGTGGCGGAGGAAGCAGACATCTCCGCCACTTGCTTTGTTAAGCGCTCAACTTGTAAAGCCAAATTTGCGTTAGCGTCTATTTCAAAAATTCCGGCCGGCTTATTAGGCCGCGCTCGGGGCATGTTCCATTGGTACGCATTTGTGGCCATCTCTTCGAAAAGATCTTGAGCGGCGATCGGGGTTTTATTATTTAATGTCCCTCCGGCGGCCGCATCAATCATTTTCCTCGTTTGGAGATTTAAGCCATTATAAAATATTTGCACTTGTTGCCAAGTGGCAAGTGCGTGGTGAGGGCATCGGCGCAAAAGCTCCTTGAAGCGCTCCCATGTGTCATAGAGAGTCGCCGAGTCGATTTGCATGAACGACGCAATATCCGTGCGCAATTTAGCGGTCTTTGAAGGCGGGAAATATTTATTGAGAAATTTTTCCGCCATTTCGGCCCATGTAGTGATGGATCCCCTTGGTAGGGAGCCCAGCCACTGCTTGGCCTTAGACCGCAAAGAAAAAGGAAAAAGATGTAATCGAATGGCGTCATCGGTGATGCCATTGATCTTAAATGTGTCGCAAATTTCAAGAAAGTAAGAAATATGTGAGTTTGGATCCTCGTCCGGTTGACCATCAAAGGTCACCGATTGTTGCACCATTTGTATGATGCTGGACTTGATCTCAAAATTATTGTTCGCCACCGTGGGGCGAACAATACTCGATTGTGTGCCTTCTAAATTCGGCCGCGCATAATAGGACATGGTCCGTTGCGCGTCCTTATTAGGATTTGGCTCGTTAAGATTAGGAGGATTAAGATTATGATCCATGTTCGTTGCGTTAGTATCCCCGATCGACTCTTCGGATTCTACTTGATTTCCTTGATCACGAGAACGGCGGTGCCTCAAAAGGGTTCGCTCGATTTCCGGATCAAAAGGAAGAATCAAAGTGCTACCACGGGTCATACACTAAAAAGAGAAGGAAGGAAGAAGAAAAAGAGGGGATATTTTTTTTGTTCTTTTAGGCAGATTAAGTTAGTCTTGGACTTCCCAAGATCTACCCGGTGAAGGGTTTGCAAGGTACAAGGAGGTGAGATGGGATGACACCCCAAACGTCTCTTTCCAAGATTTTAATTTCACCCTTAAGATTTTCAAAAAAAAAAAACTAAAATAAAAACAACATGATAAAATTAATAGCTATCCTTGTTTCAAAATATCTACGCAAAAGTCCCCGGCAACGGCGCCAAAAACTTGATATTTAATTTGGTTTTAAAATTTAGTGAAGGGTTGAGATTTTCTCCAAAACTATATCCGATAAAGGCAAGTGTACATTATCGTCTATAGTATAGGATATTAAGAAATACCAAGGTCGTATTCCACGGGGCGTGTTGATTACTTCTACTTTGAGGAAAGTCGTTATTATCTTATCTAATGATATTTTGGGGTTTTGGTTACTTAGCTAGAAAAAGAGAAATTACAAGCTAAATTAAGGGTTTAGATGATGATAAAAGAGGCTAGTACTCAATCAAAAGTCACCTTGGAGTGAGAAAAGACAAGTGAAAAGAGATTAAATCTAATTCCGTTTAAATTGAACTACTTGACCGTGGAGGTTCCCGAAGCTCGAACATGCCTCTCTCGAGGTTAATGCCCAACTAAGTTTAGGAAAAATCAACCGGACTCTCGTCTTATAATCGATTACCTAAAACTTGCTTTACGAATTGAACCCCGCTATTGGATTTGACTCCAATCCGGGAGATTTACGTCATCCTCTCTCGAGGGGTGCGTGCAACTCTCTTTACCCTTGAGTGATCGATTCATACTTTGAGCCTCTCGGCTAACTAAGTATGAAAACATAAGCGAAAACCATATATCGAAAATATGGCCTCACTAATTAAAAATCAAGGGTAATTCAAGTGTTTATAAAAACGGAAAAAGAAAACTTTAGAAAATCATAACTTGTCTAACTTATCCTCAGATCATTTTGATCGAGTACTAATGAGGATTATGAAAGTGCACAGTTTACCTCACTAGAATTCTCTAGAGGGGGGGGGGGGGGTGAATAGAGATTAAAAATATTTTGTGCAAAGTTAATATATATATGTGTATGATCACAGATTAGAGCTTCCCACATACCAACAAGAATTAAGCAAGAAAATGAGGTAAATGCAAGAAAATAAATCACAGCACAACACAAGAAAATATAGTGGTTCCCCAAACTTTGGGTAGTCCACTCTTCTACCCCCTTGGTAGGAATTCACTATCTTGTACTGAGTCTTTTGATAAGGAGACTCTTAGAACCACCCTGAGTCTTTTGACAAGGAGACTTTTAGAACCAACTGAGTCTTTTGACAAGGAGACTCTTAGAACCAGTACACTGAATTTTTTGAAGAGAGATTCTAAAAACTCTTTTACAATGTTTAAGTAAGAAAAAGAAAGAAGAAAGAAATAAGAACAAGAATGAATCTTCTTCCTAGCAAGAAGATTGGAAGCACAAGAAGTAGTGAATGAAATCTCTCTTCTATAGTGAGAAGGAGATTGTAAAAAAAAAGCTTTTCTCTCTTTTGAGAGAGCTTTTAGAGTTTGCAGTAGAATGGCTTCTAAAGAAGAAGGAGAAGATTGAGGCTTTTTCTCTGCAGCACACTATCTCTTTTCTCAGCTTTTTCTCTCTATTCTCTTGGGAGCTTTTCCTCTATTTCAAATGTATGCGGTGGATCACTCAACTGACATTTTCTGCCGACCTCCTCTTTATTTATAGCTCTGTTAATTCAAAATAATACTATAGGAGGATAATCAATTAGCAGTCAGAGAAATAGAAAGATGAAAATAGTTTCCATAATATTTATTTCTGTAGAAGGAAAGGATGAATTCTGATTTCAAATAATATCCAAAATAGAGTTAATCAGATTAGCCAAGAATCAAATAGAAGGAAAGAATGATTCAGAACGGCTATAAAATATTAACATTATTCCATACAAATCAGATTTTCTGAAAGAAGGAAAGAGATCTGGCGCATATTTAAATCTGTCATATAAATCGACGTGCGTCGATTCCTATTCGACGTAAGCGTCGAATTCATCCTGGCTGTACGTCGAGAGGAGAATAAGGAAGGTGCGTCGATTAAGGTGCGTCGACTTCTCCATATGCGTCGATTAGAAATCAGAGTAGCGTCGACAACACATACGTCGAAATCTTCCTAGAGTTACTTCGACTCAATCTGAAGGAAACGTCGACTATGTTTCGACATTGCGTCGAATATTATTCGACGCATATTTACTTAACCTTGTTTTTCTTTCTTAGAATTCATATTCAACTTAATTCAAGGGGTTAAGAGAAATCATTTTCCCAACAATCTCCCCCTATTTGTCTTAACCCTACTTAGAGAGAAATTGTATTAGCATAAAATTAACACAGCATAGTATTTGTATAGATAAGAAATATATTGAGTAGAAGGAAAGAATTAGGAAAAGAAAGTACATGACAAGTATTTGTCTTTCACAAGAATTAAACTAGAAACTTCTTTTTGTACATGAAGTTGACAAAAGCAGAATAAAGTTTCCTAGATAAGTCATTAATGGCATCAAAAATGTATCCCCTGACTCTATCAGGTCTTTCCTGGACATTTCTGATGATTGTATGCAGTTTTTCCAAGAGTTTGTCACCATCAAGAATAGTATCATTTATGGAGTACCCTTTGCTGATGATGATTGCTGCCTTTTCATCAATCATCTCAATGGTAATGTTGTGAGATTCTTTTTGTGCAGGCTTGGGCTCAGGAGGTCCTTTGTTATCAACCTTTGGCCTATAGAGTTTCTTCTTTTCTGGTTCCTGTTTCTCAGGAACTTCATACATCTTTCCTTTTCCTTTCCTTTTCCATGGTGAGTTAAGCCATTTATCTAGCTTTACAGGCCTTGTAGGCTTCTTATAGGGAATGTAGGTTTCTTCTGTACACCCTATACCCTTCTTGTCCTTTTGACCCTTATCCAGGATAATCCCTGCCTGAGGATTTTTCTTTTGATAAGCTTCAATATCAAACAACTTATTTGGAATTCTGATAGAAGATTCAGCAAGAATTTGTTCCTTAGTCATGCCCTTGTTAATCTTCTCCATCCAGGCCCTCCTTTTATCTTCCACTTCTTTCCTAGCTGCTTCATATTCATACACTTCTCTTTCTCTTATCTCTTCATGCCTCTTTTCCATGTCAGGATCATGGTACTCCTTGACAGGACTGTTAGGACAGATACTAGGCATCTTTTCAAATCTTTTTATTTGCTCACATGCTTTTCTATACTTCTTTTCTTTTGCAAACTCCTTCCTTTCTTCTTTAGAAAAATTTTGTCAGTGGGGAGTGACTTCCCTTTTTCTCTTTATCTGTCCTCCTAGACTTTGCCTAGGTGTGATCTGTTTAGGGAGTCTTGCTGCTTGTGGAGGTAGAGATAGCAGAGGAGGTAGAGAAGAAGGTAGAGGAGGAAGTTGAGGAGGAGGAAGAGGAAGAGAGGAAGGAGGAGTTTTCTCTTTGGGTGGAGAGGGTGTTATTTCAAGAAGAGTTCTTAGATGTTCTGCAATAGAGGGCAGAGTGATTTCTGGTAGGGTGATCTCTGCTGAGGGAGGAATGTCTCCTCCAGACTCTTTTGTAGGGATGTCCTCAAGTAGAGGTGTCTTCAGCTTGATGTAACTGGCAGAGAAGCCAGAAGAGTGATGTTGAAATTCTTCCTCACATAAGAGTGCATCAATCCATATCTGCCCATTCCAATCATCAGAGGTGGCTGCTTCTTCCTCCCCCTAGATTACTGGGTCCTTTACTACAGGAATCTCCCCCTGGTTATAAGGATCATCAATTCTGAATGCTGAATCCACAACATGCTCCCCTTCAGTGTTGTAAGAGGAGGATTCACCAAAATGTTTGATGAAAGTGTAGTCAGAGTGATTTGAGAGGAGTGGAGCCTATAAGAGTATTAGAGAGAATACTTAGTGTTGGAGAGAAGAGATTTAAACCTGAGCTTTTAGTTGAGATCAAAAACCTGGCAAGAGGGATTTCTGGAGCAACTCTCCCCCTGGTTTATATCTTTCAGGAAGGATGTAAACCTTTGTGGCGACAGAGGTTCCTCTTGAAGAAGAAGATGAAGCCCGGGAAGAGAGGCAGACAGGGTGGCCAATTTGGCTTCACAGGAGGTGATCATATTGGCACATTCATTGGAGAAGTTAGTTAATCGTGTCTGGAAGTCATTGAGAAGATTTTCCAGAGCATCGTTCATTGCTTTGATAAGGTCAGTTTGAACAGGAGTAGGCGCCATTGATGCAGGAAGAGAGAGAGGTAGAAGACGCAGTTTTGGCGGGTCCAGAGAGGTATTTGTTATGAAATAAGAAGTACCTTTTAAAGAAGATGAAACGTCGAGAAAGAAAACAGAAATCAAGGTAATCCAGTCGTAAAAGAAAAGGAAGTAAGGATTTGATTCCAATTTGAACCAGAAGTGGACGTTACGTCGAATTGATGTCAACGTATGCGTCGATATGTAGTCGGCGTTCCGTGAAGGTTTTGTCAGTCTAAAGATTTGTCGACGTGGTCATAGACTTGCGTCGATAAGAAGTCGACGGTACGTTGATAGTGGATCGACGTAACTTTAACTGAAAGAGATCAGAACCAGCGTCGAGGTCTTCTCGACGGTACGTCGATATGTATTCGACGCATCTCCAGGAAACTTTCTTAGATATTCTGATGTCTTTAGATTTCCCTAACAATGAGGTTTATAAGCTTCCATCAAGCATCCCCAAGGTATTTATGAAATAGTTATGCTTAGTTTCATCTAAAGGTTTTGTGAAGATGTCTGCTCTTTGATTGTCTGTGGGAATATATTCTAAGGTTATTTTACCCTTCTCAACATTGTCTCTAAGGAAGTGATGTCTGATTTCTATATGTTTGGTCCTACTATGAAGGACTGGGTTGGATGCTATGGATATAGCACTAGAGCTATCACAATAGATCTTAGAGTTGTGTATTTCCAATTTGTAATCAAGTAGTTGATTTTGCATCCATAGGATTTGTGAACAACAGCTCCCAGCAGCTATGTATTCAGCTTCAGCTGTTGAAGTTGAGACTGAGGTTTGTTTCTTACTAAACCATGAGATCAATCTGTCACCTAGAAATTGGCAGGTACCAGATGTGCTTTTTCTATCAACCCTACATCCAGCATAATCTGCATCTGAGAAACCTATTAATTCAAAGTTGGTTTCTGCTGAGTACCATAGTCCTAGTTCAGGGGTTCCCTTTAGGTATCTAAGAATCCTTTTTACAGAGGTGAGATGGGATTCCTTTGGTTCAACCTGAAATCTAGCACATATGCAAGTGGCAAACATGATATCAGGTCTGCTTGCTGTTAGATATAGAAGGGATCCTATGATGGCCCTATAAGTCTTTTGATCTACTGATTTTCCTTTATCATCTTTTTCTATGATGGCATTGGTTGCCATGGGTGTTTTCATGGTAGATGCTGATTCCATACCAAACTTTTTGATTAGTTCTTTGGTATATTTTTATTGTGAGATAAAGATTCCTTCACTACTTTGTTTTACTTGTAGCCCTAGGAAGTAGGAGAGTTCACCCATACTACTCATCTCAAATTTAGATTGCATAAGATTAGCAAATCTTTTACATGGTTTAGGATGGGTTGAGCTAAAGATAATGTCATCTACATATATTTGAACAAGGAGGAGTTGGTTTTTATGTGTTCTAGTAAAGAGTGTCTTGTCTACTTTTCCTCTTTCAAAGGAATTTTCTAAAAGAAAATTTGAGAGAGTTTCATACCAAGCTCTAGGTGCTTGCTTAAGACCATATAATGCTTTGTTAAGTTTATAAACAAAGTTAGGGGAAGAGGGATTAACAAAACCTGGTGGTTGCTCCACATATACCTCTTCTTGCAGATCTCCATTTAAAAAGGCACTCTTGACATCCATTTGGTAGACTTTCATCTTCATGAAGGCTGCATAGGCAAGAAAGAGCCTGATTGCCTCTAATCTGGCTACTGGAGCAAAGGTCTGATTGTAGTCTATCCCTTCTTCTTGTCTATATCCTTGTGCTACAAGTCTTGCCTTGTTTCTCACAATTATTCCAGTGAAATCTAGTTTGTTCCTGTATACCCATTTTGTACCAATTACAGGGTAGTTTCTTTGTCTTTCAACTAGGTTCCATACTTTGTTTCTCTCAAATTGGCCTAGTTCTTCTTGCATGGCCATAATCCAGTGAGGATCACAATTTGCTTCCTCAAACTTCTTTGGTTCAACTTGTGATAGGAAGCATTGGAGCATTATCTCATTGGAGACTTGGTGTCTTGTTCTTACTCCTGCATTGGGATCTCCAATCACTTGAGCTTGTGGATGATCTTTCAAATTGATTCCTGTTCTGCCTGAATTTGTCAGTTGTTCTTCTACTTCATTCTCAATGGAATCATTGTTCAATTGTTCTTCCTGGACCATGTCCTCTTGTGGAAGAGGGTCTTGAGTGCTCTTTTCTGAGGTTTCTTGTTCAGACTCCTCACTTGGTTCCTCTAACTGGTTTTCCTTTCCATTTTCTGTGTTCTCTAGGGCTAGTTGCTCAAGCTGGGTTTCTATGCTGTTGTTTTCCTGTGGAACAGAACTGGTGGGAGTTTCCTCCCCCTTAAGAAGCATGTTAGTTTCATCAAATACAATGTGCATGGATTCTTCAATCTTAAGAGTTCTTCTATTGTAGCACCTATAGGCTTTGCTGGATGATGAATATCCCAGAAATATTCCATCATCAGACTTCTTGTCAAATTTGGCCAGATGATCTTTCCCATTGTTTAGAATAAAGCAAGCACATCCAAAAATTTTAAAATATTTAACAGTGGGTGTTTTATTTTTCAGGAGCTCATATGGAGTCTTTGATTTAGTTTTGTGTATGATGCTTCTATTTAGAACATAGTTTGCAGTGTTGACTGCTTCAGCCCAAAAGGTTTTTGGTAATCCTGACTCTGCAAGCAGGGTTCTACCTGATTCTATTAAGGTTCTATTCTTCCTCTCAGCAACTCCATTTTGTTGGGGAGTTCTAGGTGCTGAGAAGCTTTGTTTAATACATTCTTCCTCACAGAAACTACAAATCATATGATTCTCAAATTCAGTCCCATGGTCACTTCTTATAATTGAAACATTTGTATTGAACTCAGATTGAATCTGTCTTATGAATTTTGAGAGAATTTTATGGGTTTCAGATTTAACTCCTAGAAAGAATACCCAGCTAAACCTAGAATAATCATCAACAATGACCAAGGTATAGGATTTTCCACCTAAGCTTTGAGTGGATATGGGACCAAAGAGATCCATGTGTAGTAAGTATAAAGACCTGGGAGAGTCATCCTTACCAATGGGTTTGAAGGATGATTTGGTTTGCTTTCCTAGTTGGCAAGGTCTGCATGGAGAATCCTTAAAGTACTTACCCTTTGGTAAGCCTCTGACTAGGTTATTCTTAGCTAGTTTACTGATTGTTTTGTAGTTTAGATGACCTAGTCTCCTATGCCATAATTCATTTTTATCAATAATATTGTTGAATAAGCAAACTTCTGTGGGTGAAGAGCTAAAGTCCACTACATATACTCTCCCTTTTCTAATTCCATTTAGTACTGTAGCACCAGTCTTGATATCTATAATATGGCAGAATAGTGTAGTGAATTTTACCTCATACTTACCATTCTCACATATCTGACTTATACTTATCAGATTGTGTTTTAGTCCTTTGACTACTGCCACATTCTTGAAGGTGACTTTCCCTTCTTTGAAATCTCCAAATCCCTTGGTTTGGCCACAGCTAGAGTCTCCAAAGGTTACTGATGGTCCAAGTCTATCCTCAAAGTTGATTAATAGGTTTTTGCAACCTGTCATGTGCATGGAGCATCCACTGTCCAAGTACCACACCATCCTGGAGATGTGATACATCTGCACAAAAAGTTTAAACATTAGTTTAGACCCTGCTGAGCTGGGGTCCCTTTCTTTCATTAGTAAAAGATTTAATAAAAGAATAAGTGGGTTTTTCAGGATATCCTTCCTCCTTAAGGGGTACTGGCTTATCATACCAATCTTCTTGGATGATATCACAGAAATAGTGTTCATAATTGAAGGACATGGATTGAGGGACCTGTTTGGAAACAGAAAATTTTCTGTCTGATTTATTGCGTCGATAGGGATTCGACGTAGACTTATGGTTGCGTCGATATGAATTCGACGTAGGTTTCTGGTTGCGTCGATATGAGGTCGACGCTTCCTTCATTCTGAGTCTACTTTTAGTCGAAGCATGTGAGAGATTACGTTGAGTGGAGGTCGACGCGATTTGGTGTATGCGTCGATTAGAAATCGACGCACGTGGATAATAATTCGACGTATGTTCAGAATTTTTGTGAGGATACTTTCCTAAGATTCCTTTATCTGTAATGGGATTAGGTTTATTAAAAACAGTGGTTGTTTCTGGACCTACTTGTGATCTAATTCCTGCTAGATGATTCTCCCTAGTGAATTGAATGGGATGTTTCCAGATAGGTTTGCTGAATGTTTGTGATTTAGATGCTTCATTAGTATTCAGCTTTAGTTGTCTAAATCTATCAGCGAGATTCTCAGAGATGTTCTTGAGCTTCTGACCTCTTCCATTCAGAGAGTCCTCAAAGGCTTTAGCCTTTGCTAGCTCTTTCCTTAGTGTTAGATTTTCTGAATGGATTTTGTCTAATTCCTTCTTTGAGAGCTCTTGATTGAGCTTATAGTTTTCATAGTGTGTATTCACATGTTTGAGATTTCTTAATTCAATTCTTAATTCTTTTACTTTTTTTCAGATTTGATTAGATCTAAACAGAATTCTTTGAAATCTTGTTTGAAATCAGTAGAAGAGAAATCTATATCATCAAGTATATTTACCATAAACGTATCATCAAGCTTCTCAGTGGCCATCAGACAGGTTTCCTCTTGCTTGACCTCTTCCTGATCATTGTCTGATGAGGTACTTCCTTCAGATTCTGAATCACTCCAAGATTGAGCAATGAATCCTCTTTCTTTCTTTTTCTTCTTTAGATCTGTTCTTTTCAGATCTTTCTTAGTGCTGTTCTCCTTAGGACATTCAGGTGCAATATGTCCAGGTTTTCTGCAAGAGTAACAGATAATCTCTTTAGTAGGTGTTTTATTATACCTGGTTTTTGAATCTCTTCCTCTGGATCCTTCTGTTTTGATCCACCTCTTGAACTTCCTAGCCAGGAAGCTGATTAGTTCCTCATCACTAGTAGATGGTTCACCTTCAACAGCTTTCAATGCAATACTCTTTTCTTTTGAGAGTGGAGAGGCCTTTTCTTTCTCAGCTCTGGTTTTCAACAGTTGTTCATAGGATTTTAATTTACCCAACAGAACATCTGTTGATATTTCTTTTTGACTTCTGTAGTCTTTGATTGGCCAGATTCTTGAGTCCCAAGAGCTAGGAAAGCAAGTCAGCAATTTATCATTTATCTCAGTGAGAGATATGTCCTTCTCAAGTGTTCTCAATTCATTGACTATGAGGCTGAATCTTGAATACATGTCAGCAACACTTTCACTTTCTTTCTTTTGGAAGTTTTCATATTGGGAGATCAGTAGTGCCTTTCTATCCTTTTTCTCATCAGCACTTCCCTCTACCATTTTGGTGAGAACTTCCCATACTTCCTTAGCTGACTCACAATCAGCAATCTTTTGGAAAATTTCATCTGAGAGGGTTGAGACTAGGATATTCATAGCCTTGACATCATGTCCTTGGGCTTTCTTCTCATCTTCTGTCCATTCAGCTCTTGGAACAAGTGTTTCAGTCACTTTTCCACTTGAATCCTTCCTGAATGGCATGGGGGGACCTGTCAAGATCACATTAAACAATTCATCATCAATAGAGTTTAAATAAATTCTAATTCTTGTTTTCCAAAGTGCAAACTTTTCCAGGTTGCAAATTGGTGGTCTGGTGGAAGCATAATCTTTGATTTGTGCCATATGATAAAATAGTTTTGAAAAATATATATATATGAGAGGTAGGATCTTATTGATCAAGGAGTTATCCTTTTTAGATCAACCTCCCTCTGATACAAATTGAAAGTGCACAGTTTACCTCACTAGAATTCTCTAGAGGGGGGGGGGGGGGGTGAATGGAGATTAAAAATATTTTGTGCAAAGTTAATATATATATGTGTATGATCACAGATTAGAGCTTCCCACATACCAACAAGAATTAAGCAAGAAAATAAGGTAAATGCAAGAAAATAAATCACAGCACAACACAAGAAAATATAGTGGTTCTCCAAACTTTGGGTAGTCCACTCTTCTACTCCCTTGGTAGGAATTCACTATCTTGTACTGAGTCTTTTGATAAGGAGACTCTTAGAACCACCCTGAGTCTTTTGACAAGGAGACTCTTAGAACCAACTGAGTCTTTTGACAAGGAGACTCTTAGAACCAGTACACTGAATTTTTTAAAGAGAGATTCTAAAAACTTTTTACAATGTTTAAGTAAGAAAAAGAAAGAAGAAAGAAATAAGAACAAGAATGAATCTTCTTCCTAGCAAGAAGATTGGAAGCACAAGAAGTAGTGAATGAAATCTCTCTTCTATAGTGAGAAGGAGATTGTAAAAAAAAAAACTTTTCTCTCTTTTGAGAGAGCTTTCAGAGTTTGCAGTAGAATGGCTTCTGAAGAAGAAGGAGAAGATGGAGGTTTTTTCTCTGCAGCACACTATCTCTTTTCTCAGCTTTTTCTCTTTATTCTCTTGGGAGCCTTTCCTCTATTTCAAATGTATGTGGTGGATCACTCAACTGACATTTTCTGCCGACCTCCTCTTTATTTATAGCTCTGTTAATTCAAAATAATACTATAGGAGGATAATCAATTAGCAGTCAGAGAAATAGAAAGATGAAAATAGTTTCCATAATATTTATTTCTGTAGAAGGAAATGATGAATTCTGATTTCAAATAATATCCAAAATAGAGTTAATCAGATTAGCCAAGAATCAAATAGAAGGAAAGAATGATTCAGAACGGCTATAAAATATTAACATTATTCCATACAAATCAGATTTTCTGAAAGAAGGAAAGAGATCTGACGCATATTTAAATCTGTCATATAAATCGACGTGCGTCGATTCCTATTCGACGTAAGCTTCGAATTCATCCTGGCTGGACGTCGAGAGGAGAATAAGGAAGGTGCGTCGATTAAGGTGCGTCGACTTCTCCATATGCGTCGATTAGAAATCAGAGTAGCGTCGACAACACATACGTCGAAATCTTCCTAGAGTTACTTCGACTCAATCTGAAGGAAACGTCGACTATGTTTCGACGTTGCGTCGAATATTATTTGACACATATTTACTTAACCTTGTTTTTCTTTCTTAGAATTCATATTCAACTTAATTCAAGGGGTTAAGAGAAATCATTTTCCCAACAGATTAGTTAATCATGGTGGAGGGGAAAGAGGAAGAAAAATAAAAATGCATAATAAGAAAATTTAGCTAAGTAAGGAGGAGACAAAATAAAGAGAACAACTAATTTTTATTTAAATGAAAACTATTACAAGTCTTAAGAGAAGAGATTGCAAGCTAGGAAAAACAAGTTACAAGCTTAAACTAAACTATTGCATTGAAAGGAAGCTAGTACATTGCATGAGAAAAGGAAGAGAGCATGAAAGTAAAGTCACATGAACATGAACATGAAAGTGAAAATATACTCAAGATTGGCTCCAACAGCACCTCCCCCACTCCAAAATTCTCAACTGTAGACTCAAGGAGAACCTCTGAATTTATAGGAAAAAATTTCAGATTACACGTCCTTGGTCACGGGCGTGACCAAGGGCGTGATTGCACTATTCACATCGGATCCGACAGCGGCGTGGGCTTTCTGGACGGCGCGGCGAGAAATGACATGTCACGGGCGTGACATGTCGGGTCACGGCCGTGACTTTGGACGGCTGCATTAAATGCGGCGTGGGCTGGAATTTGGCGCGGCGGCGAAGCAGAGATCACGCGGGCAAGTCACGGCCGTGACATGTGGGTCACGGGCGTGACTCAAGTTGACTTCTCGACTGCAGCTCCATGTCTCGACGGCGGCTCTACGTGGAAGATTCTAAGATTACACGCCCCCGGTCACGGGCGTGACTTTGGGTCACGGGCGTGACCTGGGGCGTGACTTGGTGTGGACTGGTTCAAACAGCGTGGCATCATTCTGGACTGATCTTTAGGTTACACGCCCTTGGTCACGGGCGTGACCGAGGGCGTGACATGCCATTTTTTTCGATTTGTCCCAAAATTCTGCAAATATTGAAATTAAGCTAATTTAGAATCAAAATTACAAAAAGAACTAACTTATAACCTAAAATTGACATAAAAGGAAAATTCATATTAAATATTTACAAAATTTTCTATTAAAAAGTTATAAAAATACTACTTATCATGGTGTGATGTCTTGCGCTAATTTTGCTACCCAAAAAAAGATTGCATAAGCAATTCAATGTAGAACAGACAGTACTCCTATTACTACAAACAAATTCAACAAGGGATAGTCCTGATTATCTCAGAAAGTTAAATGAATTTTAGAAAGGAGGAAGCCCTCTAAATTAATCTGAGGACCTTTCTTAGAAAGTTAAAGTAGGCTAAATTAAGTATTTCAGCCATTACATAAATAGTATATATGGTGGAGAAGTCATGCGCACAATATTCTAAAGAAAAGGGTGGAGATCAATAGAAACCCTAAAATAAAAAGGGAGGAAAATATAACTTAAATGCCACCGCTATGAAGTTTTCAAGATCAATGGAACACCGAAATAAGCACATCAAGAATGAACAAAAACACATATTTATTGCTTGGCAAATAGTTACAACAATTACAAAAGATAGGACTGAATACAAGTTGCATACAACTTGGTTTACAACAGCCGAATACAAGGAAAAACAACTGGTCACGAACAGTGTCCGCTTCTCCACCTCTCCACTACCGCGGGCGCTACCTCCTAACGCCCGCTCTAGCTCTCAGTCCGCGAGCTCGCTGCTCGCACACTCCACTGACGAGGCCACAAGTTGGAGACCGCCAGACCGCTTCAGCCACTCCCGTCTGCGCTAGCTCGCAGTCTCCCACACTCAAGAAACCTGCTCTATGTCGCTTGCCGAACTCACTCCGAGTTCGCTCTAACTGAGACCGTCAAATTGAGACCGCACAAGTCTCTATTTCTCTCTGATATCCTCTGCACGGAGATTGATCCCCTATTTATAGATCTGAAAGACGCCACCTGGAAGCTGAGCTACCGCCGGCGATAGCGCTAGTGCCTGCGGTAGCTCTAGCGACTGCGGCAGCTCACTTCACAAATCCAACAACCACTCACAAACTATTATTAATATATGATATCTAGCAGGCAATCTAATTAAAAAAACGATATGGTCGTTCTAAGAAAGCGCATGCATGCATTCTACATTATTCAATGGATTGCATGGGGTTAGGTGATCAGCTCTTCATCTTCTACCACTATAAAAATCAAAGCATATATCGAAAGAGTACACAACCATAATCTCACGCACACATGGCTTATTCCTTCACTCCTTCTTATCTCTCCGCTCTGATCTTAGTTCTCATCCTGACCTCCGCCACAATCACTTTTCCGGTAGACGCCGGAAGGCCCAAGCCATCTCCCCCCACTCCGGTGCCCGCTCCTCATATCTTTTATTCTCCTCCGCCTCCTCAGCCGCTTCCACCGACGTCACCACCACCGCCAAGTTACTGACGTGAAAAACACCATGCGCCACCGCCACCGCCTCCGCCTCCGCCTCCGCCTCCGCCGTCATATATATAATTAAAGCCGCACCACTCCGGTCATGCTCACATGGAGTGCGCGCGCGGTTGTGATCTTTTGCAACTCCTTGAGCCTGATCTCACGTTGAATTGGCAATAATAAAAGGGTTCTTAATTATAATTAATTTTAGTTTTTCATATCTTAATTATTAATGGCCGGTCTGCGGGACTGTGTTCATTCTATTTCAAAGTTTTTATGGCTATATATGCGAGCTAGCTAGTCTTTTATATATATTTTGAGGATAACAATAATTAAGTTTATTTTAGTTGGTTAATTATATATATGTTGTGAGGATAACAGATTAATTAGGTGGTGGGGATCGTGAACGTAATTAATGGTCGTTCATGAACGCATGCAGGGAGTTTGTGTTATTAATTTGTTCTCCCTCAAGTTGCTTGAGAGAGGTTGACTTCTGCAGATGATCGAGCCAACCATTTATCCAATTCAGATCCCGCTAGATTAATTAAGGCTTCATTTGGGAGAGCGGCTGCGGTTGTAAAAGGAGCTGTTGTAAATGTAGGTTTGTAAATGGAGCTGTTGGAAACTGGTTGCTAGAAATAGAGTTCTGTTTGGATAGTTAGTGTTTGCAGAGTTGTTCAGAACAGAGAACCATTTGGCAAAACAAAGGTGAAGTTATATATATATATATTTTATTATATAAATTTTTTAATTAATTATATATATACAGTAAAATTTTCTAATTACTTTTTTTTTTAATATTATTAAATTTTACTGCTTATACTATATTATATAAACAGTAAAATTAATTAATCCTCCGCCTCCACCGTGCCTCCGCCCGCTGCCTCCGCCCTGCCTCCGCCCTGCCTCCGCCTTGCCTCCGCCTTGCCTCCGCCCTGCCTCCGCCCTGCCTCCGCCATGCCTGCCAATGTTTTTTTTAATTTCTCGACGGCGGTGACACCGATGGAGGAGTAGGAGGAGGTGCTGGAGCTTGGCGGAGGCGGAGGCGGAGGCGGAGCCGGAGGCGGAGGAGGAGTGTGATTCGGCGACAGCGGGTTCATGAAGCAGAAATATGGATCGAGCATCTTCCATCCCCGAGTGGAGGTGCCATGGAACACACCCTGCTTCGTATTGATGGCGATGGGGACGATGCGGTCGGTGAGCTCGGTGAACAGCGCGCTGAATCGCAGCAGGAAGGGCTCGCAACAAGTGGTGCCCTCGGGGCAGATGACGAACAGCGCGCTGAACGGAGAACTGGAGGTCGGGGTTGGCTCCTGTGCGGGTTCTTCCTCCTCCCAAAGCGCGGCAAACTGGAGGTGGGGGCTGGCGGTTGCGTTCGGCGGAATTCCATAAGGAGCTAAACGCGCGCTATTCGAACGGGAGGCGGAAAAACAAATGCATTTCGGGACCGGCGGTTCCGTTTTGATGAAACATGCTGATGTAAAAGCCTTACCAAATGAAGCCTAAAGACGATCAGTCGATCGTGGGTGCTTGCTTCACCAAATTTCCATTAATTAATGAAAGAAACTTAGGTGCGCAACTCTCACCTAATAATAGGTGGGGGAGAAATACAGTCGTATGATCTTAGATCGGACGGTATATAAAATACTGACATTATTGATTATTTATAAATACAGAAGTATTTAGGAAAATACAACCGTATGATCTCTGATCAACGGCTTAGATGGGTTCCCTCTCACCTATTATTAGGTGAGAGATACTCACCAAAAAAAATTTCTTAATTAATTGACTCTAAGTGTTAATATTCATACAAATTAATACTTCTCATGTACGTACGTACCTGCTTTTAAATTTTTATTTTCAAAACATTTATTATGCTATTATAAATTGAAAATATACTATTATAAATTGAAAAGTTAGGATTCGTGGATCCGGATCCTCTGCATTTCATCATTTCACCATCCAATGGATAAAGAAAGGAGTAAAAGAAATTTAATGGTTGTAATTTTTTTGATTAAAAAAAAACTATAAAAAGTTGGGAAAGAGTGAACCCGTTCGATCAAAAAGCACTTAATCTGGAAATAGACCCCTCCATTTTGTCAGAAATGGAGAGGATCCTGATACGGATTCGCTTGGGCCAGGGCCCAAGACTAGAGATAAGGCTAACGCGTAATAAGAGTCTTTGAATATGGCACAGATATTTGACTTGAATTACATATATTTTTTATATAAATTTACACAGCTCACCGGCATATAATTTGTCAAAGGTAAATAAGAAGTGAGAATAAAGTTAATTAGAGGAATCAAATTAATATTAATATTAATCTACTCAAACAATACTAATTTAAAAATAATGTTCATATATATTTAATATAATATAATCTCTAATAAATTTAGGGTTGATGGGGTTCCCCTAATAAAATTCATCCGATTCAGGATGGTTTTCAAGATCTCGAACGAAGCCTCGCCCCTGACGGAGCGGTCCCGACAACCGAAAGCCCGCGCACGTGTGCCCTGGGCGGGCGCGCGAGCAGACATGTGCATGCCACACGCTCGCACAACGGCCACGCAAGCACGTAGGGCGCCACGCACTCTCACAACAGCCACGCGCACATTGCGGTCGCACCAAAATTGAAGAGCGCTAAGTGACCCGCAATAAAATTAAAATAGAAAATTAGACTCTGAGCTTTAGGTTCTTTTTGAAATTAATCACCAAAGTCTCTACATTTAGGAACTCTTTAAAATCATTACTTAATTAAATCTATTTTACATGAATTCAGTCTTTCAATTTTTAATATCATTTGAAATAATCTATTTTACATTAATTCTGTCTTTCAATTTTTAAAATTATTTGAAATCAGTTTTCAATTTTTAATCCACTCACTTTTAATACAAATTCCATAATTTAAAATTTATTAATTGAATTAATTTTAAAGTAGCTCAAATCATGTTTGTAGGCTGTAGCTATGACGACATATAATTATTCTAAATAAATTATAAGAAAATTAAATGAATACTCAAAAGACCAGATAATGGGAAAAATAATATTACTTTAAAAATAATTCAGCTAATAAGACTTGTAATTAATTAGTGTTGTGGATCGCAAGCTCAGCACTCTTATGTATTGGTCGAGTCAGATTGTCTTAGTTCGATAGTGAGTTGAGCATGTTAGTACTCAAAAAGAGATGATAACAAGATTTTTACGCGAAAATCCCGAAAGGGAAATACTTAGAGCTGTCACGGTTCTGGTTCGGTTCCGGTTCTACTAAGACCGTGAACCGAACCGCTAAGGTAATGGTTCTTCAAATTAGAACCAAAATCATATTTGGTTTGACCGGTTCCGGTTCCAATATTATTTTTGGAACCATCGTGCCAACGGTTCCGGTTCAACAAGAACCAAAATCAAATCGGTCACTAACGGTTCGGTCCGGTTCTATTCGGTTCCGGTTCTTTTTGAAATTAATCACCAAAGTCTCTACATTTAGGAACTCTTTAAAATCATTACTTAATTAAATCTATTTTACATGAATTCAGTCTTTCAATTTTTAATATCATTTGAAATAATCTATTTTACATTAATTCTGTCTTTCAATTTTTAAAATTATTTGAAATCAGTTTTCAATTTTTAATCCACTCACTTTTAATACAAATTCCATAATTTAAAATTTATTAATTGAATTAATTTTAAAGTAGCTCAAATCATGTTTGTAGGCTGTAGCTATGACGACATATAATTATTCTAAATAAATTATAAGAAAATTAAATGAATACTCAAAAGACTAGATAATGGGAAAAATAATATTACTTTAAAAATAATTCAGCTAATAAGACTTGTAATTAATTAGTGTTGTGGATCGCAAGCTCAGCACTCTTATGTATTGGTCGAGTCAGATTGTCTTAGTTCGATAGTGAGTTGAGCATGTTAGTACTCAAAAAGAGATGATAACAAGATTTTTACGCGAAAATCCCGAAAGGGAAATACTTAGAGCTGTCACGGTTCTGGTTCGGTTCCGGTTCTACTAAGACCGTGAACCGAACCGCTAAGGTAATGGTTCTTCAAATTAGAACCAAAATCATATTTGGTTTGACCGGTTCCGGTTCCAATATTATTTTTGGAACCATCGTGCCAACGGTTCCGGTTCAACAAGAACCAAAATCAAATCGGTCACTAACGGTTCGGTCCGGTTCTATTCGGTTCCGGTTCTTTTTGAAATTAATCACCAAAGTCTCTACATTTAGGAACTCTTTAAAATCATTACTTAATTAAATCTATTTTACATGAATTCAGTCTTTCAATTTTTAATATCATTTGAAATAATCTATTTTACATTAATTCTGTCTTTCAATTTTTAAAATTATTTGAAATCAGTTTTCAATTTTTAATCCACTCACTTTTAATACAAATTCCATAATTTAAAATTTATTAATTGAATTAATTTTAAAGTAGCTCAAATCATGTTTGTAGGCTGTAGCTATGACGACATATAATTATTCTAAATAAATTATAAGAAAATTAAATGAATACTCAAAAGACTAGATAATGGGAAAAATAATATTACTTTAAAAATAATTCAGCTAATAAGACTTGTAATTAATTAGTGTTGTGGATCGCAAGCTCAGCACTCTTATGTATTGGTCGAGTCAGATTGTCTTAGTTCGATAGTGAGTTGAGCATGTTAGTACTCAAAAAGAGATGATAACAAGATTTTTACGCGAAAATCCCGAAAGGGAAATACTTAGAGCTGTCACGGTTCTGGTTCGGTTCCGGTTCTACTAAGACCGTGAACCGAACCGCTAAGGTAATGGTTCTTCAAATTAGAACCAAAATCATATTTGGTTTGACCGGTTCCGGTTCCAATATTATTTTTGGAACCATCGTGCCAACGGTTCCGGTTCAACAAGAACCAAAATCAAATCGGTCACTAACGGTTCGGTCCGGTTCTATTCGGTTCCGGTTCTTTTTGAAATTAATCACCAAAGTCTCTACATTTAGGAACTCTTTAAAATCATTACTTAATTAAATCTATTTTACATGAATTCAGTCTTTCAATTTTTAATATCATTTGAAATAATCTATTTTACATTAATTCTGTCTTTCAATTTTTAAAATTATTTGAAATCAGTTTTCAATTTTTAATCCACTCACTTTTAATACAAATTCCATAATTTAAAATTTATTAATTGAATTAATTTTAAAGTAGCTCAAATCATGTTTGTAGGCTGTAGCTATGACGACATATAATTATTCTAAATAAATTATAAGAAAATTAAATGAATACTCAAAAGACTAGATAATGGGAAAAATAATATTACTTTAAAAATAATTCAGCTAATAAGACTTGTAATTAATTAGTGTTGTGGATCGCAAGCTCAGCACTCTTATGTATTGGTCGAGTCAGATTGTCTTAGTTCGATAGTGAGTTGAGCATGTTAGTACTCAAAAAGAGATGATAACAAGATTTTTACGCGAAAATCCCGAAAGGGAAATACTTAGAGCTGTCACGGTTCTGGTTCGGTTCCGGTTCTACTAAGACCGTGAACCGAACCGCTAAGGTAATGGTTCTTCAAATTAGAACCAAAATCATATTTGGTTTGACCGGTTCCGGTTCCAATATTATTTTTGGAACCATCGTGCCAACGGTTCCGGTTCAACAAGAACCAAAATCAAATCGGTCACTAACGGTTCGGTCCGGTTCTATTCGGTTCCGGTTCTTTTTGAAATTAATCACCAAAGTCTCTACATTTAGGAACTCTTTAAAATCATTACTTAATTAAATCTATTTTACATGAATTCAGTCTTTCAATTTTTAATATCATTTGAAATAATCTATTTTACATTAATTCTGTCTTTCAATTTTTAAAATTATTTGAAATCAGTTTTCAATTTTTAATCCACTCACTTTTAATACAAATTCCATAATTTAAAATTTATTAATTGAATTAATTTTAAAGTAGCTCAAATCATGTTTGTAGGCTGTAGCTATGACGACATATAATTATTCTAAATAAATTATAAGAAAATTAAATGAATACTCAAAAGACTAGATAATGGGAAAAATAATATTACTTTAAAAATAATTCAGCTAATAAGACTTGTAATTAATTAGTGTTGTGGATCGCAAGCTCAGCACTCTTATGTATTGGTCGAGTCAGATTGTCTTAGTTCGATAGTGAGTTGAGCATGTTAGTACTCAAAAAGAGATGATAACAAGATTTTTACGCGAAAATCCCGAAAGGGAAATACTTAGAGCTGTCACGGTTCTGGTTCGGTTCCGGTTCTACTAAGACCGTGAACCGAACCGCTAAGGTAATGGTTCTTCAAATTAGAACCAAAATCATATTTGGTTTGACCGGTTCCGGTTCCAATATTATTTTTGGAACCATCGTGCCAACGGTTCCGGTTCAACAAGAACCAAAATCAAATCGGTCACTAACGGTTCGGTCCGGTTCTATTCGGTTCCGGTTCTTTTTGAAATTAATCACCAAAGTCTCTACATTTAGGAACTCTTTAAAATCATTACTTAATTAAATCTATTTTACATGAATTCAGTCTTTCAATTTTTAATATCATTTGAAATAATCTATTTTACATTAATTCTGTCTTTCAATTTTTAAAATTATTTGAAATCAGTTTTCAATTTTTAATCCACTCACTTTTAATACAAATTCCATAATTTAAAATTTATTAATTGAATTAATTTTAAAGTAGCTCAAATCATGTTTGTAGGCTGTAGCTATGACGACATATAATTATTCTAAATAAATTATAAGAAAATTAAATGAATACTCAAAAGACTAGATAATGGGAAAAATAATATTACTTTAAAAATAATTCAGCTAATAAGACTTGTAATTAATTAGTGTTGTGGATCGCAAGCTCAGCACTCTTATGTATTGGTCGAGTCAGATTGTCTTAGTTCGATAGTGAGTTGAGCATGTTAGTACTCAAAAAGAGATGATAACAAGATTTTTACGCGAAAATCCCGAAAGGGAAATACTTAGAGCTGTCACGGTTCTGGTTCGGTTCCGGTTCTACTAAGACCGTGAACCGAACCGCTAAGGTAATGGTTCTTCAAATTAGAACCAAAATCATATTTGGTTTGACCGGTTCCGGTTCCAATATTATTTTTGGAACCATCGTGCCAACGGTTCCGGTTCAACAAGAACCAAAATCAAATCGGTCACTAACGGTTCGGTCCGGTTCTATTCGGTTCCGGTTCTTTTTGAAATTAATCACCAAAGTCTCTACATTTAGGAACTCTTTAAAATCATTACTTAATTAAATCTATTTTACATGAATTCAGTCTTTCAATTTTTAATATCATTTGAAATAATCTATTTTACATTAATTCTGTCTTTCAATTTTTAAAATTATTTGAAATCAGTTTTCAATTTTTAATCCACTCACTTTTAATACAAATTCCATAATTTAAAATTTATTAATTGAATTAATTTTAAAGTAGCTCAAATCATGTTTGTAGGCTGTAGCTATGACGACATATAATTATTCTAAATAAATTATAAGAAAATTAAATGAATACTCAAAAGACTAGATAATGGGAAAAATAATATTACTTTAAAAATAATTCAGCTAATAAGACTTGTAATTAATTAGTGTTGTGGATCGCAAGCTCAGCACTCTTATGTATTGGTCGAGTCAGATTGTCTTAGTTCGATAGTGAGTTGAGCATGTTAGTACTCAAAAAGAGATGATAACAAGATTTTTACGCGAAAATCCCGAAAGGGAAATACTTAGAGCTGTCACGGTTCTGGTTCGGTTCCGGTTCTACTAAGACCGTGAACCGAACCGCTAAGGTAATGGTTCTTCAAATTAGAACCAAAATCATATTTGGTTTGACCGGTTCCGGTTCCAATATTATTTTTGGAACCATCGTGCCAACGGTTCCGGTTCAACAAGAACCAAAATCAAATCGGTCACTAACGGTTCGGTCCGGTTCTATTCGGTTCCGGTTCTTTTTGAAATTAATCACCAAAGTCTCTACATTTAGGAACTCTTTAAAATCATTACTTAATTAAATCTATTTTACATGAATTCAGTCTTTCAATTTTTAATATCATTTGAAATAATCTATTTTACATTAATTCTGTCTTTCAATTTTTAAAATTATTTGAAATCAGTTTTCAATTTATATAATTATTCTAAATAAATTATAAGAAAATTAAATGAATACTCAAAAGACTAGATAATGGGAAAAATAATATTACTTTAAAAATAATTCAGCTAATAAGACTTGTAATTAATTAGTGTTGTGGATCGCAAGCTCAGCACTCTTATGTATTGGTCGAGTCAGATCATTTTAGCTCGATAGTGAGTTGAGCATGCATGTTAACAGTCAAAAAGAGTTGACAATAAGATTTTTACGCGAAAACCCCGAAAGGGAAATACTATGGGGCCTAGCCCAGTTCAAAGATCAAGTAGTTAATATTTGAGTACACAATTATTTGCGAGAGTGAGATGTCACCACTGATTTTACAATAGTTGAGGGTGTATTTTACACGAGAGGTCGCGTTCTCGATAGGGCAGTATTCTACATAGATTAGTCCTTTCTCCACATGATCGCGGATGAAATGGTAACGTAAATCTATGTGTTTGCTCTTCCTCTGTGTGATTGGGTTTTGGGGTAAGAAAATTGTTGAGGTGTTATCACACATCAGTTTTATAGGTTTTACTTCGTCTGTGCCTTTGATTTCTTCCAGTATTCTTCGTATCCATAAGCATTCGCAACTTGTTGAACTGAGCGCTATGTACTCTGCTTCGGTTGTTGACAATGCCACAGTCGGTTGTTTGCGCACGCCCCAAGCAATATGTTTTGAGCCTAGAAAGAACAGGTACCCAGTGGTGCTTTTTCGATCATCCACATTAGCTCCCCAATCAGAGTCAGTATATCCAACTAATTCTGATATCGGCTCTTGCTTGTACATTAGACCGCAATTGAGAGTACCTTTTAGGTAACGGAGAAGATGATGAACAGCTAGTAAGTGGCTTTTTGTGGGTTTGTGCATGAATCTAGCAACCTGATTCACTGTATTAGCTATGTCCGGACGTGTATTGGTCGCATACATTAAAGATCCAACAATGGATCTGTATTCCTTTGGATCTACACATTCTTCTTCATACTCTTTTCTCAGTGTTTCATTTGTGGGCATTGGGGTTAAGGAAGGGTTGCACTTATCAAACTGTGTTCTCTTTAATTAAGATATCTGCAATGAATTTTTGTTGAGAAATGTAGATACCTGTGGTAGATTGCTGGACTTGTAACCCCAAAAAATATCACATCAATCCTAGATCTGTCATTGCATAAGTGGCTTGCATTTGTTTTCGAAATTCATCAAGCATTGGAAGTGAGTTTCCAGTGATGAGCATATCATCTACATAGAGTCCAATAATAAGTTGTTTGTCTCCTTCCCATTTAGTATTCAGTGAGGGTTCATTTCCACATCTACGAAAGCCTTGCTGAATGAAATACTGATCAATGTTGGTGTTCCATGCTCTAGGGGCTTGTTTAAGGCCATAGAGGGCTTTATGCAATTGATATACTTTATGTTTATTCACACCATCATGTTTGTAGCCGGTTGGTTGTTCAACATACAATTCTTCCTTAATTGTTCCATTTAGGAAGGCTGCTTTAACATCAAGATGATACACTGGAAACTTCATTTGAGCTGCATATGCAAGCACTAGACGTATAGTGTCCATATGTGCTACTAGCGCAAATGTTTCATCAAAATCCTCACCTGGTTTTTGAGAATAGCATTTCACTACTAACCTTGCCTTATGTTTAGCAATGGCTCCAGTCTTAGTATATTTAGTCTTGAAGAGCCATTTAAGTCCAATGGGAAATTTATTTGAAGGCAAATCAACAAGTGACCAAGTTTTGTTCTTTTGGATTGTTTCCCATTCTTCATTCATTGTTGTCTGCCATTTTGGATCCCTTGAGGCTTCTTCATAAGTAACAGGAGTTGTGGTGAGTAAGGCTAATTCTGTTTCTTGATAGATATCTTGTAGGCCGCGAGTTTTAATAGGGGAAGGTGATGATGAACCTGAGGCTGAACCTGATGTTGCTTGTTCATGTTCAGGTAGGTTGACTTCACCTTGAGCACCAGTAGTGACATGGATGGGGCCAGATATGTGCTCAACCGTCCTTTTGGGTAAAGGTTGTGGTAGTTCTTCTGATTCCCAAGTCCAACACGCATCTTCATTGAACAATACATTTCTAGAAATAATCAACTTATCGGTGACTGGATTATGAAGTCGATAAGCTTTAGAATGTTCACTGTAGCCTGTAAAGATACATTTATCACTTTTCTTTGTTAATTTGTCTCTGGCTTCAGGTGGAAGTGTGTATGCTACACAACCAAATATCTTTAAGTGCTCAACTGAAGGTTTTCTCTTCCGTAACAAGAAATATGGAGTGTTATATGAGAGGGCTTTCGTTGGCACTCTGTTGAGCAAGTAAATGGCTATTTGAGTTGCCTCTGCCCAGTAAGTTTTTGGAAGTTGTTTGTTATATAATAAAGCTCTTGTCATCTCTAAGATAGTGCGATTTCTTCGCTCCACTACCCCATTCTGTTGAGGAGAGTGAGGTACTATGAGCTCACGTTTGATTCCTGCCTCCTGACAGAATTTCATAAACTGATTCGAGGTGAACTCACCTCCTCGATCCGTCCTTAGAGCTTTAATTTGTATTCCCAATTCCAATTCTACCTCCTTCTTGAAGAGTACAAACCTTTCATAAGCTTCTGATTTATTGGTTAGATGATATAACCACATATAACGGCTATAATCGTCAACCAATAACAGATAGTACTTCTTACCTCCAATGGATGGAGTTGGGGCAGGGCCCCAAAGGTCACCATGTATAAGTTCCAAAGGTTGATGAGTTCTTGTAGAGACATTTCTGGGAAAAGGCAAGGTATGCGTTTTACCATTTGCACAGGCTTCACAAAATTTAATTGGTTGGTCTTTGAGAGTAGGTAGACCAACAACCAAGCTTTTCCTTTGCATCACTTGTAAGGCTTGCCAATGAAGGTGTCCTAGCCGCTGATGCCACAAGATAATAGGAGAGCTGCAACTCTGCTGCTGGCAGTTGAAGGCACTATGTTCCACACTCGACATGTGCAGTGTGAACAATCGATTATTAGTACAACTAGCTGAGGCTAGAAGTATACCTGAGGTACTATCGCGTATTTGTCAACCAGTTTTATCAAAAGTGCATAGCCTTTGTGCACAAGCTGACCAACACTTAATAAATTTTGAGATGAACTGGGTACATAACAAACATCAGATATTTGTTTGGTTTTACCTGCATGAATTTGGACTGTGATAGCTCCTTTGCCTTCAATTTGAGCAGAAACTCCGTTACCAAGTAATACATTTGATTTTGAGGTTTCATCTAATTGATGGAACTTGAATTTATCATATGTCATATGACATGAATAACACCCACTATCCAAATACCATGAATCTGCTTTCAGGCTTTCAGTCTGAGTACTGGAATAAAACATTTCTTCTCTCTGTTCTGCTTCTACCTCTGATATTTTCACTTCTTCTTTACCCTTATGCCAACAAGTGGGAATTGGAACGGAATAAAGGAAAATATAGTGCAAGAAACAACAATGAATGAGGGAGCATGTCAAGTGAAAGTGAGAAATTTTGCATTATATGTACGAGGGAAAATACTTTCTGAAACGCCTTGATATATCATACAAATGGCGCGGGCGTCTTTCTGTACGTCCTCGTCTGTGTAAGATGTAGTTTTACTTGGTTCCAGGATTGTACCCGGTGATAACGCAGGTCCTTTAGTCACTATCTCCCATAGACCTTGTGAGGTAAATACGGCTTTCATATGGATACTCCAATAGTCATATTTTTCCCCATCAAATACAGGTATGGTAGTTTGAGAAAGAGAGAAAGTGCTGGATGAAGCCATATGCTCCAATGATGTTCCAAGAACTTGAGCTTTCAAGCTCTGATACCAATGATAGCAAAAAACAGGATCTGAGGAGAGCTGACTAAAGATCAATCTCGCATATGAAGAGGAATTAGTACGCACTAATATTACTCAAAACACAGCAGCACTTTATTTCTTATTAGATCTCAGCTTTATAAGGTTTTTTACACAAATATTTTACAAATGTCACCATAACAGGTGTCACAAAGCTAGGCCTATTTTACAAGTTCTGTGTTATCTCTTCCCTAACGTGATTTGCCTTTATCTTGGCACGAGCTCCCAGGTGCAGGCTGAGGGCTGCAGCTGTTGAGAACTTTTGAGGTGCAGCTTAGGTCATCAATGATGCCTGATAGCAGTAAACATTTGTTACAGACCTCTCAACGACTAGCGGCATGTGTTACCTCCACCTGCAAGGGCACCCAAATCCAACCCTCTGTAGTAGTTGACAAATTAAGGTGAAGAGTGTTGGATAGTTATAATGAAAGACAATCTTTTGACATTCTTCTTACCAACAGTTCCCCTTCTTCCACTATTTTCTTATCCGACCAGTCCTTGGCACCATTGGTTGGGGGACGAAGAGGGCTTGTATGGATCCAGTGCTCTTCTTTCTCACAGTTCTTCTCCTCCTCGATCTCGCGCCAACTCGGCACCATTCCTGCTCCGCCACAGAAATGCATTCCAGGGTTTCAGATACCGATGAGTCTCCCTGTGCCAAACGTAGGCCTAATCCATCAACTCCTCCTTCGCCACTTCACAACTCGCCTATTCATTCCAAACGTCGGCCGAAGAGGAATGCACCGCCGCCGCCGCCCCCACCGCCGCCCCCTCCTTGCCTCCACGGGTGAGTCGGCTTCAAATCCAGATGCACGGGGCTGATTTAGCCTCGTGTCAGCTTGGATCTTTAAGTTGGCCTTGTTCTTCCTGTAAATCGGTATAATCACATCCCGAATTTGTTTTTGGAATCTTCCCGTGGATTATTACTCTTTCTTTTTAGTATGTGATTTGTGATGGCGAAATAAATATATAACTCCTTAATAACAAAATAATGGAGTAATTATGTGCTTGAATATGAAGATAACACTCAATCGATTAGTAAGTAGTGATCTTCAAAGATTTCCATCCATAATTCATAAAGCCGCAATGTCATGCACAGAAGAAAAAGTGAGATTTTGCATTGTTAAATGTCGGTTCATCAGGGGAAAAAAGCTAATCTTTACTAATGGATGGTGGACAGAAGGGTTTGAGACCTGAACCTGGTGTCTCCTCCCCTTGAAAATGCATGTTTTTGTAGGCTAGGATCCTCTAATTGTCGGGCAGTTATGGGCAGCCCGGAGGTGATCCGGGTAGATACACTCTTAGAACTTTGCACTTATAGTATAGCTCGCAATTCATATAATACGGGTGATGCGCTTATTGCTTGTGCTTGTTCACCTAGGTTGGGGATATTGATGGCTTTGGATGAGTCGCCCGTCTTGTGGGTTCAATCTTTGCAATGCACACGGCAGTACATTTCAAATGTGCTAGGATCATTTGCAATTTGTTTTTTCTTCAATTTGATATGAGACTTATTTTATCATGCACCTAATTTTACCTAGAAACCTGTCATGATTCTGCCTTTGTGGATGCTTCACTTCCTAGAAGACACTCGATGCTCTCATCGATTTGGGATATTAAACCAATGATGAGCTTGCTGATTTCCAGAAGGAGGCCCTCATCTAGGTGAGGCACTGCTAGATTATGTTGGATTCTGCAAATTCTTGTGATTTCATCGTTGTACCCGACGTTTCATTCTCCTATTTTGAACTTCCTTTGGTTCCGCATCCAGCTTTGGTTAACGAGTTTAATTTTCGCAAAACATCGTATTGCACCGATCAACCGCCTTCATTGTGTTCCGTTGGCTGAGCTTCAAGTCGCTAGATGAGCGAAGAAAGCTAGAGATGTTCTCCCCTATGAACCACACACGAGATTGCCCATCAGCACACAAGCTTTTCAAGAAGAAGCGAGCGGTGACACCCACAGTTGAGGGAGTGGTGAGAAAACGGAGGAGCTGAGGAAGCACCCCTTATTATGGGAGGAGTGAGTGTAGTACCCTTCTCCCATATCCTTCGTTATAAAAATGGATGAGTTGGAACACTACTGAGTCTTAGCCTTGGCCACCACATATGCGGCTATGGGGGCCCTCTAAGAATTGTGCAGTCTCAAGAACAAGGTGAGCGAGATCGAGGTGCGATGAGCACCACTACTGGTTTTGTTTAGATAAGAGATACTCATGCGACCTTGTTATCTTCAGGTTCTCGTGTCTCGATAGCACGGCGGTGGCGGTCATGAACGCGGTGGTTATGAACCATCATTCATGAACGTCTAACCTCAAATTTCATCCACTTTTATGTTCAAAACTAGTTTTATTTTCTTGGTGGTGGTCGTAACCGTTGTTTTTGCGGTCTACTCGAGGCTCCTTGAACCGGTCAGAAAATCAACCGTCTTAGCCCGGGAGCGGACGGGCGCGCAAATAGTCACAGAGAAACGAGACGGCTGACAAGAGGATCTTTTTAGCGTGGAAAACCTCGGAAAGGGATGAAAAACCATGTGGCCGGGACGGTGCCAACCGAACTTCACTATTTGATGGCTCTTTACAGGGCTTGTTTGAGAAATCGAGGGAGACAGGCCGCGCCTCGTTACAGTGGGGGCGAGAGAGAGAGAGAGATGCTCGGAGGGTGACAGACCACCGCTCACGAAGCTAAGTGCTTTTTTCGGCCGCAGTGGGGAGCACCGCGTTCTGGAGTCTGGATGGTCTTTTGCGCACCCTGGGAGTCTGGAGCTTAGTGTTCTGAGTGTTTGAGTGTCTTCACCATTCGCTCGACGGGGCCCGGAGTCTAACGTCTTCTTGGTGGCGATGACCACTGCGCAATCTTGCACGGAGGGAAACTTAAAAGAAGTGTGAGAACTGGCGTAGGAACGCCGGAACAGGGGATGGAGCCTTCCGGCCAATAGTTTTCCTCACGGGAAGATGGGAGCGGACGACGGGCGCAGGTCCTTCCGGACGGGGTTCTCTCGCGCGGAGGGGGGGGGGGGGGGGGGGGAGGCGGCTAGGGCACTAGGAAAATTCTTGATCATTCAAAACTGCGCACACAATAATAACTCCCACCTCTTATACTATGAGGGGATGGCCACGACTATTAGCACACCCGCTAATAGCACACCACATAATAGGTTCAAAATAAGCAAATACAAATAGAAATACAACTAGAGTTCAACATGAAAAAAAATTAATTAAACGGTTCGAGGCTTCCAAAGTGGGTTGATCTTCTCAAGCCACGCGATTCAGGCCTCGCCAGGAGTTGTGTCCGTTGCGGGTGAGTCGGCCACGATACGTCCTTCATCATTCGCCCCTCTTGGGAAGCACTCGACCTCGAGTGCTCGGGGTAAAGCGAGATGTCCGGGTAGAAAAGGGACAAATCGCTCACTTGAAGGTCTTGGAGATGTTGAGGCTCGGCGGAAGGTCGACTACATATGCGTTGTCGTTGATCTTGCGGGTGATGGGGAAAGGTCCGTACTTCTTTGGCATGAGCTTGTGGTGGTGTCCCGCGGGAAGCCGTTCCTTGCGGAGGAAGACCATGACCATATCTCCCTCCACAAAAATCTGTTCGCGACGGTGCTTGTCCGCCATAGCCTTGTATTTGGCGTTGGACTCAAGTAGCTTGAGCCGAGTGTCGGCTTGGATGTCGCGGGTCTCTTCCGCTAGCTGTGTTGCTGAAGGAGGTGCCGCCGGCAGGCGGGCTAAATCGAGCGCATGTCGGGGGGCTTTGGTGTAAACAATGGAGAACGGTGTGTGACCGGTAGAGCTGTGCACGACATTGTTATAGGCAAATTCAGCTTGTGTGAGGGCGTGATCCCACTGCTTCGGGCGATCTTGGCAAATGCCACGAACGAGTGTAATAACTAGTTGCTAACCAAAATCACATAGAGGGGGTGAATAGGTGATTACTGCGTCTTTTGCGGAATTGAAAATCTTGAAAATAAAGAACACAGAATGCAAATCACAATCACAGACGACGCAAAAAATTTATAGTGGTTCCCCGTTCTTGGGTACTCCACTTGCCGGCCTCGCCAATCTAGCACCACAGCTAGACTTGACTACTTCACTATATCTCGGATCAAGAACGGTCCTACAATTCTCAGAGTCAAAACTCTTACAACTCGGAGACAAATCTCCTACAAACTCAGAGAGAGCCCTCTCTTACAACTCGGAGAACACCTCTCCTACAACTCGGAGAACAATCTCTCCTACAACTCGGAGAATAATCTCTCCTACGATCAAATGTAAAATTGAGAATGAAACAATACTTAACGAATCACAATCAGATCTGAATAACTTTATGAGAATCTTCTTCCTTCTTGAGATAGAAACGGATTCGGCTTGATGTTGAAGAAGAAGAATGAAATCGGCACAAATCAGATCTTCTAAGGTCCCGATCAATCCAATACAATCAGAACGAATGAGGTGATGATCGATCGACCTTTTCCTTCCACTTGGAGACGAAATCAGATAACAAATGATCGATCTCCAATAATGGCGATGCGCGGCACTTGACGACGTTCTTGGTAGGCCTGAAATTGGTGCGGTTTGGTGCGGTTTGAGCCCAAACCGCAACCGCACCGAAGAGGGTCGGTTTTGGACTTTGCAAAACCGCACCGCATCCAAACCGTGTGGTGCGGTGTGACATTGGTGCGGTCTGAAGTCGGTTTTTGCGGTGCGGTTTCGATTTTTTTGCTTATGTTATGTTATAATTGTTAAAAATTAAAATAGGTTCTGGGAACTTTAGACTACATCCACACAGATGATAAATATAATCATAACAATGCAATTTAAGATAGAAGTGAGATAAATTTAATCATAATAATTAACATCTATATACATCTACACTATTTTGTGAATTCAAATCTGAGAACTTTAGACTACATCACTTCATAAAGAAAATTATAATCATAACAATGCAAGCAAACACAGTTGATAAATTTCCCCTTTTCGAGTTCCCAAACAATTCTTCTCCTTAAGTGAATTTTTTCGAGTCTCAAACTGAAAGTAAAATAGTAGAATTTTTTTATAATGATATGCACAAGAAAGTAGAAACAGGGACGAGTGATCCGTGAGAAAAAAACCAGGAGGCAGAGAACGGGAGATCTGGAGCCCGACGAAGAAGGGATGTCGTGAGATCTGGAGCCCGCCGAAGAAGAGATGTCGTCGGAGTAGGGATGTCGCCGGAGTAGAGCCGCCTCACTCGCGTGAAGGTAGGAGTCGCGAGCCGATGCGTCGGAGAAGACACTCATTCTGGCTTTCGTTAGTCTATGACCTAGCTTTTGCGGAATAGTAAAGAACGGGAGTCGGGAGAAATGAGAGATGGAGAACTTATAAGATATAAAAAATATAAAAACAGAAATATAACTTTATAAGATTGTAAAATATTTATAAAAAAATGTAAAAACCTAGCTAGAAATGTTTATGCGGAACAACAAAGATGAAAGAACTGTTAGATATATACATTAATTTGTAAAAAAATTATAACTTATAAGATATAAAATAAAATATTTATAATCATACGGTGCGGTGCGGTTTATGCGGTTTCGACAAGGCCAAAACCGAACCGCACCGCAAACTATGCGGTTTTTCAATAATCAAAACCGCACCACAACCACACCGTTCGGTGCGGTTCGAAAACGGTGCGGTGTTGCGGTTTTTTGCGGTTTCGGTTTTTAAATTTCAGGCCTAGTTCTTGGATCAGATTAGGTTTTGGAGAGAGTACGAACTCTGATCTTCTTTTTCGTTATGAGCGAAATCTTCTTAAAATCTTATGTCCTTCCAAAGGAGTAAGCCTTATATAGATGAAGGCCTAAAAGAAACCGATTAACCTCAAAACGAGGAAGGACGTCACGTCAATCAGACGGAAAAGACTTGTCGTAAAAAAAAAGGAAAACAGAGATCACGAGAAATACAAGAACCAGACTTCTCGAGAGATGCAAGACTTCTCGAGAGAAAACTGCTAGTTCTCGAAAAACAGCTTAGAAGAGAATATCAAAGACTATGAAAAGACTTCTCGAGAGAACAAGAAGCTTCTCGTGAACTCCTAAACAACTTCGAGAAAAAGGCCTTAAGAGAAAAGTCTTTACTAGAAACTTTTCGAGAGAAACAATGACTTCTCGAAAAACAAAAATACTTCTCGAATGAAAGGATTTCTCGAAAGCTGCCGCTGAGACAAACTTCTCGAAAACAACTGAGACGACTTCTCAACCGCTGAGAAAGTACTTCTCGAGAAAAACAAGGATTCCTCGAGAGCTCAAAAGGACTTCTCGAAAAACTACCTTTACTTCTCGAAAAATTCACTTAGGAAATTTTCTTTCTTTTTCTCTAGACCACTAGCTGCACTCCAAGCTTTGAATCTTCAATGTCTTGATCATAAAGTGTATCCCAATTGAGAGATCACAGATGAGTCAACCTCATACCCCACACAATGAGGAATTACATTGTATGAGACTGTGCTTATTGACCCACTGTGACCTGACATTGGTTTACACTTAGCAATGTGAACCTGAAAGAACATTACTAGAAAAACATATCAAATACACAAATAATTCAATCTTGGTTCAAAGTTGACTTCCTACAAATCAAGGTTATTGTGGATACAATACCCAACAATCTCCCCCTATTTGTAGAAGTCAGAACCCTACTTACCAAGATGAATTGTATCAATATAAAACACAAAAAGATATACTAGAAAGAACATCAAAAACAATATCTAAATATGAGTAAATGATTGTCTCATTAAAACCAAAACTATATTTAGATTTAAGATTGTCTAATGAATTAATGTTCACACAGACATAGAAATAAAGTTTTGATGATCTTCAAAGACTTGTCTTCAGATATTTGCATTTCTCTTTCTCAACATCTCTTGTCTTTCAAAGTAAGCATATGGCTTTGGATGATACTTGAGAGGAGCTTCTGGAGCTGATGGATTGTTGTATCCATAATTCTTGTAATGAATTCTTCTCTTGGTTCTGCTTGTCTCATATTTCTTCCATTCAGATGAGCTGTAAAATTCAGAAGCTTTTACATTTCCTTCTTCTACAAGCCTGAGAGAGTCAAGAATGATAATTTTAGAAACTGGACTCCAAATCTCTGGATAAACTTCAGATTCATTTACAACTGCTTTGCCAGAACCTACTGAACTGGAACCAGGAACAGACCTACTTGCAGAAGGTCCATCACCATACTTCCTTTTCCTAGAACCAGGCATGGAGGAATGAGTCTCTACTGAAGGATTAACATCAGACTGCCCTGCTGGCCTTGGAGAGAAATGAGGAATTTGAGGAGCATCAGATTGAGAATGATCATATTGAGGAGGAGGTTGAGCAGGGTCAATACCCAAATCAGGAAAAATTTCATGTGGACACCAGAAATTTTTATCTCATTTACTTGCTTTTGGACACCAGAAGATGACTGCTCAAACCTATTGGTTAAATGTTTATGAAAATCAAATAAGGTTTGATCCAATAACTCAGTCATCTTCTCCTCCCCCTTTCTGACTTCTACAGATATGGTTTGGAGAACAGAGTCCTTGAACTGGCCTACCTCATCAATAATCTTAAAGCTATTCTCCTCAGCCTTTGTAGCCATGAATTCTTGGGTTTTTCTGACTTGAATAATCTCTGCAAGAACTGTGCCTACACCCTGAATGGTGTGATCAATGGCCTTGCCACCCTGAATGACAACTTCTTTAAGCTGATCTGAACTGGCTTTGAATTCTTTCAACTTCTTATCCATTTCCTTTTCAATATCAGAAAGTCTAGCATGGACTTCTTTGAAGGAGTAATCAATTTTGGCACTTTGCCTTTGAAGCATAAATTCAATTTTACCAAGTAAAGTATCCTCATCAAAAAGAGATGGAGGAATAGGGACTGGCTGAACATCATCTGGAATATCTTCAAGAAGAACAGAACTCTGAACCTTAGGAGAAGGCATGTTGATTTTCTCACCTTCTTCATCAACAGGCTCTTCCTGAGCATCCTTGTTGCCTTCTAAGCAAGGCTCTTACTCCCCCTCAATATGTACTGGGGGAGGAGATGAATCATGCACTGAAGCATCATCTACTTCCTGATAAAAATCATAGTCAGCACCTGACCCGGCCAAATGATCACTAGTGCAGTGCTCATCATCAGCACCTTTGAGAATTTCACTTACAACATCTGCTATGGTAGAATCAACTCTGTCAGCTTCAGTAACTGGAGGAGGTGAAGAGTTAACCACTTGTTCTTGTATAAGTAAGTTTTCTTCCATAGGAGTAATTGAATCATTTTGAGCATCTGGGATGGCTGGAGTATCAGAAGTAACTATATCTGAAGGAACTTGAGCTTCTAGTACTTGATCTGAATGAACTTGATTTGAAGGAGCTGGATCAGATGGTGAAGGAAGAACTGTTTCTGAAGAAGGGATGGTTTCTTGCTGAGCTGAGGATGGAAGTGGCTCTGAGGTTTGTTGCTGTGCTGGTGGATCTGGTTGCTGAGCTGAAGATGGAGATGGAGTTGGAGCTGGACTGTGTTGTTGAGCTGGAGGTGGAGCTGGGGTTGTGGAGATATCTGGAGGAGGAGGAGGAGCTGAGGAAGGAGCTGGAGCTACATACTCAGGTACTGAGTGAACTGATGAGAGAGGCTCCCCCTGGGGACCTGCACCTGCAGCTGGTTTAGTAATTCTGATATCCCATCTCTGAATTGTTATGACATTTATCTTCTTCAGATGGTGTATGATTGCACCTTTTGACATATCAAAGACTTCATGATTGAGCTGATTTAGATATAAAGACAGAATTCTTGCAAAGTTTGGAGACATGATGTTGTCTTTAATCTTACTGAAGAGAAGATTTGCCCAGTCGCACTTCTTTCCACAAATCACAAACGTCATCAAACAGAACACATCTGTTGAGACATAGCCCAGACTTCCTGTATTACATAACAATACCTTCGAAATGATATCCACCAAAAGTTTACCTACATAATTCATTTGATGCCTTCGAACTGTTTTAACTGTCTTGTCTAAGCCACAAAAACTTAATGCTCTATCCCAATCAGCATCATCTAGTGTGTCCTCAGAAGATACCACCGACAACCTTAGAAATTTAGATAGGGTTTTAGGACTGACCTTGATCTTGAAATTTCCGATTTCAAATTTCATCCTCTTCATTTCCTTGTGAACTTTGATGTTTATAAAGAACTCTTCTACCTCTTTAGACAGAACTCGACAGGGGTGTTCAAGAACAAACGACAACCCAGTAGCGTCGAGAAGGTAAAATAGATTTTGAAAATCATCAGAAATTGTGAGGAGACCTTCTCGCACGAGTTCACTACCAACGTCGACCTTCGGCTTTGAATGAGGAGCCATTGATCAAGAGAAATCGAAGAACAAACGCGTGAAAGAGAGAGAAAATCGAGAACCAGAACTGACGATTTCGCGAGAGAGGAAGACGAACCGTCGACGCTTTTCGAGAAGGGAAAGAAATAACCTCGCGTGAACATTAATTCATTTCGAATGTCTATTTATAGTTTGGTTCGATGTGACAATTAATTGAGTTTTAATTAATATCAAGATAATAAAACACGCGCGTACCTGACTCTTCATATTCTCGAAAATAGTAAATAGAATTCCGAAAAATAATATACATTTCTCGAGAGGTAAGTTGATTTCTCGAGAAATCCCAGAACTCTGCCGATCCTTCTTCGAAAGTGCATCTCTCGAGGGATAACTCACTTCTCGAGAAGTACAAACTCATTTTGCGAGAAGTGATGTCAATTTTTCGAAAACTTTTATCTTCATCCATACTCACCAAAGGCAAGTCATTTCTCGAGATGTCAACTATATTTCTCGAGAAGTCTAGTGAAGACTTAGATTTTTCTTCTTAGATTTTTCTTCTTTACCAATGATAAACCTGTGCTTCACTTAGAAGTAAAACTTATGAAAATCCACTTATCCTCTTCTCTTCTCCTTGGTTTGACCATTATTCCATGTTGAGCATTCCAAGTTCTGTCTTGAAGAAAGAGAACTTGGTCTCATCCAGCGGCTTCGTGAATATATATGCAATTTGCTTATCCGTAGGGACATAGCTTAAGTTGATATCCCCATTCTCCACATGCTCTCGGATGAAGTGATATCTTAACTCGATATGTTTTGTCAGGTTGTGCGAGACTGGATTGTTTGCTATAGCAATTGCACTGGAGGAGTCGCAAAACATCGGAATATTCTTTATCTTCAAATTATAATCTTGAAGCTGATTCCTTATCCAAAGAAGTTGTGCGCAACAACTGCCTGCAGAAATATATTCTGACTCGGCTGTTGAAATTGCAACACAATTTTGCTTCTTGTTGCTCCAGGAAATAAGCCTTCTTCCGAGAAATTGGCATGTTCCGGAAGTGCTTTTCCTGTCGTCTCTACTGCCTGCAAAGTCTGCATCTGAATAACCAATTAGCTCGATATCATTACTTTTTGGGTACTATAAGCCAAGATTTTGTGTACCCTTAAGATATCTCAAAATTTGCTTTGCAGCAGTATAGTGAGATTCCTTAGAGTTCACTTGATATCTGGCACATACACATGTAGAAAATATTATATCAGACCTACTAGCAGTAAGGTAGAGCAGAGAGCCAATTATGCTTCTGTACTTGGTTTCATCAAAAGGTTTCCCTTTCTCATCCTTGTCCAGAGACATAGCTGTGCTCATTGGAGTCCTCATAGAGGTTGCACTCTCCATTCCAAATTTCTTAATCAACTCCTTGGTGAATTTCGTCTGTGAGATGAAAATTCCATCTTCAGATTGTTTCACTTGAAGTCCTAAGAAATATTTCAGCTCACTCATACTGCTCATTTCAAACTTTCCTTGCATAAGTTTTGAAAACTTTTTGCAAAGATTGTCGTCCGTAGAGCCAAAAATAATGTCATCGACATAGATTTGCACTAGCAAAATCTTGCATTTTACTTCCCTAAGAAATAATGTTTTATCTATCTTTCCTCTTGTGAACTTGTTCTCAAGAAGAAAGTTAGACAGCGTCTCATACCAAGCTCGAGGAGCTTGTTTCAATCCATACAAAGCTTTTTGCAGTAAGTAAACATAATTAGGATGTTCAGAATCTACAAAACCTGGAGGTTGTTCAACGTATACTTCTTCTTTTATGTTACCATTCAGAAAAGCTGACTTGACGTCCATTTGGTATACGGTGAAACCTTTGAATGCAGCATAGGCTAAGAACATTCTGATCGCTTCAAGTCTTGCTACCGGAGCATAAGTTTGATCGAAGTCGATCCCTTCTTCCTGTCTGTAACCTTTTGCTACAAGTCTGGCTTTGTTCTTTATAATTGTTCCGTCTTCATCCAACTTGTTCCTGTAGACCCACTTTGTTCCAATAATATTTTTATCCTTGGGTTTTGGAACTAGTGTCCACACCTTGCAACGCTTGAATTGATTTAACTCTTCTTCCATTGCAATTATCCAGTGGGGGTCTTCATTTGCTTCTTGAAACTTCTTCGGTTCAACCTGTGAAAGAAAACTTAAATGCATGTTTTCGTTAGTAGTGCCTCTTCTCGTTCTAATGCCGACTTGAGGATCTCCTATGATTTGATCAATATGATGGTCCCTCATATGTCTGAACTCAAGGTTCCTTGCATCAGTTTGGACATCTGGAGCATCTTCTATTACTTGAATGTCTTCTTCCACTTGTACTGGTTCTTCATCAATATGATCTTCTATTTCATTTGAGATTGGGGAAGAGATCTTGACGAAGGCTTGAGCATCAACTTTGACTGGCTCATCCAAGCTTTTATCTCGTATCTTTGAACCTGCAACTTCAATAGAAGCACTAGAAGAGCTGCTATGTAGCATGCTCGTTTCTTCAAATACAACATTGATTGACTCTTCTACAACCAGGGTTTTCTTATTAAATATCCTATAAGCTCTACTATGGCTGCTATAGCCTACAAAAATACCTTCAAAACTCTTTTCGCTAAACTTGGTTTTGTAATGCTTTCCATTATTAAGTACAAAGCATTTGCAACCAAAGATTCTAAAATAAGAGATGGTTGGTCTCTTGCCTTTTAGTAGTTCATAAGGAGTCTTTTCATGGTTTTTATTTATGAGTGCTCTGTTTTGCACGTGACATGCAGTGTTGACGGCTTCGGCCCAAAGGTATTCGGGTAATGAAGTGTCACTCAACATTGTTCTGCAAGCCTCAATGAGTGTTCTATTCCTTCTCTCAGCTACCCCATTTTGTTGTGGAGTACGAGGAGAGGAAAACTCATGAAAGATACCTAGACTTTCACAAAAATCTGGCATGGCTCCAGATTCAAATTCTGTTCCATGGTCACTTCTGATTTTGACCACCGAACATTCAAATTCATTCTGGATTTGCTTGACAAACTTAGTGAAAATGTCAAACGTATCTGACTTGTGTTTTAGAAAGAATACTCATGCAAAACGTGAGTAATCATCTACAATAACTAATGTGTAAGACTTACCTCCTAAACTTCTAATTTGCAAAGGACCAAACAAGTCCATATGAAGTAGGTATAAACACCTAGTTGAATCTTTGCCAATTATGCTCTTAAAGGTAGCTCTTGTTTGCTTGCCTTTTACACAAGCATGACAAGGTCTATCTTTAATGCACTTAATATTTAGCGCATCACGTACTAAGTTTTGTGAAAATAATTTATTTATTGTTTTGAAATTTATATGTGCTAATCTCTTATGTCATTGGTCAGCAAGAGATGCACTATCTTTTGCTAAAAGACACACTGGTGTAGAAGATGGTAAACAAAGAAAATTTAAACAGAACATATTCCTACAACGAGTGCCTGATAAAATCGTTTCTAGATTATCAGCCGATTTTATCGAACACTTATCTCTACGAAAATCAACTATGTATCCTTTATCACAAAGTTGACTTATGCTTATCAGATTATGTTCTAATCCTTCCACATAAGCTACATCTGAAAAGGATACATTGTCGTTAGTAATCATACCATAGCCTTTTGTTATTCCTCTGTCAGATCCGCCAAAAATAACTTTTGAACCGTTCTCAACTGGAATGAAATTTTGCAAAAGGCTTCTTGTTCCGGTCATATGCCGAGAACAACCACTGTCCAAATACCAGATAGGATTTTTGTTGGCCTTTGGACATACCTGCAAAAACAAATTATTTTGCCTTAGGAGCCCAAACAAATTTGGGTCCTTGGTCCCTTGTTAGTTGAGCACCACGAGGAATATTAACATTGCGAGCGGTCTTTCTTGCATTGTTAAGTTGTGGTCTCTTGGAATATATAAAATTGAACCAATAATCTACGGCAAAGTGACCTATTTTGCCGCAACACCAACAGTTAAACCTGTTGTACCTTCTCTTAATATTTTCCTGCTTAACTCTTCGAACGTTGGTTTTGGCAGGAGCAATCCTTCTAGATGAGGATGCCTCATGAGTACAGCACACACATGGTAGTGCTTTCTCCTTTGGCTTAGGTGCAACAATTTTTACTATTGGTGCTTTAACAGCACTTGGACCATGAACATAAGGACCATAATCTCTCATATTCACTTCTTCATAAGGTGCTTTGAAAGCACTTTGACCAAGGTATTGAGGACGAGCCCACCCCTTATAGTCATTGACAGGCGCAAAATTAATTGGTCGTGTCAAGTGACCATAAGAGCTTTCCATGTCATACGCATTTGTGGGGAGGAGAACTTTCTTAAATTCCACTTGTTCTAGATGGGCTTTCCCTTTTTCTTCGATGGTAGCTTTCTTAGCATTCTTATTTTTCTTCTTGGCAGGGGTGCCCTTAGAAGAATTACTTGGCCCAGCCACATGACCTAAACCACTGCTACTTGCTTTAGCAGAGAAAGTATCAATGATTGGAAGAATGGTTTTCAGTTGTGAAAACTTTTCAACTAGCTTCTTTTCAGCGGCTAGCTGTTCTTCCAGAACTTTGATGGAGTTCTCTGTCCGATCAAGGAGTTCATCAGAGCTTTTGATCTTGTCTTTCAAGACTTGGTTTTCCTCTTTGAGGGGAGAAAGTTGTTCAACTTCCTTTCTCAAATTAGATTCCACTTCTTTGAGAGACATGATCTCCTTGGCCTGAATTTTGACTACCTTTCGGCATTTGTCAAAGCTTTTAAGCATTTCAGTATATTGGGTCATGAGGTTCGAGTCATCATCTGAAGGATAATCCTTTTGTTCAGCTGAGGCATATTCAGAATCAGATAAGATGGTGTGAGAATTTACCTTCCCAGTATATGGAGGTTCTTCTTCTTCATCAGTCATAGTCATCAGCCCGAAGTAGGCTTCTTCTTCACTACTTGATTTCTCCGAGTCACTGTCGCTTAAAGTTTTGGTCTTTTTAGCGACTAGACTTCTTTCAGTCTTCTTTTTCCCGTGGGTGGATTTCTTTTCTTCTATTCTTCCACCCTCTTTCTTTTTATAAGGGCATTCAGCGATCATGTGCTCTGGCTTATTACAACAATAGCCAACTATGTCAGAAGAAATATGTTTACTAGTTTTAGATTTATATCTGTCATGATTGCTAGAACCCTTTTTGTGATGTTCACCATCACGTCGAGAATGTCTATATTCAGAGGAAGACTTATTCTTCATGTGTCTTCTTTTGCTTAGCAATTTCTTAAACTGACGAGAGATTAGAGAAAACTCCCCATCAGACATTTCAGAACTGGAGGAGCCGGCTTCAGATTCTTTTTCATCATCAGATTCTTGTGCTCTAATAGGAGACAAGGCTCTGCTTTTTCTGGAACTCCCGGCCTTCATAGCCAAGGTCCTTTCCTTGCTAGAAATTCTATTCTCATCTTCTTCTGTTTTGCGAATGTTCATTTGCAGCTCATGGGATAATAGTTTCCCAAACAGATTTTGCGGATCTAGGTTTGGTAACTTTCCAAACTCCCTGATTGCAACTATCTTGCTATCCCAGTCTTTCGTTAGGGATCGTTGTTGGGATCATTGTCCACAATGTCTTAGATTTGGAGAAGTCCATTCTTAAGTCAAAGATATATCTCAGAATGTATTTGATATACTCTCTAGAATCAATGTGCAGGAGATCAGGTCAGGCAAAGTGCTCAAGGAATTCTTCCAAGTTCACAAGCATCGAGACAGCATACATCTCTCGACGCCTGTGACCCAGAAGCGTTGACTTATGTCTACTGCTCAAATAGACAAGGTCGCCGCTGAAGTTATGAGACCAAGTTTGGAAGCGTCGAGCCAAGTTATATCACTCGACGCCATGGAAAGAAAAGTGTCGACCAAAGTTCAGTTAGCTCTGCGCCAACAAGAAGAGTCGAGATATGAAGGCGTAGTTAAGAAGCGTCGAGCCCCTGTACGTTGCTCGACTTCTACAGATAAAAAGCGTCGACTAACTGATGATTGCTCAACGCCTAAGAAAGAGGAGTCGAGAGCTTCAGTCTAAGAAGTATGTGTCGAGTATCCACATATCGCTCGACGCCTAATGGAAAAAGCGTCGACAGAGATGCTCAGTGCTCAACGCCTTTTCTACAGATACTCTAAGCTGAGAAATTTCTTCTACAGCCAGCTGAGCCTTTGTTTCTGTTGAAGACGTTGAAGACCGTTGAAGACTTTGCGTAGTGCTGGCGTGGAGGAGCGTAACAGACGTTGGAGATGGCGGGCTATAAATAGAAGGCATAACCTATGGGTTAACAAGTTTTTTCCTATCTTTCAAAAGTCATTTTCGTCTCCATCAATTTGAGGGAAAGTCTGAGAAAGAATTTGAAGAAGTTGTCTTCTCTTTCAGAACCGATCTAACTTGAAGATTTCTTTCAGCAATCTGGTGCTGATACATCTTTCTGAAAGAAGAAGATTAAGAAGGAAGAATCTGTCTTCCTAGGAAGAAGAACAGTCATCACAGCCTGTCGAATCAAGAAGATCATATGTTGTTGTTGTTCTATTGAAGATTTCTGTCTGATCATTCAGGCAGATCAAGAAGACTCAACAATCTGAAGAATTTGAGTCTAAGTATTGTTATTTTCTTTATCAATCCCTGTAGGATCTGAGTTGTCAGATCTGAGTGTAGGATCTGTCAAGGATCTGAGTTGTAAGATCAGGTGTGATCTGAGTTGTAGGATTCAGGGGTGAATCTGAGCTGTAAGCCTAATTATAATGGCTGAGGTAGGATCTGTGAGATCTGAGTTTGTAAGATCTGCTGAGATCTGAGAGAGTAAGATCTGTGAGATCTGAGTCTGTAAGATCTGTTGTGATCTGAGCTGTAAGACCTTTTTGTGGTCTGAGATCTGGAGGAGATATAAACCCTATCTGGCACACTGCTAGAAGGGAGAAGGGGGAAAGTGGATTACCCAAGATAAGGGGAACCACTATAAAATTATGTGTGTCTTTTCTGTGTGTGTTCTCATTCTTGAAAGCTCTGATCAGTTTTATTTTTGTTATAATCAAGAACTGCAATAGTTTTTAAATAACCTATTCACCCCCCCCCCCCCCCCTCTAGGTGATTAGTTACCCTTAATTAAAGTCTTTCAAGTGGTATCAGAGGGTTGTTGTTCAAGAAAAGGTTTAACAGCCTGAACAAGATCTTCTAAGGGTAGAGTTCTTAAGTCGTGATGGCTAATACAGAAGGAAACAAAGAATTCACATCTATGAAGCTACCAATTTGCAGAAAAGAAAACTTTGGGATTTGGAAGGAAAGGGTCAGACTTTTCATGGAAGCCTCTGATCCTAGGATATACATAACTGTTCTAGAGGGACCTTTTGTTCCTATGAAGGTTTCATTTACAGATGGAAGTATCAAGACTCCTAAAACTTATTCTGAGATGACCAAAGATGAAGTGATTCTGGCCTCCATGGATAAGAGAGCTCAGAACATCATTGTTAGTGTTATCGAGGATTCAACTTTCCAAAACTTAGTTCATTGCAAAACTGCCAAAGAAATGTGGGAATCTCTCATTGTCTATATGAAAGGGACTGAAGAAGTCAGAGATGACAGGAAGTCTCTTCTAAATCAGCAATATGAAGCTTTCAGACAAGGCAAGAAAGATTCAATAGCAGTTTGCTATGAAAATTTCTTCAAAATTGTAAATGGTCTAAAAACTTATGGAAGAACTTTCACAGATTATGAGTTGAATGATAAATTCTTAAGATCACTGAATAAAGAATGGGATATCAAGATCTGTGCAATCAGGGAAATGGGAAATCTGGGAAATATTCAGCCACAGAATTTATATGGGAAACTCTTGTCCCATGAACTTCATCTGAATACCAGAAAAGCTGAGGAAGGACACAACAGGGAAAATCCTATTGCTCTGAAAGCAGAAAGCTCCAAGAAAAGCAAAGAAAGAATGTCATTATCCCCCAGGATACCATCTGAATCAGAAGAATCAGAAACCAGTAATTCTGATTCTGAAATATCAGATGGTGAATTGGCACTCTTCACCAAACAGCTAAAAAGGATGTTGAGAAGAAAACAACACTGGAAAACTAAACCCTCTCAATCATCCAGATCTAAGAAGCACTCCAATTCTTCAGAAGGATTCAAACAAGACTCCAAGAATGACAGGTATAACTCTAAACACAATAAATCTAATTCAGAAGAAATTGTGTGTTTTGGTTGCAGAAAATCAGGACACATGATTGCTGATTGTCCTTCAAAGAGAAAGAACAACAAGAAATCTGATGAAAAGAGGCACAAATCTGACAAGAGACATGAGAAGAGTCTAATAGCCAAGAAGGGCAAAGTCACTCTTAGTGACAGTGAATCTCAATCATCAGGCTCAGATAGTGAGGAGGCACTCATAGCTCTGATGGCTGCCAATGAAAGTGAAGATAGTCTAAATCATAGAATAAGAGCCCCATTATCAAGGTCTGATAGTGAAGAGGATGAAGAAGAAAATGCAGGACTCATGGCACTGAGTGATCAAGAAGATCAGGAGACAACTACTGATATAAAGGTACTTGATAAAATTCCTTTATCTGATTCTGATTTTGAACCTGAAATAGATTCATTCTCTTCTAATGAAAATGACTCACAATCTAACTTTCATGAAGATGAAATTATTGAGAAATATCAATTACTTCTTAAAGCACTTAAAAGAGCAAAAGACATAATAAAAGATTACAAAAAGAAATATCTGATCTAAAGCAAACTAATTCTCAAAACTCTGAGGCAGCTGAGAGGCTGAATCAGACAAGCAAAGAACTTAGCAAACTAAAAATCATGTCTATAATCCACATACAGACTTTATGCACTAAAGAGAAGTTAATAAAAGAACTTGAAGCAAAACTCCTAGCAGAAAGGAAGCTTGTAGCAAAGTTCTCAAAACCACAAACTATCCTTCCCATAATAGATACATTTTCTGCACAATACAGATCTGGCATAGTAATAACCCTAAAAGTAATGACAAGGCACCTATGCAACCTATAAAATTCAACAAAGCCATGCCTATCACTAATAAGCATGATCAAAAAGGTGTGCATAAGTTTTATAAGGGTGAGTGTTCTTATAGCAAAGATGAGTCAATTCAACCAAGTAACAATGATGTCAAATCTCTATGCAAAGAAAAAGTATTAACTCATCATGACTCCTTTGTATTTAAAGCAAACACTAAATTCAAAAGAGAGAAACTAAGATCTGAAGTGAAAACCACTGCTGTCAAGAAAACAGAACCAGTAAAAGTTACTAAAACAACTTACATAGCTCCTTTGAATAAGACAATTAAGCTAAATATGAGTCAACATAAAGAAGTAAGAAGACCTCCAAGGAGATAGAACAGATATGAATGCTGGTGCTGTGGAAGGGTTGGACATTTTGCTCTTGACTGTTGGTTCAATCCAACTGTTCCAAGATTCAACTCTGGGAGACCAGTACTCAGACCTATGGCAACTCTCACAGCACCAAGGATTATTCAACAACTAAATGTTCCAGCTCATGCTAACAAGGTTCTAGGACCCAACTTGGTGTGGGCTCCTAAGAAAAGGTAATTTCTTTTTACAGAGTTGTCCAAAGACCAATCAACTTCCTATCTGGTACTTGGACAGTGGGTGCTCTATGCACATGACAGGAACAAAAAGTCTGCTGAATGATTACACTCCTGTGAAGAATGGACCAAAGGTTATCTTTGGAGGGTCTGAAAAAGGTAAAACTAAAGGTTATGGTAAAATCACAAATGGAATTGTCACCATCACCAAAGTTGCTCATGTTGATGGATTACAACACAATCTGATCAGCATAAGTCAATTGTGTGATATTGGGTATGACATTTCATTCCACAAGGATGAGTGCCTGATTAAGAAAGAGAATGAGATAATTCTCTCAGGCACTAGGAGTGACAACATTTACTGCCTAAACTTTATATGTTTTGATCAAGTTAATTCCATATGCTTAGTAACAGAGAATAAAGTTTCTAGTAGTGTTCAATGGCATAAAAGATTAGCCCACATAAACTATAAGACTATAAATAAGCTTATCTCAAAAGACCTAGTGAGAGCTGGGCCTAAGTGGAAGTGTGTGCAGGAGGGTCCATGCCATGCTTGTCAAATGGGTAAGCAGACCAAATCATCCTTCAAACCAATAGGTGAGAAGGATTCCATTAGATGTCTATACCTACTTCACATGGATCTATTTGGACCAATGTCAATCCATAGCTTAGGAGGAAAGTCATACACCCTTGTAATTGTTGATGATTATTCCAGATTCACATGGGTATTCTTCCTTAAACATAAGTCAGACACTTTAGAAATATTTACCAGTTTTGTTAGGCAAATCACCAATGAAATAGGAAATCCTGTAGTCAAAATTAGAAGTGATCATGGGACTGAATTTCAGTCAGGTGCAATGACCAAATTTTGTGAAAATCAAGGCATTTCTCAAGAGTTCTCATCTCCTAGAACTCCCCAACAAAATGGGGTTGCTGAGAGAAGAAATAGAACCCTTATTGAAGCTAGCAGGAGTATGCTAAGTGATTCTTCTCTTCCTGAGTTTTTCTGGGCTGAAGCTGTAAACACAGCATGCCATGTGCAGAATAGGGCTCTTATCAACAAAAGACTGGATAAGACCCCATATGAGTTGTTGAAAGGTAGAAAACCCACTTTAGCCTATTTCAAAATATTTGGTAGTAAATGCTTTGTATTAAATAATGGAAAGCACCATCTCACTAAATTTGCTGAAAAAACACATGAGGCAATTTTTGTTGGGTATAGCTCTCAAAGTAGAGCCTATAGAATTTTCAACAAAAGGTCAAATAGGATAGAAGAATCTATACATGTTGTATTTGATGAAACCAGCCTTATTTATAAGGATCTGGGAAGTTTATCAAGTTGTGCAGGTTCTACACAGAAATTGAAGGAGATGAATATCAATGAACAACACAATGAGGATAATGAAGAAACTAATGAGACTGTAATTGTAACTAGAGATGATGAACCTCAAGCAGAAGACAATTATGAAGAACCTATTACTGTTGAAGAACCACCAAATCCAGAACCTCCAGAAGAACCTACTCAAACAGATGCACCAGAATCTCAAAGGGAAAATGAAAGGTGGAGGAATGCAACCAAACATCTGAAGGATCATCCCAAAGAACAGATCATAGGAAATCAAAATGATGGTGTGCAAACTAGAAGAGGAAACTCAATACATGAGGCCTTGCATCACAGCTTTCTATCCAAAATAGAGCCTAAGAAGTTTGATGAAGCCAATAAGGACACTTCATGGATATTAGCTATGCAAGAAGAGCTAAATCAATTTGAAAGGTGCAAAGTCTGGATATTGGTTCCAAGACCAAAGAAACACAAAGTCATAGGGACCAAATGGGTATTTAGGAATAAGCTGGATGAAAATGGTGTGATTATCAAAAACAAAGCAAGGTTGGTTGCCCAAGGATATAGATAGGAGGAAGGCATATATTTTGATCAAGTGTTTGCTCATGTGGCAAGATTGGAGGCAATCAGATTATTCCTGGCATTTGCAGCACACACTGGATTCATAGTTTATCAAATGGATGTAAAGTCAGCATTCCTTAATGGAACAATATTGGAGGAAGTATATGTTGAACAACCCCCAGGTTTTATTGACTCTACTCATCCAAATCATGTCTATCTATTATTAAAAGCATTGTATGGTCTGAAACAGACACCTATAGCCTGGTATGAGACATTATCTAGATTTCTCATTGAGAACAAATTCTCAAGAGGAAAGATAGATAAGACATTGTTTCTTAGGATAGTTAAAGGTCACATTATTCTAGTACAAATATATGTAGATGATATAATCTTTGGCTCAACTGATAATAACCTTTGCAAAAGGTTTGCAAACCTTATGCAAGGGAAATTTGAAATGAGCAGCATGAGTGAGCTTAAATACTTCTTAGGACTCCAAGTGAAACAGTCTGAGGAAGGAATTTTCATTTCTCAGACCAAGTACACAAAAGAGATTATCAAGAAGTTTGGAATAGAAAATTCCACTGTCATGAAGACACCAATGGCAGCAACTATGTCACTGGACAAGGATGACAAAGGGAAACCTATTGATGAAACCTTGTACAGAGGCATCATTGGCTCATTACTCTATCTAACTGCTAGCAGGCCAGACATTATGTTCTCAACATGTGTGTGTGCTAGATATCAAGTGAACCCTAAAGAATCTCACTATACTGCTGTCAAAAGAATCCTGAGATATCTGAAGGGCACTCTTAATCTTGGCCTTTGGTATCCTAGAAGCAATGACTTTGAACTAATTGGTTTTTTAGATGCTGATTTTGCAGGATGCAAGGAGGACAGAAAAAGTACATCAGGAACATGTCAATTTCTTGGCAAAAGACTAATATCTTGGAGTAGCAGGAAGCAGGCCAGTGTGGCTATTTCTACAGCAGAATCTGAGTACATCTCAGCTGGAAACTGCTGTGCTCAGCTACTATGGATTCAACACCAACTCCAAGACTATAAAGTTCAGCTAAGTAAATCTCCTCTATATTGTGATTCAACTAGTGCTATTGTTATAGCTAATAATCTTGTATCACATAGCAGAACTAAGCACATAGAAATTAGATATCATTTCATTAGAGAACATGTAGAAAATGGAGATATCACAATTGAATATGTCCCCACTGACAAACAAGTTGCTGATATATTTACTAAACCCTTGGATGAAACAAAATTCAATAATTTTAAAATTGAATTAGGAATGCTAAAAATGGATTAAAGTTGTCTTGAAATAAATAAATGAAGATAATGATTGTGTCCTAAAAAGTGAGTGGAGAGGTTATCAGGCGTCGAAAGAAGATACCTGGCGTCAAGAAAGGATACCTGGCGTCGAAAGAAGATACTTGGCGTCGAGAGAAGATATCTGGCGTCGAGAAGATACCTGGCGTCGACCGAAGAAAAATGGCGTCGAGCTATCTCAACGCTTGAGCAAACATATCTAGGCCGTCTCGACAGGGTAAATTTGAACCGCGTGATCAATCTTGTCAAACAAGTTCGGCGCGCGACTATTCATCTTCATGAATTAGAAATACTATAAATAGGGAAGACACTTCGTTAGTACATATGCCCTAGATCTCTAAGTTCGAAATTATTTGCCCTAGAAGATTTCTCCATCAATTCTCTCACTCTTCGATCATCAACCACAATGCCTCCCAAGAGCAGTGATTACCTTTATGAAGGAAGCGAGCTTGTTCGCAATGGATTTCAATCAGCTCCAGTAGAAATCAAGTCAACCATCGAGTTAATCTACAAAGCAGGACTCGAATTCGTACTATCTGAATCGACTCTTATCTGGAAACGAGAGGTCATAGAACTTTACTCCAATATAGTAATAGACTCCGTCAATTCGAAGCTTAAGACCTCTGTGAATGGTAAGAAGATTAAGATCACTCCTTCAAAACTCGCTAAGGCACTAGAACTGCCCAGATTAAAAAGCAATGAAGAAGAAGAAGAAGAAGAAGTGAGCTCTGAACAGATTAAATTAGCACAAATCTGGTGCGGAATTGAATCATCATGTGAAATTACTGGAAGTATTCTTAGAAAAGGAATGAATTCAAAAGGAAAATTGCTAACAGATGTGATAGGAAAGGGCTTGTTGTGCAAGACTGGATCTCATGACAAAATTTCCAGGAAAATGTTTATTCTACTAACCAGGATCATTCGTTCTTTGAGAACAGATTGGGGGAGGGTGGTGTTTGACAGAATAATTGAATGTATCCAAGTACCCAACATGGGTAGGATATTATCTTTGTATTTAGTAAAAGTCATTCCAGACTCTTTAAATAACAAACTTGGATTCAAGATAAACCACATGAAGAAAATGAATATTAGAATGATAGAGAGATGGGACAGAGTTTTATCAAATCTTCCACCAGCAGATCGATCTTTCTCCCAAGCAGAAGAAAGCCAAGAAACAAAAGAAGAAGAAGGTTTCTTCAAGCTCATCAAGCTCATCCTCTTCCAAAGGAAAATCTAAATCCTCTCCAATTCATGATCCTGACCTCACAACATCTGAAGAAGAAGATGGGAACAAACCTAGGGACAGTACTCCTAACACACCAAAAGGTATTGATCCATTATTGGAAGGAGTTGACAAGTTCGATAAAGAAAAGGATGAGAATGAGAAAGAAGAAGAAGAGAGAGGAAGTCATCATGGATCCCCTGCTAGACTTGAAGGGATTTTTCAAAATGAGAGGGAGGCTCAAGATGAGATTCCTGCTCAGGATAATTCTGAAATGAGCAAAGCAGCAGTTGAGGGGGAGGCTCAGGATGAGATCCCTGCTCAAGACAAAATTGATCTGATCAATGCAGAGATTGAGGGGGGCCTCAAGATGAAATTCCAGCTCAAGACAATGCACCATTTGAGGGGGAGTCTCAGGCTGAGATCCCTGCTAAAGAGAATTCTGTATTTGATGCTATGGATGTAGAAGGAGAACCTGAAGCAACAAAGAAAGATGATGAGAAGGTGATCAAAATAGAATCCTCTAGCTCACATATGAGCCAGAGAAATGACTCTTTCATGAGAGAAGAGAGCAGTAGAGGCAATGGAATGGAAAGGGAAATCAATGTGGATCTAAGTGGTATACTACCTCAACTGGAAGTGTTGCTTAATAATCAAAGAAGATTATTAGAACAATATATTGAAGATAATAACACAAAAATGAAAAATGAGGTAGATTTCCAGATGAAATTGGTTAGATTTGAAGTCAATCATCAGATGACTGCTTTGAGAACTGAAATGGTAAAGTTTTTCAAAAGAGTTGGTGCTTCAGTAGATTATACAGCTGAACAACTTAATGCAATCAAAGAGACATCAAAGGTTCTTAAAGAGTCACAGACAGGAATTACAAAGACAGTAGATGATGTTCAAACAAATCAAGGAATTCTAAGTAATAACATGCAAGTTTTGTATAAGGAACAGGTTGCACAGGTTCTTACAGGTACAAATAAGATTGAAGCTAGACTGCACAGCAGAATACTGATATTTTGGCTAAAATAGATGAGAGCTCTACAATTCTGAAAGATCAAGCAAAATTGAATGCAGATACCATAGATGACCATCTCCTTAGGGTAAAGAAAACCATTGAAAGTGGAGTTCATCATTTGGAGGGTCAAGTCAGGTTTCAGAAAAATGTTATACGAGATCATATAGTTGAAGAAGTCCTAAAGGGGGAGAGGTCAATGATTCAAGCCAGCTCTGAGCATGCTGTGTGGACCTCAAACTCTATAAGAGAAATTTTAGGATATCCTCCCATTGATTATGAGAATGATCAAGTTTCTGAGACCAGGCCAGCTTCTCTTACACAAGTCCAAAAGCAAATTGCTAAAATGTATAGTCCTGAGGATAAAAGCAAAAAGGGAGAACTTTACTAGTGAGCAAGTAGAATCTAGTAAAAGAAAGTTCAGAGAAGAGGTTCAATCAAGGGTTGATTTTGAACATTGGTCTCCCTCTTCGAGAGAAATAATTCTGACAGCATGGGAAGCTGTGAAAGGTAATCCAGATGAAAGAGGAAAATGGTATTCTGAAGCTGAATGGTTGAAGCATAGGGATCAAGAGGAACTGAAGATAAAATTCAATTGGCTGGGAAGGTTCAGGCAGGTGATAAGGAGCCAATCAGATACTTTCCAAAGCCGTTTGGCTATTTCAAGAGAAGAAAAGAAGTTGCTGAAGCCCTTTCCAAAAGAGCCAAAAGAGGAATAGAGATCAAGGAACCTGAGCAGCTTTAGGATTTTAATCTTTACTAAGTATTTTCAGAGAAATGTAATTGATATATCTTTGAACAATATTGATGAGCTCCCAGTGCTAACTATTTTTCATGATCATATATATATATATATATATATATATATATGTATGCATGTGATGTGATCCTTTTTCTCTTCATGACATGTCTTATTCTGAACTGCTTGTGTTTTTGTGCTTATATGAGAAATCATGTCTGAAATAATTTGTGGATAGAATGTTTTGGTAATCCAATTTTATAAGGAATTATACTACTTATTATTACCTGTATAGAAATTAGAAAATATTGATTATCTTTGAAAAGAGAGATATATCATTGACTGAGATTATGACTTCTTCAAATAGGGGGAGATTGTTGGGATCATTGACCACAATGTCTTAGATTTGGAGAAGTCCATTCTTAAGTCAAAGATATATCTCAGAATGTATTTGATATACTCTCTAGAATCAATGTGCAGGAGATCAGGTCAGGCAAAGTGCTCAAGGAATTCTTCCAAGTTCACAAGCGTCGAGACAGCATACATCTCTCGACGCCTGTGACCCAGAAGCGTTGACTTATGTCTACTGCTCAAATAGACAATGTCGCCGCTGAAGTTATGAGACCAAGTTTGGAAGCGTCGAGCCAAGTTATATCACTCGACGCCGTGGAAAGAAAAGTGTCGACCAAAGTTCAGTTAGCTCTGCGCCAACAAGAAGAGTCGAGATATGAAGGCATAGTTAAGAAGCGTCGAGCCCCTGTACATTGCTCGACTTCTACAAATAAAAAGCGTCGACTAACTGATGATTGCTCAACGCCTAAGAAGGAGGAGTCGAGAGCTTCAGTCTAAGAAGTATTTGTCGAGTATCCACATATCGCTCGACGCCTAATGGAAAAAGCGTCGACAGAGATGCTCAGTGCTCAACGCCTTTTCTACAGATACTCTGAGCTGAGAAATTTCTTCTACAGCCAGCTGAGCCTTTGTTTCTGTTGAAGACGTTGAAGACCGTTGAAGACTTTGCGTCGTGCTGACGTGGAGGAGCGTAACAGACGTTGCAGATGGCGGGCTATAAATAGAAGGCATAACCTATGGGTTAACAAGTTTTTTTCCTATCTTTCAAAAGCCATTTTCGTCTCCATCAATTTGAGGGAAAGTCTGAGAAAGAATCTGAAGAAGTCGTCCTCTCTTTCAGAACCGATCTAACTTGAAGATTTCTTTCAGCAATCTGGTGCTGATACATCTTTCTGAAAGAAGAAGATTAAGAAGGAAGAATCTGTCTTCCTAGGAAGAAGAACAGTTATCACAGCCTGTCGAATCAAGAAGATCATCTGTTGTTGTTGTTCTATTGAAGATTTCTGTCTGATCATTCAGGCAGATCAAGAAGACTCAACAATCTGAAGAATCTGAGTCTAAGTATTGTTATTTTCTTTATCAATCCTTGTAGGATCTGAGTGTAGGATCTATCAAGGATCTGAGTTGTAAGATCAGGTGTGATCTGAGTTGTAGGATTCAGGGGTGAATCTGAGCTGTAAGCCTAATTATAAAGGCTGAGGTAGGATCTGTGAGATCTGAGTTTGTAAGATCTGCTGAGATCTGAGAGAGTAAGATCTGTGAGATCTGAGTCTGTAAGATCTGTTGTGATCTGAGCTGTAAGACCTTTTTGTGGTCTGAGATCTGGAGGAGATATAAACCCTATCTGGTACACTGCTAGAAGGGAGAAGGGGGAAAGTGGATTACCCAAGATAAGGGGAACCACTATAAAATTATGTGTGTCTTTTCTGTGTGTTCTCATTCTTGAAAGCTCTGATCAGTTTTATTTTGGTTATAATCAAGAACTGCAATAGTTTTTAAATAACTTGTTCACCCCCCCCCCCCCCCTCTAGGTGATTAGCTACCCTTAATTAAAGTCTTTCAATCGCAGGAATTTGTCATTTAGTTCACCATTAGTAAATTCTCTACCATAATTCCTTAGGCCGTTTACTATTTTAAAGAATCTTTCATATGCATCGGCAATGCACTCCTTTTTACTCTGCTTGAAAGCCTCGTACTCTTGATTCAAAAGAGATCTTCTATCATCTCTTACTTCTTCAGTACCTTCCATAAGAACTATTAAAGATGTCCACATTTCTTTGGCAGAATTATAGTGAATTAAGTTTTGCAACATCGAATCATCCATTGCATTGGCAATTATGTTCTTTGCCTTTTTGTCCAAGGCAACGAGAGCTATCTCATCCTTGGTTAAATCCATCATCTTTTTCGGTACTCTTAAGGTTGGATCAATAGTAGAAGCAGTCATAGGCACATGAGGTCCTTCTTCCGCGACTTGGAATATTCTCGGGTCTGCGGCTTTCATATAAAATCTGACTCTTTCTTTCCACATAGGAAAATTAGCCTTAGTGCATATTGGCAATTTCAACGAAGACGATTCCTTGCACTTTTCCATGATTTACTGGCAACTAGAATGGAGAGATCCTATTCAAGGTGTTAACCTTTCAAGAACAACGACCCTCTGATACCAATTGTAATAACTAGTTGCTAACCAAAATCACCTAGAGGGGGTGAATAGGTGATTACTGCGTCTTTTGCGGAATTGAAAATCTTGAAAATAAAGAACACACAGAATGCAAATCACAATCACAGACGACGCAAGAAATTTATAGTGGTTCCCCGTTCTTGGGTACTCCACTTGCCGGCCTCGCCAATCTAGCACCACAGCTAGACTTGACTACTTCACTATATCTCGGATCAAGAACGATCCTACAATTCTCAGAGTCAAAACTCTTACAACTCGGAGACAAATCTCCTACAAACTCAGAGAGAGCCCTCTCTTACAACTCGGAGAACGCATCTCCTACAACTCGGAGAACAATCTCTCCTACAACTCGGAGAACAATCTCTCCTACGATCAAATGTAAAATTGAGAATGAAACAATACTTAACGAATCACAATCAGATCTGAAAAACTTTATGAGAATCTTCTTCCTTATTGAGATAGAAACGGATTCGGCTTGATGTTGAAGAAGAAGAATCAAATCGGTACAAATCAGATCTTCTAAGGTCTTAGCGATGATCGATCGACCTTTTCCTTCCACTTGGAGACGAAATCAGATAACAAATGATCGATCTCCAATAATGGCGATGTGCGGCACTTGACGACGTTCTTGGATCAGATTAGGTTTTGAAGAGAGTACGAACTCTGATCTTCTTTTTCGTTTTGAGCGAAATCTTCTTAAAATCTTATGTCCTTCCAAAGGAGTAAGCCTTATATAGATGAAGGCCTAAAAGAAACCGATTAACCTCAAAATGAGGAAGGACGTCACGTCAATCAGACGGAAAAGACTTGTCGTAAAAAAAAGGAAAACAGAGATCACGAGAAATACAAGAACCAGACTTCTCGAGAAATGCAAGACTTCTCAAGAGAAAACTGCTAGTTCTCGAAAAACAGCTTAGAAGAGAATATCAAAGACTATGAAAAGACTTCTCGAGAGAACAAGAAGCTTCTCGTGAACTCCTAAACAACTTCGAGAAAAAGGCCTTAAGAGAAAAGTCTTTACTAGAAACTTTTCGAGAGAAACAAGGACTTCTCGAAAAACAAAAATACTTCTCGAAAGAAAGGATTTCTCGAAAGCTGTCGCTGAGAAAAACTTCTCGAAAACAACTGAGACGACTTCTCAACCGCTGAGAAAGTACTTCTCGAGAAAAACAAGGATTCCTCGAGAGCTCAAAAGGACTTCTCGAAAAACTACCTTTACTTCTCGAAAAATTCACTTAGGAAAATTTCTTTCTTTTTCTCGAGACCACTAGCTGCACTCCAAGCTTTGAATCTTCAATGTCTTGATCATAAAGTGTATCCCAATTGAGAGATCACAGATGAGTCAACCTCATACCCCACACAATGAGGAATTACATTGTATGAGACTGTGTTTATTGACCCATTGTGACCTGACATTGGTTTACACTTAGCAATGTGAACCTGAAAGAACATTACTAGAAAAACATATCAAATACACAAACAATTCAATCTTGGTTCAAAGTTGACTTCCTACAAATCAAGGTTATTGTGGATACAATACCCAACAACGAGATTCCCCAAAGTCTTGTTAACGACTTTGGTTTGGCCGTCCGTTTGAGGATGGGCGGAGCTACTAAACTGGAGAGAGGTGCCAAACATCTTCCATAACATCGTCCAAAAGTGGCCAAGAAACTTGGGGTCGCGGTCGGACGTGATAGTGGTTGGCACGCCATGCAAACGAACCACCTCCCGGAAGAAAAGCCGCGCAATGTGAGATGCATCTGACGTCTTGCGGCAAGGAAGAAAATGGCCATCTTGGAGAAGCGGTCCACCACGACAAACACAGAATCAACCCCACGTTGCGTGCGCGGAGGCCCAAGACGAAATCCATTGAGAGATCCTCCCAAACGCCGGAGGGGACCGGGAGGGGTGTATAGAGTCCAGTGTTGTGTGCCTGGCCCTTGTATTGATGGCACACATAACACTTCCGAACGAGTTTCCCCACGTCCTTTGCCAACTGTGGCAAGAAATAGCGCGCTCTTGGAGGCTGGCAAGTGTCTTGTCTCGGCCCAGGTGGCCACTCAGTCCGCCCCCATGCAAATCGCGAATGAGCTTCTCCCGCAAGGAGGTGCGGGGAATGCACAGGCGGTTGTCCTTAAGCAAGAACCCATAAAGTAATAGGAAACCACCATGTGAGCCGCTCAACGAACAGGCGCGACAAACCTCTTGGAAATCAGTGTCGTCGGTATACAAATCGGCGAGGGTATCAAAGCCGATGATTTCGTGGTGCATAGTTGTTAACAAACAGCTCCGCCGGCTAAGTGCGTTGGCGACCACATTTGAAGTCCCCGGTTTGTGATGAATAATATATGGAAATCGTTGGAGATAAGCGGTCCAACGAAGTTGCATTCCATCCATGCGCTTCTGACTGTTGATAAACTTGAGAGATTGATGGTCCGTGTACAAGATGAACTCCTTGTGCAGCAAGTAGTGCTCTCAATGCTTGAGGGCCCGGACGACGGCATAGAATTCTTGATCATAAACGGCTCATTTCCGCCTGGCATCACTTAGTTTCTCGCTGAAGAACGCAACCGGCCGCTTGTCTTGGGAGAGAACCGCTCCTATGCCAATGTCGTTGGCGTCACTCTGCACTTCAAAGAGCTTATCAAAGCTGGGTAGCGCCAAAACCGGGGCCGAGCTAAGCTTCTGTTTGATCAAGTCGAAGGAGCGACTGGCCTCTTCCCCCCATAAGAACCGCCCCTTCTTCAAACAATCGGTCATTGGTGCCGAGATGCTGATAAAATCACGTATGAACCACCGGTAGAACGTGGCTAGGCCATGGAACGACCGCAACTCCGAGAGTGTCGTTGGGGCCGGCCAATCTCGGATCGCCTGGATCTTCTCTTCATCAACTCGGATGCCGTCCGCACCCACAATAAAGCCCAAAAAAATCAGCCGCGGAGCGAGGAAAGTACACTTTTTGAGATGAATAAATAGTTGGTGCTCTGCCAACACTCCCAACACAGCACGAAGATGTGATAGATGATCATCTCTGCTCTTGCTAAAGATCAGGATGTCGTCAAAGTAGACGACGACGTACTTCCCCAGAAATGGTCTCAGTACCTGTGTCATGAGGCGCATAAACGTACTAGGAGCGTTAGATAATTCAAAAGGCATTACCTTCCACTCGAAGAGACCTTCCAGCGTTTTGAAAGTCGTCTTCCACTCATCACCCGACTTGATGCGGATTTGGTGGTACCCGCTGCGTAGGTCTATTTTTGAAAAGAATTTGGAACTATCCAGCATGTCCAGCATGTCATCAAGGCGCGGTATGGGAAAGGAGTACTTGATGGTGATCCGGTTGATTGCGCGACTGTCGACGCACATCCTCCACGAACCGTCCTTCTTGGGTACAAGGAGGGTCGGGACCCCGCAGGGGCTGAGGCTCTCGGAGATGAACCCCTTCTTCAACAACTCTTCCACCTTCTCACGCAAGATGTCATGCTCCTTGGGGTTCATGCGGTAGTGAGGCAAGTTCGGAAGGGTAGCTCCGGCAATGAGGTCGATCTAGTGCTGTATATCCCGAAGAGGATGGGGATGGTCAGGTAAGTCCTCTGTCGTGATGGCTCGGAACTCGTGCAGCAGTGCTCGCACGTCCGGGGGTGTGGCTTCCGCCTCCTGCTCGCTAGTGGCGTACAAGTCGTAGGAGACGAGGGCCACCACCTCTTTGGCCTCCGCAACGTCCCGCTCAAACAGAGAGGAGTCTTCATGCATCACCAACAGACTGCGCCCCTTATCTGAAGGCGGACCGGCTTCGGGTTTCCCTCCGACCCGGGCAATAATGTGGATCTTCTTGCTCGCCCAAGTGAAGGAGTATACATTCTCGCGACCCTTATACGAAACATCCGTGTCATACTGCCACGGCCTCCCCAAGAGTAGGTGGCTCGCGTCCATCTCCACGACGTCGCACCAAACGTCGGTCTGGTAGTGCTTTCCAATGGCAACAGGAACGTGGGAGCGGTGGGTGACCCGCACCGAGGGGTCGCGCTGGATCCAATCGATGGAATAGGGGTGCGGGTGAGGCTCGGTCGGTAGCTGCAAGTAGGAGACCAACCGGCTTGCAACAAAATTCTCACAACTGCCATTGTCAATTAAGACATCACAGATCTTCCCCTTGATGTTGCAGTAGCTCTGAAAGACATTGCTACGTTGGACGTGTTCATTATGCCGCGGTGTAAGAAGTAGACGATGAACCACGCACGCGGCGAAGTCGCCCTCCTCGTCATACCCATCAATGACCTCATCGGCCTCCACTAAGTCGTCCTCCCTCTCCTCGTCTGGTGCTACAGTGTGGACGGGCTGGCGAAGCAGGGGGAAACGGGAGGCGAAATGACCAGGTTGCTGGCATTTGAAACATGTGCCCGGTGGTGCGCGGTCAGGTGCCCGACCCTTTGGTGCGGAAGAGGAGGTCGGCACCTGGTTCGCAATCTCCTTGTCGGTAGTGTCCCGGCTGCTAGAACCCGAAGAATCTGTCCACGGACGGCGAGAGGCCGCGCGGTGTAGTGGCACTGCTGTCTTCTCCATTTGCTCCGCCTTGAGAGCCATGTTGTAAGCCTCATCCACCGTGCGCAAAACATGCAATCCAATCTTCTCCCGTAGGAAGGGACGTAGCCCATGTAGGAAACGAGTGACCCGTTGGCCATCCGTCTCGGTTAAGCCGTTGCGGTCCGCAAGTCGGCTCATCTTCGCTAGGTACTCTGTCATCGTACGAGTCCCTTGCGAGCAACTCTGGTAGAACTGAAACAAGTGTTGGTCGTAATCGGGTGGAAGAAACCGATTCCGCAATAACTTCTTCATCTTCAGCCACGTGCGAACGGGTGCCTTGCCTTGGCGGTTGCGGTTAAGCTGAAGTTGGTCCCACCAAACCGCTGCGCCAGACTTAAGGCGGTAAGCGACCATCTTCACTTGGCGGCGCTCGTCGAGCTCGGCCATCTCAAAGAATCGCTCGACTTCTGAGAGCCAATCGAGGAAGTCCTCAATGCCTAGGTTGCCATAAAAATGGGGAATGTTCACCCGCAGTCGGTACTCGTGTTGGTAGTGAGGTTGTTGTTCACCCCATCGAGGAGGGTTGGCGCCATCGAGAAGTTCCTCCTCTGAACTGGACTCGGAAAGGGCTGGACTAGGGTGTAGGGTTGCCGGCGGTGCACGGCCACGGCGATATTGCCGCCTGTAGAAGGGGTCAGGAGGCTGCTGCGGATTGTTGGCAGGAGGCGGTTGTTGTGGGTTGCCGAGGGCGGCGGTGAGGGCGGTGAGTTGGGCGGTGAGTTGGGCGGTGATACCATTAATGGCCGCCCAAAGAGCAGCGTCGTCACGGGGGTTGTCCGCCATCAGCGACGAACGGGAGCTCATCGGGACAGCAACGACGATCGCAGAGAGCGACGTTGATCGCGAGGCAGCAACGTCGATCGGCGGAACAAGGAAGACGATCGGCGCGCGGAAGCAGCGAGGTCGGCGGTCGAGCGTAGAAGTCGATCGCCTCCCTCTGATACCAACTGGCGTAGGAACGCCGGAACAGGGGATGGAGCCTTCCGGCCGATAGTCTTCCTCACGGGAAGATGGGAGCGGATCCTTCCGGACGGTGTTCTCTCGCACGGAAGGGGGCGGGGGGGGGGGGGGGGGGGGGGGGGGGGGGCGGCTAGGGCACTGGGAAAATTCTTGATCATTCGAGACTGCGCACACAATAATAACTACCACCTCTTATACTATGAGGGGAAGGCCACCGCTATTAGCAAACCCGCTAATAGCACACCACATAATAGGTTTAAAATAAGCAAATACAAATAGAAAATACAACTAGAGTTCAACATGAAAGAAAATTAATTAAACGGTTCGAGGCTTCCAAAGTGGGTCGATCTTCTCAAGCCACGCGATTCCGGCCTCGCCGGGAGTTGTGTCCGTTGCGGGTGCGTCGGCCACGATACGTCCTTCATCAAGAACTCTAAGCAATCTTCGAAGTTCTTGAAGGATCTTCAAGGGCGACTTCGAAGATGAGGGAGATCTCCAAAGGAGGCTCTCTCTTTTGCACTTAGGAGGGAAGGAGGGAAAAGGGGAGAATAGAATAGAATGGAGAAAAGAAGAGGAGCTTGGGGTCTATTTATAGGCCTCAAGGGTGGTTACGGTGGTTACTGCGGATAATCGCAGACTGTAACCACCCAAAATACTAAATGAAGACCGATTTCATAAGGATTGCGGTGCGTATTAATTAATTAAATAGCTATACGCAAACCAAAAATATTTCGGATATTCGCACCCGCCCACTACGGGTGGTTACACCGGCGGTTACGCGGGTGGTTACTCGTCAATCAGAAGGTGGAGAGATCGCAAGCAGGCGACCAGACAGCGGCGGACTCCGACCGACGAGGAGATCGGACGGCGAGGGGAGACGGCCGACTGGCGAGGGGGAAGGCCGACCGGAGGGGCAACCAGCCCGGGGCGGCCGGCCTCGAGCGGTCGGTCGCATGGCCGCAAGTCCCTTGCGGCCGCGCGGCCAAACAAGCCGACCACTCGGTCGGCCGGATCGTGCATGCCGATATAATTTTGAATATTCGCACCCGTCCACAACGGGTGGTTACACCGGCGATTACGCGGGTGGTTACTCGTCAATCGGAAGGTGGAGAGATCGCAAGCAGACGATCAGACGGCGACGGACTACGGCCGGCTAGGAGATCAGACGGCGAGGGGAGACGGTCGGCTGGCGAGGGGGGAGGCCGGCCGAAGGGGCGACCAGCCCGGGGCGTCCGGTCGCATGGCCGCAAGGCCCTTGCGGCGACCATTCGGTCGGCTGGATCGCGCAGCCAAACCGGCCGACCACTAGGTCGGGAGGCCGGCTTCGCGGCCTTGGCCGACTGGGACGGCCGGCCTCGCGTCCTTGGCCGCACGCCTGCGGGCGCGCGACCTTCGCCGGCCGGGAGGCCTCCCTCGTGGCCTTGGCCGGCCGCAAGGCTCTCACGACCTTGCGGTCGCACGGCCAAGGCCGACCGACCGGGTGGTTGGTCAGGTGGTGCGGCGGTAGCGCGCCGCCGGCGCCCATTCCGAGGTGGTCGGCCGAGGAGGGGCGCTGGTGACGGGACGCCGGTGGCGGCCGGTCCACACGGGCGGTTAAGATTGTGGATTGCGCGATGATCGCGTCCGCGGGTCTCGTGTGTGCGACGATTTTTCTCCTAACTCCCCGCTAAGGGGGTGAGGGTTATGAGATTTCGGCTACTCGTAGCCCAGGATTCTTATAAAATGGGCGAGACCCCATCAAAGATCAAATGCCATCAACCTTGCGAAAATCTTTACAAAATGAAGCTACATGTTTATTCTATCACAAATACTTGTGTATAATATACAATTGGTATGTTTTTGTTCTTCTCAATATCTCCTCCTCTATTTTGAAACAATTAAACTAATTAATGGCACTATCAAGAACTTTTATGCGCCTGCTAAAAATAAAATATATAAGAGAAAAATAAACAAAATAGAAGAATCGCCTCTATACGGGTTCCTGTGCACAGTGTGGCAACGACAATACTTGGCCACCATTGGATGTTCACAGCAAATAATTTATGCTTGAAACTTTGATTGGCGATCGATTACTACACGAACGAACATTTGTTATGAAACAATCACAATTAAAAAAAGAGCCTACAAAAATAAAAAAAAAATGCACAAAAAGCGAAGAAACAAAACACGAAAAACTTATTTTAGCTTTTATGAAAATGAAAGGGTCCATCGCTTTTCACAAACACTTTTCTCAGCATCGAGAAACCAAACGCCTGCAAAACAACGGTAGCATGAGAATAAAACTTTTTTTCAACGCCACTCCCATCCCAAAACAAAATCTTTAACTATGAAGTACCAATGTTTTTGATGTTGAAAATGGCTAATTTTAGAGCTGAACATTATGTATCTATGAGAGCAACATGATCCAAGGCAAAATCCCAATCTTCTTGTGGTGTTTCTTTCACACAGCCCATTTTAATTATGTTTTTTTTTATAATTAAGATAATCATCTACTTTGTTTTAGGTCAGCGGAGACGCATCCTCACGGCCGCCTCTACGAGTTTTTGATATGTTGCTGCAAGGGGACGCGACCCAAAATAATTTTGATCTCCTAACATAAATTCTTAATGAAAAGACATAAATGTGTTTATGCATATCCAATCCAATATTATTGTCATTATCAATAGCCTTGTTTAAATTAATTGGAACTGGATCTACGAATCAATATTTTAATTTGTTCTTGTCAAATATTGTCCAAAATGATCAACAATATCCAGAACAACTTCTAACCATATTATTTTGGGTCTATTCCTCCTCCGCCTTATCTTTCAGCTCCAAATCTATGTACCACGTCGGCACGTTCTTTATTCGTATCTTATTTTATCTTTGAAGTGTCATTCTCACAGTTTCTCTAATATTAGCATTCATTGAACCATCCTTCTAGCATACAAGGGCGAAGACTCAGAGTGCTCCAGAGAGAAAATGAACATTGTTATGTAAGCGGTTGAGCTCTTGTGAAAACAAATATACCTCCACCTCCAATCGCTCGACCAAGCAACATGTCCCGATCCAGATACGATAAGTAGTATAAACCTCCCGGAGATTTCCTGCAAACGCGGCGAAATTACTAATAAATTTGTAACAATGTAGCCATAACAGTAATCTATATAAAACTGTAATTTGGTCAAAGATGATGTATGGACATGACCGTTGGACGGCAATATTTTTTTGACATCTAATGTGGTTTGAGTATGTACAACAAAGAGAAAAAATATATACGAATTAAACAAATAGATAAGAGTTAATATTGAAGAATTAGACAGGAGAAGATGCATAGAGCTAAAAGGTAACAAGGATAAAAGTTTTAAAAAAATTATTTGCATAACGTAAAACTTAAGAAACCACTCAACGAGAACAAATGAAAAATGAGGATTCATAAACCTCAAATAGTTAGAATAAAGCTATTGACGATGATGATGAAGACGACGGGATATACCTATCAGGGCCACTCACAGGCACCTTTGCACTGAATGTTCTCAGGAATTGAAGGATCTGCAAAGCAAAATGTGAATATATTGAGACATTCGTTATCAATCATTAAAAAAACTTATTTCCACTAAAATTTATCATCACAAATCATACTTTCGTTATTCAAATTATAAAATGCATAAAGTTATATTACAAGGTTGAATGTTCAGTATATGCTATGATGAGTATGATTACGAAATGTATTATTCAAAATTATAATAAAAGATGCTACCCTGAAAAATAATATACTTTTAGCTTATACCTGTAGGCTTAAAAATGATCTGGGAAGTATAGCAGGAGCAATCAGAGCCTGCAGCTCTTCGCTGATTTTGATATTCTCGACAGCTACCTGTAAGTAATTATTCGGAGATAGGAGGGATTAGTTAGAACATCAAGTCCAGAGCACATTAAATTCTCATAGAATGTATAAAAAAAGGAATTTCAACTTTAAGGAGGCTGACAGAAAAGCTATGGGTCAACCTGCATATTACAATTATGTGATTCAAAAATAGAGGCAAGCTCACGGTCAAAATACCGAAATGGCGGATGAGAAACCAGCAAGCTTATTTAAATACATATGGAAATTATCGACCAAATATATTGGGGTTTTCCAGTTTTGCAAACTGAACATTTCATTTCAGGCCTATTTATATCAACAAACAAATTTGAAAGTGCACATTGTGTCTCTGAGTATACTCTAGAGGGGGTGAATAGAGATTTAAATTTTATTTTTATCCTATTTGTGCAAACACTAAGTATTATGCTTCAACAATTCGACACACAGAATAAAATAAGTGTTGTTAAGTAAAGCAAAAAATCAGTAAAAGAAATGGGACAACACAGAAAAGTGACACACACAGAAGACATAAGATTTTATAGAGGTTCCCCAAAATGTGGGTAGTCCTCTCTTCTACCACCTGGTAGGAATGCACCACCTGTGCCCGAGTCTTTTGATAAGGAGACTCTTGAACCAAAGATCTTTTGATAAGAAGATCTTGAACCACTCAGATCTTTTGATAAGGAGATCTTGAACCACAGATCTTTTGATAAGGAGATATTGAACCACTGAATCTTTTGGAAGAGGGATTCTTAAAACTCTTTTACAGATGAAGGAAATGAGAAGGAAGAGGAAGAAGTATGAAGAAGAAATCTGTTCTCAGAATTCTATTGAAGCCTTCAGCTTCTGTTTTTACTTTTGTTGGATCTGCTAATGATGAACTCTTGCTTATGATGGTGATGATTTGCAAGGGTTATTTGTTTCAGATCATTTTGATTGTATTATCCTTGTATTCTGGCTGCTATGAGATGTTGATGAAGAGCAGCCTTCAGTTTTCTTCTGTTCTAAGAGAGAGCTATTCTTTTTCTCTGTCATTTTAAGGTTCCAGGAGGAAGAAGAAGGAGGAACCCTTGATCGACAAAAATTTGAATTCCTTTCCTCTTTGGGGTTGTCCTGAAAAGCTATTGGCTTGGACAATTAATCTCTTTTCCTTCTTTTGTTCACGACCTGTCTGCCAACTGTTTTAATCCTTTCCAAGAAAATTTTTCTTGTCTTCTTGAATGCTCCTCTCCATTATAGGCAATAAACAAGCCGTTGTAGAACGGTTTTTAGTGTTATGGGCCCTCAGAGAGAGTGCAAAAGAAACAATTGAAAAGATTTACTTTTCAGACTGTATTCGACGTTGCGTCGACTTCATTCTCTCTTCTTATCGACGCACCTTCGAGTTCTTGTGAGAGCAGCTTCGAATTCCTTCAAGCTCTGGTTGAACTCTGATGTCGACGGTTACGTCGATAAGTAACGTTACGTCGATTACTTATCGACGTAACCGTCGTGTTGAAGACTTCATTCTGAACTTCATTGGCTACGTCGAATTGTAGTCGACGTTGCGTCGAATTGTAGTCGACTTCAGATGGCTCCGACAAATTCGAGGTTGCGTCGACTTCTAAGATAACTTCGACGTGCTCCTTTATCTACGTTGACTCCTATTCGACGTAGCGTCGACTTGATATACTTTGACAGAGGGTTTGAGTTGCTTGGACTTCTAGTCTGAGTTGCGTCGCCAGTAAGTCGAAGTTGCGTCGACTTCTATTCGACGCAAGTATTAGTTCAACTCAGATTGTGTTTGCCCTGACCTGAACTTGACACTATAAGTTGAGTGTGACATCCTAAGACATCTAATGACCAGATTACCCTTACTATATAATGTGGGTAATAATCCTAAGAGGGTAAAATTACTTATAAGTAATTTATTAAGTTAAATCACAAGAGATTTTTTCCCAACAATCTCCTCTTATTTATCTTAACAAATTTTACAGCATTTGTTAAAGTGGTTTTACATATTCTTTTGCATAAACAGAGATATATATAAGACAGCATAGACAATTACAGTATGACAGACTGAGATCACAAAATATTTTATACATTGTCAAGTGTATTTTAATGTTCAGCACACCGCCTTCCCTTTTTGTTTCTCTTTAGACAGTATAACAGAATTACCTGAGTTTCATTGCTCCTTCTCAGGGATTTTCCTTTTTCTTTAAAACACCTTTGAGATTATTTTCCTTTGAGCAAAATGCAGAGGCTCATCATCTTCTTCAGCAACATTGTCCTTGGGAAGCTCCCCCTGAATTTGTGCATTCAGCTCAGCATTATGAACAGCTTCCTTGGCAATCTTGATCACATCATCCAGCAAATGATCATCATAGAGCTCCCCCTGGACCACTGTTGTACCTACAGCAATCATTGCTCTAGCTGGCTCTTGGGCTGGTTATTGAGGTGTTTTAGGAAGCTCCCCCTGAGTTGATGGGAGCTCCCACTGATTTTCTGCAGCTGGTTCCCCTTGATTCTCTGGAGATTCTATTTGAGACTCCCCCTGGATATTTGTTAGGTATTGGTGTACCTCTTCCATATCTTTTTCAATAAGCTCCCCCTGATCAGCAGGCTCCCCGTGAACATTTTGGAATGTAGTAATTTTATCAGGGGCTTCAACATCATTCCCCTTTTCATGGACACTCATCTCTAGAGTAGGTCCTTCCTCCTCCTGAATTTTTTCCCCCTTCTTAACCTTGCTAGCAAGAGAGGTTAAGAAATTCTTTGTTACTAAGGAGGAAGACATGAACTCTTTGAAACCTTGAAGAGACCTCTTTGAATCTAGTAGTTCAGACTCCATCTGTGAGTACTTCTTCTCAAATCTTCTGGCTTGGCTGGCCAGTAGGTCTGCAAAGGTGCTTGAAGCCATCCCTACAGCTTTGGATATTGCTTGCTCAATGTCAAAGGAAGGTGTAGGATGGGAGGTAAAGACAGGTGGAGGTGTGAGGTTCTCATTCTGGGAGGTAAAGACAGGTGAAAGGGATTGGTAGGTTTCTGGAGAAATATAGGTTGAAGGTGGAGATGGAACAGATTGGTTGTTTGGAAGTGGTATAGATGGCTGTTGTTGTGGTTGTTGGTGGATGGGAGATTGGGGTGTTGGCTCTGGGACTGTACTATCATCTAGAATAGCTTCTTGTGATGTTGCAGCAGGTTCCTGTTCTGGAATGACATCCCTTGGGGGATATGGCACAGTGTTCTGTGGAGTTGGAGAGGGAGGAGGAGAAGGTGCAGACTGACCAGGCTTCAGAATTTGTCTGGTCCACTTGGAGAATATACCTATATTCATCCTTTTGCCTGGAGGAATGGTCACTCCTTTTGATTTGCACACCCCTGGATAATGATGGAAGAGCACCTGACTCATAATCCTCATGTAGGCATTTTCCTTGTGGGAGTATATGTGGCCAATCAGCTTTAGTAGGCATCTCCCCAAATTTATCTTCTTTTGTAGAACAAGAATTCCCATAATCTGCAGGTGCTACCTGGGAATGACATCATGGGCTGATATTTTGCATAACAAGACATTCCCAACAATATCTGTTAAGAACTTGTATTCTTCTGCCACATCAATCTTCTTGAGATTTATTGGCTTCTCTTTCCTGAATTGCATGAGCTGCAAAACCTGGCCGACTTCTTCCCCTGTCAATTCATCTGGGTCACTCCCAGTAGGTAGATCAAATGTTTGAGATAGTATTTCTTCAAATATACTGATATCTTGTCCCGAAATTGTCCCTTGAAGGGATCCATCATCGGCTATATGGATACTGTCCTTTAATTCTGTAAGTTCTACATCTAGAATCTTACACCTGGTAGAGATGAGCTTTGTCAGACCAGCAGACTGGAAAAGGCCTAGAATGGCCTTGAAGCTTTCGGCAGCAGCATTGAAGGAATTCACATCCACGTCAAAACCAGAGTTGATCTTGGGTGGAGCCATTGGATTGTAAGTACCTGCAAACACAACAAGAGAGAGAGAGAGAGAAAAGCACGAGAGAACTGGAGAGGAAAGAGCAAGGAGAGGAAAATTCGAAAGCGTAAATGATTCGACGTTGAAGGTGCTTACAAGAAGATGATTCGTCGCAACTTAGAATTTTAGTCGAAGCACCGTCGATAATAATTAATATTTGGCGCGCAAAGATATGTCGAGGCTGCTTCTAGAGGCAATTTTGTGCGGGCTGCTATATCGGCGTTGCGTCGATTACCATTCGACGCGACTTTGAGATTCTTAAGTCAACGCAGAAATGTCGACGTTGCGTCGATTTAAAATCGACGCAACCACGAATTTGATCAGCGGCTTATTAAGTCGACGCATGCGTCGATATGAACTTGACGCTGCGTCGAATAGCATTTGTATCATCCACTCTGATTGGCTCTTAGCGCTTGCATCGAGTAGAACCCGACGGTACGTCGAGTTCTATTTGACGCAACTCTGAATGAATAATTCTATTTTCTTAGAAAATTTTTGTTGTTTTTCCCAGCAATAATGTTTATTGAAAATAGTGATTATGCTATTAATTTTATGAACTAAGGGGATTTTAAGGGAATTAAGAGAAGTAATCTGATGCGGAGCACAGACGAGGACGAGTTTTGGGATCATTCGGGGCTGATTTTGCGACTTTCCATATATGGCGTGCCCGGATCGACGATCGGACTCCACAGATGTGTTCGGATTCGCGTTGCGAATCAATTTGATATATTAGTTTATTATTTTTGCATTTGTTTTGATGTATTTGGGTGGCCCCACCTCCGGCCAATCATAGTCGTCGATGGTGGGATGCCATAATCCTCCTTTTATTATAAATAGATGGTTTGTGGGCTGATTATGGGCATTGCAGAATTTGGAGAATAGAAATCCCGGATTCCAGCGATCATCCCACGGTGCCGACTCCGTGGAACCCTAGGTGACGACTCCTAGGCTTGTATCTCCCTCCCCAAGGTACCCCCTAACCCTAGCCCTCTTTTCCCCCTACCAAACTCCCTCCTGCAGCCCCCAACAGCCCCCCAAACAGCCTCCCAAACAGCCACTGTTGGCTGGCCAGAAAATCATTTTCGGGCACTGTTCATTTATGAAATTTACTGTTCATCAGTAAGGTTTCCTCAGCCCTTCTCCACCTCCCAGCCAATCCGCCGCCAGCCACCTTACCCTCCCACACCGCAGGCTTCTCCACCTCCAGGAGTCACCACCGCCCCTCTCCCATTTCCCAGCAGCAGCTTTCCTCCTCCCTTCCGCCAGCCTGCAGCAGCAGCCCCCCCCCCCTCCTCCCTTCCGCCAACCTACAGCAGCCCCCCCCCCCCCCCCCCCTCCTGCCTGCCGGCAGCCTACAGCAGCCCCTCCTCTCTGCCGCCAGCCTACAGCAGCCCCCATCTCCCGTCTAACAGCCACCCCCACTTGTCCCCGGCCCTAACCGACCACCCCAAACCTCCCCTCACGTGGATCCACCTCCTTTCCACCCTAAAATCCTAGATCAGTCCAGATCTAGGGTTTTCACTTCCCGATCCATTATTTCCACCACCGTACATCATCCCGCACCCCGGATTCGCTCTCGAGTATCGGATTTACCCACCCCATCCGGATCTATTTCCTAGTGGCCGGATCTACCCGTTTCCGGCCCGATCTCCCCACTTTCCACCTAGGACAACCACCGCCATTCCGTCACGCCTCCGGTTCCACCTTCGATCGCCGATCTACACCTCCGGACCCAAATTCTTCATTGCCTTGGATCAGCCTTCTACTTTGTGAGTCTTGTTTGTATTGGAATATTTTATTTAGCATTTTATATTGGATTGGATCTTGTACCTGTTTTGAATATCTTGCATAGTAGTTGTTTGTTAGATTATTATTGTGATTTGCAGGGTTTATTCGCCGCGCGCTCTTGCTTTGGCCCTCCACGCGGAGGAAAGCCTAAGCTTGCTTCGCCCTAATTAATTATTGTATCTTGTTGTGAATTTATCTGCGTGGGATATTTTATGTTTATTATCCAACTGTGGCTAAACCGTCGGACTTGCATAGCATGTAGGGTTATGTCGCGGATTTTCCGCCGCCTATAGATTCGTCCTGCGTCAATTGGTATCAGAGCGAGGTTGCGCACACTTTTCGATACGCAGTCGTAGAGTCTATAAGATATTTTTATTATGTCTAGGTGTCAAAATTATGCCTCCCCTCACCTTAGAGGTCTCGAGTCCACTAGCACCCGCTCTCACAGAGCCCCGTCGGGGAGATCTTCACGTTACTACGACGATTATTCTCGATCGCAGTACACCACTTCCAGAGATCGTGTTGACCCACCGACACGACCCCACTATGCTAGAGACGATCAGTATGATGATTGTCACCGTTCTTATCCGTACACGCGAGCAGATCGTGTTGATCCTTCAACACGACTCGGTTACCTTAGGAATGATTATTATGAGGATCGTCGTTCCGAGAGAGATCTTGAGAGTCAGTTTCGTATTGCTGCCCCTTCCTTTGACGGCTCATCGAGTCCCGAGTCTTTTAGTTATTGGCTCGTGGATATGGAGTATTATCTTGACCATTTTGAGGTGTTCGGTGAGCGTCGCGTTAAGTTTGCGAAACTTAGACTTTTAGATCAGGCGAGGGCATATTGGGCTAGCATTGAGAGGACACGCGAGCGAGACCGTCTACATCGCGTCACTGGTTGGGTGGACATGAAGCGTATATTGTGTCAGAGGTATCTTCCGTCGTCGTATCGGAGTCGCTTGCTCGACCAATTATTTTCCCTTCAGCAAGGATCCATGTCCGTCGCTGAGTACAGGGATCGCTTTGATGAGTTAGTTGTGAGGAGCGATATCCGAGAGGACCCAGCCATGACCTCTTGCAGATTTCGGTCTGGCCTTCGATCAGACATTCGTACTGAGGTGGTTTATCATAGCTCGAAGTCCCTCGAGCAAACGTATCAGCTTGCCCTTCAGTACGAACAGTCTTTGAGATCCGCAATAGCTAGTCAGTTGGATCCTCACTTTGACCTCCGCAGTACGAGCTTCTCTCACACCGAGGACACCACTCTGTCTACCAGTGTTCCGTCAGACATGGTAGAAGTGATACCTGATACGGATTGCTCTCACCCCAGTGAGGTGCTTAACCCAGTGAGTGACCTATCTCTTGATTCTGACCCGTCTCTCGTGACCCCGACGGAGAGTGAGCTTGAGCGACCTCTTGAGCCTATAGTGTCGTACCCCTCACCCACACCTCTTCCTCTGCCATCCATCGGGTTAGTTAGCACCCCACCCACAGACCCATTCTTGAGTATAGGTCTATGTCGCCCTCCCATTGTCATTGCTCTGAATCACATCGCGACTGAGAGCCCAGAGCCTGGTGTTGATCCCGTAGTGGCTATGTCACCCATTCACGGGGACACTACCCCTCACGATGGTACTCATCTGGAGGACCATGACCCTAGTGACGAGTTCTATGATGAACCCCCAGTTGAGCCTCCGGATGATCCACCACATCCTGGTGAGTATGAGATTCAGGTGAGCCCCGCATGTATGAGTATCAATTTATGGAAGCCTCTCCCATTATCATCCCTGACCCCGCCACAGAAGATGGATATTGTGAGGAGCCTCCAATATTTAGGGCACCACCTGCTGACATATTGCAATCTCGCTGAGTTTTGGGATGCACCACCTGCAGACCCACCAGACGAGCTCTTTATTTTCGGGAACACTCGCCACACTATAGAGTCACGTCTTTTAGTCGGTATACACGATTCTCATTCAGGTGGTCGTCGCATTCGCGATGACTTTTCTTACACACCTCCTGGTGAGCCCCCTGACGCGTCACGTTCCCTGAGAGACACTTGGGCCTTTATGAGCTCGTATTTGAGTATAGTTGTCTCTCACGATAAGCTGAGCACTCGTCACACACGAGATGAGTTTTTCTACACTCCTCCGAGAGAGCCTCCTGATAGGCCGCCTCCTTTGGTAGATGTTCAAGTGGCTATTATCCTTTCCCGTAGCGAGTATATTGTGTCCGTCGTGTCTCATTTACATTATTTGCATGAGTCTGTTGAATCGTTTCGTCATCATTTGCATGAGTCTGTTGTGTTTTCTGTTCATCGTTTGCATGTGTGTCATGAGTCGGTCCGACGAAGAATCCATAATGATAATAAATTTTGTAAATCACATGCGGATGTTCACTGGCAAGTGCAGGTACTTCATGAAGGCGGGCAGGTGATGGTCAAAATCTGCGTTGTGAGGCTCCGTGCGAGGCTTGCTAAAAGCTTGAGCGTTAGGCGAATGGATCCCTATATAATCATGAGGCAGATCGAAGCAAACATCTACGATCTTGATATCCCTGCAAGTATGGGTATCCACCTGGTATTTAGTGTTGAAAATATGACGTCGTCCTACGAGCCTCGCGAGTATGTGGACCCAAGCAGTGGGGACTTCCAGCCGCCCACACCTCCACCCCCGTTGCCTTACCACCCTCATAGCCCACTCACGTTTGATGGCCACTGCTACTCACCTACTTTTGACACCCACCCACCTGGGAACTCGTCTTCTTTGGTTCTACCCGCGGCGCCGCCGATCGCACCGGGATCCACCACTCGTAAGTTGAGCGTTGAGAGCATCACGGAGACCATATTCCGCCGGTACATTCCCACTACAGGCGTTGATGACATCTGGGCACTTGCAGCAGAGCTTGATCGATTCGCCCCCGGACTTCGACTTCAGTACGTCCGTCTCCACTCATCGGGGATGGAAACTTTTCAGCCCGGAGGAATTGATTGGCGAGGCCACTTTTCAGCGACGACACTTGGACGACCTCTGGCGGGCCTCTTCGAGTTTTACCTGGCATACGACGAAAGAATTCTGACCCCTATTCATCGGGAGATGAATTCTTTCAAGCCGGGGAGATTGATGCGGAGCACAGACGAGGACGAGTTTTGGGATCATTCGGGGCTGATTTTGCGACTTTCCATATATGGCGTGCCCGGATCGACGATCGGACTCCACAGATGTGTTCGGATTCGCGTTGCGAATCAATTTGATATATTAGTTTATTATTTTTGCATTTGTTTTGATGTATTTAGGTGGCCCCACCTCCGGCCAATCATAGTCGTCGATGGTGGGATGTCATAATCCTCCTTTTATTATAAATAGATGGTTTGTGGGCTGATTATGGGCATTGCAGAATTTGGAGAATAGAAATCCCGGATTCCAGCGATCATCCCACGGTGCCGACTCCGTGGAACCCTAGGTGACGACTCCTAGGCTTGTATCTCCCTCCCCAAGGTACCCCCTAACCCTAGCCCTCTTTTCCCCCTACCAAACTCCCTCCTGCAGCCCCCAACAGCCCCCCAAACAGCCTCCCAAACAGCCACTGTTGGCTGGCCAGAAAATCATTTTCGGGCACTGTTCATTTATGAAATTTACTGTTCATCAGTAAGGTTTCCTCAGCCCTTCTCCACCTCCCAGCCAATCCGCCGCCAGCCACCTTACCCTCCCACACCGCAGGCTTCTCCACCTCCAGGAGTCACCACCGCCCCTCTCCCATTTCCCAGCAGCAGCTTTCCTCCTCCCTTCCGCCAGCCTGCAGCAGCAGCCCCCCCCCCTCCTCCCTTCCGCCAACCTACAGCAGCCCCCCCCCCCCCTCCTGCCTGCCGGCAGCCTACAGCAGCCCCTCCTCTCTGCCGCCAGCCTACAGCAGCCCCCATCTCCCGTCTAACAGCCACCCCCACTTGTCCCCGGCCCTAACCGACCACCCCAAACCTCCCCTCACGTGGATCCACCTCCTTTCCACCCTAAAATCCAAGATCAGTCCAGATCTAGGGTTTTCACTTCCCGATCCATTATTTCCACCACCGTACATCATCCTGCACCCCGGATTCGCTCTCGAGTATCGGATTTACCCACCCCATCCGGATCTATTTCCTAGTGGCCGGATCTACCCGTTTCCGGCCCGATCTCCCCACTTTCCACCTAGGACAACCACCGCCATTCCGTCACGCCTCCGGTTCCACCTTCGATCGCCGATCTACACCTCCAGACCCAAATTCTTCATTGCCTTGGATCAGCCTTCTACTTTGTGAGTCTTGTTTGTATTGGAATATTTTATTTAGCATTTTATATTGGATTGGATCTTGTACCTGTTTTGAATATCTTGCATAGTAGTTGTTTGTTAGATTATTATTGTGATTTGCAGGGTTTATTCGCCGCGCGCTCTTGCTTTGGCCCTCCACGCGGAGGAAAGCCTAAGCTTGCTTCGCCCTAATTAATTATTGTATCTTGTTGTGAATTTATCTGCGTGGGATATTTTATGTTTATTATCCAACTGTGGCTAAACCGTCGGACTTGCATAGCATGTAGGGTTATGTCGCGGATTTTCCGCCGCCTATAGATTCGTCCTGCGTCATAATCACTCCATTGATTGAATTTAGTTCTTCCTTCCTTTCTCACTATCTCTTGGGTAGGACCCTACCTTACCCTGCACAAGTAATTTCAAACATTAGAAGGAACCCAGGTTACCTTGGGCCCTTTTGTTTTTACCATTGTAGGGTTCAATGAAAGAATAGAAAGGTCTTTCATGATACCTTTTGGATGATAAGGAATGGGTTTCCCAAACCTATGTTTATTATTTGATACTTAAAATCTGAATAGAATGTATCTAAATATAAGAGATCAACAGAGTGTGTTATTACCCTAGGTTTGGCTTTAGTCTTTTGTTTGTTTAGTTTCTCTGTATTACTCTTCCCTTGGGATTTCTTTTCTTTGTTAAGATTTGCTTCATTACCTCTAGTTATTTTCTTTGGTTTAATGGTTTCCTGATCCTTAGTTTTTGCACTGTCCTCACAGGATTTATAGTCACTAGGTCTAATGAAGCTAACTGGATCTTTCCAGGCAGGTCTCCTAGGGATTTCTGTGCTAGTGTATGACTCTGCTCCTAACCCTAGATGATTAAATCTCATGGAGAGATTTTGTGTAATGTCCCTGAGCTTTTGACTCCTCCCATTGAGTGAGTCCTCAAAGGCTTTTACCTTTGTTACCTCTTTAACTTTAGATTTTCTTTTCAAATTTCAATTAGTTCTGATTCTTTATTATCAATTTCTTCTATCAGGTCTTGATTTCATATAGTTCATCCTTTTTTAGGTTGTCTAGTTCTAACCTAACTGTCTCTATTTCTTTTTGTGCATTAAAGAAATAATTGCAGAATTCTTTAAAGCAGTTCTTAAAATCATCAGAATTAAAATCAAATTCATTAAACATTGATACATGTTTCTCTTCATCATCTGAAGACATTCACAGTGCCATCATGCACGGCTGCTTCTGCTTCAGCTTCTTCATCACTCTCAGATGAGGATGAGTTCAACTCTGCTTCAGAATCACTTCAAGTTTCAGCAATGAAACCCTTGGTTTTCTTTTTGTCTTTCCCCTTGAAAGACTTCTTCTTCTTTTCATCTTTGTTGTTGCTCCTGACCCTTTGTTCTTGTGGGCACTCAGGAGCTATGTGTCATGGCTTGTTGCAGGAGTAGCATATCACCTCCTTCTTTGGAGTCTTGTCATATCTAGGCTTTGAGCTCCTCTCTCTTCTCCCTGAGTCTTCTGTCTTCACCCATTTTCTGAATCTCCTTGCTAGGAGACTGAACATTTCATCTTCAGGAGTGGAGGGCTCTCCTTCAGTAGCTTTCACAGCAAGGCTCCTTTGGATAGGAGTTGGGGTTGACTCCTTTTCCTCTGATTCAGCTTTGTTCTTAAGAAGCATCTCATATGACTTAAGCTTTCCTAGCAAAGCCTCAGTAGAGATTTCTCTATGGCATCTGGACTCTCTGATAGCCCAGATCCTTGAATCTCATGAGCTTAGGAAGCACATGAGGATTTTATCATTAATTTCAGTCAAGGATATCTCCTTGTCCAAGCCTCTGAGCTCATTAATGATAAGGCTGAATCTGTCATACATATCAGCAACTGTTTCTTCAGTTTTCTTCTGAAAGTTCTCATACTGGGATATAAGGAGTGACTTCTTGTCCTTCTTTTCATCAGCACTTCCTTCTACAAGTCTAGAAAGTGATTCCCAGATTTCTTTAGCTGACTGACAGTCAGCAACTTTCTGGAAAATGTCATCTGACATTGTGGAGACCAGAATATTCATAGCTTTGGCATCACATGCCTTCTGCATTTTCTCTATTTCAGTCCACTCAGCCCTGGGCACAGGTTCCTGAGTTGAAGTCTCACTGGCATCATTCCTATATGGGGTTGGTGAACCTGAAATTATGACATCAAAGATGTCTTCATCAATAGAGTTCATGTAAAGTTTTATTCTGACCTTCCAGAGTGTAAACTTATTCAGATTACACACTGATGGTCTAGTTGAGGCATAATCCTTAGAACTCATTTTCTTAACGAAATAACTTTATTGTAAAAAAATAAGAGTGAGTCTTTTTGATCAAGGTGCTAACCTTTTAATGATTAACCTCCATCTGATATCAATTGAAAGTGCACAGTGTGCCTCTGAGTATACTCTAGAGGGGGGTGAATAGAAATTTAAAAATTATTTCTATCATATTTGTGCAAAGACAATAAAACACTAAGTATTATGCTTCAACAATTCCACACAGAATAAAATAAGTGATGTTAAGTAAAGCAGAAAATCAGTAAAAGAAATGAGACAGCACAGAAAAGTGACACACAAAAGACACAAGATTTTATAGAGGTTTCCCAAAATGTGGGTAGTCCTCTCTTCTACCACCTGGCAGGAATGCACCACCCGTGTCTGAGTTTTTTTTTTTGATAAGGAGACTCTTGAACCAAAGATCTTTTGATAAGGAGATCTTGAACACTCAGATCTTTTGATAAGGGGATCTTAAACCACAGATCTTTTGATAAGGAGATCTTGAACCACTGATCTTTTGATAAGGAGATCTTGAAACATTGAATCCTTTGGAAGAGGGATTTTTAAAACTCTTTTACAGATGAAGGAAAGGAGAAGGAAGATAAAGAAATATGAAGAAGAATTCTGTTCTCAGAATTCTATTTAAGCCTTCAGCTTCTGTTTTTCCTTTTGCTGGATCTGCTAATGATAAACCCTTGTTTATGATGGTGATGATTTGCAATGGTTATTCGCTTCAGATCCTTTTGATTGTATTATCCTTGTATTCTGGCTGCTATGAGATGTTGATGAAGAGCAACCTTCAGTTCTCTGTTCTAAGAGAGAGCTGTTCTTTTTCTCTGTCTTTTTAGGGTTCTAGGAGGAAGGAGGAACCCTTGATCGACAAAAAGTGAAGCTAATGGTGATGAATGCTCTATCGATTTTCTCTCTGCTATTCTTATTTATTGTCCATTATTTAATTTGAATTCCTTTCCTCTTTTAGGTTGTCCTAAAAAGGTATTGGCTTGGACAATTAATCTCTCTTCCTTCTTTTGTTCACAACCTGTCTGCCAACTATTTAAATCCTTTCCAAGAAAGTTTTTCCTATTTTCTTGAATGCTCCTCTCCATTCTAGGCAATAAACAAGTCGTTGTAGAACGGTCTTTAGTGTTGTGGGCCCTCAGAGAGAGTGCAAAAGAAATAGTTGAAAAGATTTCCTTTTCAGACTGTATTCGACGCTGCGTCGACTTCATTCTCTTTTCTTATCGACGCACCTTCGAGTTCTTGTAAGAGCAGCTTCAAATTCCTTCAAGCTCTGGTTGAACTCTGATGTCGACGTTACGTCGATTACTTATCGACATAACCGTCGTGTTGAAGACTTCATTCTGAACTTCATTGGCTACGTCGAATTGTAGTCAACGTTGCGTCGACTTCAGATGGCTCCGACAGATACTTCCTTCTGCGTTGAATTGAATTCGAGGTTGCGTCGACTTCTAAGATAACTTCGACGTGCTCCTTTATCTACGTTGACTCCTATTCGACGTAGCGTCGACTTGATATACTTTGACAGAGGGTTTGAGTTGATTGGACTTCTAGTCTGAGTTGCGTCGACAGTAAGTCGAAGTTGCGTCGACTTCTATTCGACGCAAGTATTAGTTCAACTCAGATTGTGCTTGCCCTGACCTGAACTTGACACTCTAAGTTGAGTGTGACATCTTAAGACATCTAATGACCAGATTACCCTTACTATACAATATGGGTAATAAGCCTAAGAGGGTAAAATCACTTATAAGTAATTTGTTAAGTTAAATCACAAGGGGTTTTTCCCAACAAAATTGATAATAAACAAACAAATGTCATCCCCCCTCCCGGTCCATCTTGAGCTCTGCCAACAGGGCTTTCAACCATAACATTTCTTTTACACCTAAGGCCATGGCCCTACACTGCCTCGGTTGTGAATCTCGTAACTACAGTTTGCTTCTTGCTCTTCCATGAGATCAGATTGCCCAGTCTGAATCGCAGTAGCCCTCGACATTCAAATGCCCATTTTTCCGGAAGATCAACCCCTTCCCCGGTGCACTCTTCAAGTACCTTAAAATCTAATGCACAACATCCATGTGATCCTCTCTAAGGTCATGCAGCGGGCCACTATACTCACAGCAAAAGATATGTCGGGACGAGTGTAACTCAGATAGATCAAGTGGTCTACCAACCTCGGGTACCTCTCTCTATTGACTGACTCTCCTGCCTCAGCACTGAGCTTAGACTTCTGATAAATGGGAGCAATTGTAAGCCTGCACCCCAGCATACATGTCACTGTCAGCAGATCTAGCACATATTTTTGTTGAGATAGAACAATTCCCTCTGCACCACGAGCTATCTCAATCCCAAGAAAATACCTTGGCTGCTCCAAGTCCTTTACCTCAAACTTCTTGCTCAATCTCGTCTTCAGCTGAGTAATTTCACTTTCATCATAACTAGTGATAACATATCGTCAACATACACAGCAAGCATTGTAGTGTGACCTCCACATTGGCTAAAGAACAATGTATGATCAGCACTGATCTGTCGATACCTCATGCCTATCATAGCTCTCCTAAACCTGTCAAACTAGGCTCGGGGAGACTGCTTCAGCCCATAATGAGACTTCTGGAGTTTACACACCTTACCAACCATTTCTCCCGTGTCAAAACCTGGTGGTACCTCCATGTACACCTAATGTTGCAGATGTCAGATGTCGGTTTCATGTCAGTTTGAGTTTGAAATGCCGGATGTCGGATTGCGAAAGATATATCAGGGATATTTTACAATATCGGATTTTAATATTTAAATAAATTTATTTATATATGTACACATTTAAAATATAAAGCAGCGGGGCAAATGCGGGTGTGGCCCAGATCGTCAAAATGCAGCTCGAATCAACAACTATGACACGTATGAACTCTAGTAGGTCATGACGGCATGTGCTCTGGGTGGTGATCCCCATCACCGCCCTTAGACAGACTTCCAGGCTGCTGGGATTAATTATTCCAGCCTTTCCCCTCCTGATTTCCAGCAGACGAACCCCTCTAGTACTCATCGATACACCTCTCCTCATCCACCAGCCCCCCTCCACACCTTTCCTCATCCACCGACGCTGTCTGGCAGCCACGCCAAGCCCCAGTTCAGCACACATCCACCCTGCCACCAACTCCCAGCCCTCTAACAACACAATTCAGCAGTCCAATAGTCCCGTCCAGCCTTCTGATTCCTTTCTGTAACCCCCAGATCAGTACACCGTTGCTTCTTCGGCCACCGGCACCTCACAGAGCACCCATTGAACCTTCTACTTTGAAATACTGTAAGTTTCTGGATCGATTGTAATTTCTTTAGTGTCATATAACGTGTTTATTTACTGTTTTTGGTATATGCAAGCTGCCGCGCAAAGCTGCGACTGATCTGCCGCGCAAACTGCGTTGATGCCGCGCAACGTGCGCACCGATACCGCGCGATCTGCCATGCAGATGCCGCGGTCCTCTGCCACACCTCCTGTGCAAACTCCCACCGCACGTCTGCCGCACCTCCTGCGCAAGTGCCGCGCAGATCAGTCGGCTCCAATATCAACGCAGATCAGGCGGCTCCAATATCTGCGCAAGTGTCGCGCTCCTTATGCGATGTCGCACCTCCCGCGCAAGCTCCTGCCGCGCGTCTTCCGCACCTCCTGCGCAAGTGTCTGTCGCGCTCCTTATGCACTACTGCACCTCCTGCACAAGCTCCTATCGCACGTCTTCCATCACGCCACACGCGTGTGTCCCCCGGAAAGGAAAGAAAATAATAAAAGATCGTGGGAGAGAGCTGAGATCACCGAAGCGGCATTACAGGAACTTCTCCGGATCAATTTTTTTTATTTCTTTCCAACCTCGCTCTGATTCCAAGTAGAAAATAAGAAATTGTATTTCTTAATTAAACCTTTACATTTTGCTTCTATATACACATACAAAGATAACTACAACACCGTACTAGCGGTGTGGGACTAAATACAAGAGGAGGAGACCTGCTATCGGCAAACCAATTTGCGCTATTTGCACTCCAAATACCAACAATATGTTTGTAAGTGTTGCCTGCAAGACTCTTGTAACTTGTTAGACCTTATTAGTTCGTGTATTAATTTTCCCGCACTCTCGCATATATGCTACATTATGTATCTCCCTATTTTAGATATTAACTTGATTGTGACTTGTCTTATAATATTGTTTTATAATTTTATTATTGCAAGTTTCGTTGGTGGTTTAGTGTTAGTGCATATAGAGCTCCATCCAGTTATCCTCCTTAGTTCGGTTTAGAACTTTCTAAGTGTTATCTTGTCTAATGTTTAAAACTTTCTATGTGTTATCCAACCTGCTATGTTTGATACTAGAGGAGCAATTATTGAAAGTGATTGTGTGAACCTTATTGCCTTTTGTGGTAGCAGCATAAAGAATGGTAAGTGGACGGCGGACAACTGTGGTGATGAAGATCTTGCTTTCCTCTGTTGCTTCGCTAAAATCCGGTTCCTTAATGTGCCTCATGAGGCCAATCGGGTCGCCAACTTTTGCGCTAAATTCTCTATGAGTTGTAATTTCTGTTGGCCGGGTTCAGTTGGCGCTTCTCCTGAGTTTTTAGATTTGGTCCAAACTGATTTGGATTGCATTGCATTTTTTTAGCTTTTTTATTTTAATTCAAATGCACTTTTCAAAAAAAAGACGGAGACAATTGAAGCCCGCAATCGCGTTGAGAGAAACCTTTACCTATTTTTATGTATTTTTATGAGTGATCAGACAACTATTATGATAACGCAATCGAAGCCGTTCATGATGGTTGTCATAGAATGGTTTATCTATTTAAACAAGCATAGGCGCTAGTTTGAGGTTATCACAGATTTGGGAGACTTCATCCTTAGTCCATAAGCCATGTGTGGTGCCAACTCCTAGGTAATATCAATTTCTTTGTGTTTCTCCGTGTAGAAGCCCTTTACAAACCCTACCCTGCAGTAGTACCCCCCCCCCCCTAAAATTGCTGCCTACCACCACCAAACAGACCCTCCCATCCATCCGCCCCCTTCCAAGCCTTACCATAGCCTAGTCGCAGTCCCCCAAGCCCTAATCGAAACCTATTCCAGGCCTGTCCAACCCCCCTTCAACCTCCATAAACCCTAGCCAAACCTCCTACTCCCCCCCCCCCCCAACCCACCCACCCACCCCCCCCCCCCCCCCACACACACACAGCCCATCCGCCCATTCCTGGCCCAGTCCAGGGCCTGGACGCCCCTTTCCCAGCAATCCACATTCTCATCCAGCCCCACTTCACCTTAGCCGACCCCTCCCCAATCCCTAGCCTACCAAATCCAGCCACAACTACCCCAAACAGACCCCACCAACCCTCCATACAAGTGTGTTCACCATCCAGACCCTCCGGAAAACCACCACGCTTTTGCTCGACCACCGGATCTCTATTTCCTTCGCCTATGGCTTCCTATGCTTGTGAGTTTATTATTTTGGAGTAATTTTATCATTGTACAGATTGAGATATTAATATGATTATGAATGTTCTTGCTCCACAATTATTTGGCATGTGATTACTCATTGATTTGAAGGGTTTATTTCAATTGCACATTTAATTAAAAATACTCCAGTTGAAGAAAATTCTAATGTGTTTGCTCTTTCAATTTTAGCATAAACACTTGTGCTAGTTATATGAGTTTTATGCCCTTATTTATTATTTTCTAACACTGTCAGATCAAACCCCACGTTAATGCATCATTTTAGGTTTAGTTAGAATTTCACCAGCACTACACCTAGGCTGTTGCATAGTCTAGAGCTTCACATTCATTATTCTACCCGGCGTCAGCTAGCTGATGCAGGACGGGCATCACCGCCCGTCTGCCACCCTGGATACCTGGCATCCCACCACGGCCCAGGGGTCCCACCGGGAGTCCACCCGATGAGCCTTATCAGGTCCCGCGGACCGTACACCCCAACCCATCCCCGGCCCCACCACAGGGCCGATAGGTTGTTGAGCAGTTGGTGATGAGAGCTTGCCGAAGAGCTCTTTATCAAGGAGGTCGGGGGATCGAGCCCCGGCCTCAACAACCTATCGGCCCTGTGGTGGGGCCGGGGATGGGTTGTACGGTCCGTGGGACCTGATAAGGCTCATCGGGTGGACTCCCGGTGGGACCCCTGGGCTGTGGTGGGATGCCAGGTATCCAGGGTGGGAGGCGGGTGGTGATGCCCGTCCTGCATCATAAAAGTGCACTTTTATGATGCAGGACGGGCATCACCACCCGCCTCCCACCCTGGATACCTGGCATCCCACCACAGCCCAGGGGTCCCACCGGGAGTCCACCCGATGAGCCTTATCAGGTCCCACGGACCGTACAACCCATCCCCGGCCCCACCACAGGGCCGATAGGTTGTTGAGGCCGGGGCTCGATCCCCCGACCTCCTTGATAAAGAGCTCTTTGGCAAGCTCTCATCACCAACTGAGCCGCGGCTGCTCAGTTGGTGATGAGAGCTCTGCTGAAAGACTCTTATCAAGGAGGTCGGGGGATCGAGCCCCGACCTCAACAACCTATCGGCCCAGTGGTGGGGCCGGGGATGGGTTGGGGTGTACGGTCCGCGAACCTGATAAGGCTCATCGGGTGGACTCCCGGTGGGACCCCTGGGCTGTGGTGGGATGCCAGGTATCCAGGGTGACAGGCGGGTGGTGATTGTTATAAACGAAAGTAGTGGGCACACAACAACACGAGTAAAGGAGCAAACAACTTCTTTTATTATAACAATTACCAAAGCACAAACACAACAACTTATGTTCACAATTACAACTCCACTCTACACAAAACTCACACACTAAAGCTCGCCAAAAGGAGATCGCCAATCTTTCGAGATCGCCGGAGTTACTGTCCGCCCAAACAGTTCGCTTCAGAAACTTGTTCCGCCTCTACTACTTGAGACCGCAAGCTTCTTCACGCCACTATATTCTGACCGCCCAGTTCTCCTCTTCCTAACCGCAGTTAGGTGTTCTGCTTCTTCAAGGAGTCAGCTCCAACTTCTGTCCGCCTACCACTTGAGACCGCAACTATTTCTTCTACTGTGGAGACCGCAGCTTTTCTTTTGTGGAGACCGCAAAGTACAGTTCGCAATAAAGTGTTCGCACTTTTCCCAAAGGAGAGATCGATTAATTTAGACCGCTCGGCTATTTCTATTCTTCCGCAATTCTTCACGCGCTGCTTTTTTTTCGCCTTCTCATTCATGCATTTATATAGGCAAAGCAAACAAATGAGATAATGCCATGTGTCCCCATTTAATTAACGCCAGCATTAATGCATGCATGTTTTTCACGCTAACTCCAAAGAAAACTGCCATCTTTAGCCATTGACCAGTCAAGATAATATTTAAAAATATATATAATATTATATATATTATTATTTTCTTTTGGCTGGTCAAACCAAACATTCTCGCCAACAATCTCCCCCTCAAACACGGCAACACATGTCGAGTTTGCTCTTGCACTTCAGGAACGTTTCAGTTTTCAAAGCCTTGGTAAATATGTCTGTCATCTGCTCTCCTGTGGGGCAGTATACCAACTCCACCTTCTTCTGCACTTGCTCACGAAGAAAATGATACTTCGTTTCAATGTGCTTGCTGCGCCCGTGCAACACCGGATTCTTCGCTAGCTGGATAGCGGACATGTTGTCAACGTACACCTTCACAGGAACATCTTGTGGATGATACAACTCCTCCAGGAGATTTCTCAGCCAAATTGCCTGACATGTACAGGCCGCCGCAGCAATGTACTCAGCTTCACAAGTAGATAAGGCAATCGTTGCCTACTTTTTCGAACTCCATGAGAACACAGTTGTTCCCACATGAAAAGCATACCCGGAAGTACTCTTCCGGTCATTCACATCTCCTCAATAATCACTGTTGGTGTAACCGACCAGTTTTAACTCTTCTGCAGTAGAGTATATCAGACCATGATCCCTTGTCCCATTCACATACCTCAAGATCTTCTTCGCTGCTGTGAAGTGATCTTGCTTCGGCTCCTCCATGTATCTGCTGACCACTCTAACAACATACATGATATCAGGTCTAGTGAAAGTCAGGTAGCATAGACTTCCAACTAGACTCTTGAACATCGTAGAGTCAACCGCTTCGTCCTTTGAGTCCTTCCTCAGTTTCGCTCCCGGATCTGCAGGGGTGGAGATAGCCTTGCTATTCTCCATTCGGAACTTCTTCAGTATCTCCTCCGCATAATTCTTCTGCGAGATGAAGATCTCATCCTTCTTCTGTTGTACCTCTATGCCCAAGAAGTAAGAGAGTTCGCCCAGATCAGTCATCTCGAACTCCTTCTTCATTGTCTTCTTGAACTCTTCAAACATCAGAGGGTTGTTTCCAGTAAATATCATGTCGTCCACGTACAGACACACGACCATGATATCTCCATTCTTCTCCGCCTTTGTGTATAGTGCATACTCATATGGGCTCTTCATGTACCCGTTCTTCTGAAAGTATGCATCTATTCTTTCATTTCATACTCGAGGCGTTTGCTTCAACCCATATAGCGCCTTCTTCAGCTTGTAAACTTTCTTCTCTTGACCTTTCACTTCATATCCAGGCGGCTGCTGGACATACACCTCTTCTTCCAGGTAACCATTCAGAAAAGCGGACTTGACGTCCATCTGACAGATCTTCCACTTATACTGAGCTGCAAGTGCGATGATCAGCCTGATGGTGTCAATCCGAGCTACTGGAGCAAAGACCTCGTCGTAGTCCACACCTTGGACTTGTTTGTAGCCTTTTGCAACGAGTCTTTCCTTGTGCTTCTCCACTTCTCCTTCCTTGTTCGTCTTCACTCGATACACCCACTTCACACCAATGGGTTTGTGACCTGCTGGCAGAGTGACCAACTCCCAAGTGTCATTCTTCTTAATGGATGTTATCTCTTCATCCATTGCCTTCCTCCAGGTCTTCTCCTGAGCAGCTTCCTCGTAAGAGTACGGCTCGCAATCTGCTAAGAGACAATGTAAAGAAAAGTTAGTATGTGTTGGATCCGTCTCCTCATAGATCTCCTCCAACCTTCTCATCCTAGGTTGGGATCTCTCAGAGCTGCTCCTGCTAGTGCTTGCTCCACTAGCACTGCTCCTGTTGGTGCTTACTCCACTAGAATAGGGTGTAGAGACTCCCCCTGAATCTCTGCTCGATGGTGATGGTGGTTCATCTCCACCATCCTCAGCTTCAGCTTCATGACCACATTCTTCATCATCATCGTCAAAGAACATTCCTTTGACACTTCTCTCCTTCTCATCCCAACTCCAGCTGCTATCTTCTTCGAACAATACATCTCTAGAGATGATCCCCTTCTTCTTCACAGGATTGTATAACTTGTAAGCCTTGCTCATTGGAGCATAGCCCACAAATATACACTTCTCGCTCTTGTCATCTAGCTTCTTCCTCCTCTGGTCAGGGATGTGAGCATATGCCACACACCCAAATACTCTCAAGTGTTGAACACTTGGTTTCCATCAACTCCACGCCTCATATGGAGTTTTGAACTTCACACTCTTAGTAGGACATCTGTTCAGCAAGTACACAGCACATTGTACTGCCTCAGCCCAAAACATCTTTGGCAACTTCTTGCCCTTCACCATACTCCTTGCCATGTTCAGAATTGTCAGATTCTTTCTCTCCGCGACTCCATTCTGCTGAGGCGAGTATGCTGCTGTCAACTGATGAGCAATTCCATGCTCTTTGCAGAAAACATCAAATAGTTTTGAGGTGTACTCCCCACCTCTATCAGTTCTGAGCACCTTCAGAAACTGCCCACTTTCTTTCTCAGTCATTGCCTTGAACTCCTTAAACTTGTCAAGGGCCTCAGACTTCTCTTTCAAGAAGTATATCCAACACTTCCGACTGAAGTCGTCAGTGAAAGTGATGTAGTATCTTCTTTCTCCAACTGAGGCAATATCAAACGGACCAGCAATGTCCGAATGAACCAGTTCAAGCTGTCTCCTTGCTCTTCGAGACTTGCCACCTTCAAACGTCTGTCGCTTCTGCTTTCCCTTTGTACAAGCTTCACAGATCTTCTGTGGTGGTAAGATCTTTGGCAGACCTTCCACCATCTTAGCATGTGATAGGAGCTTCAGACCACTGAAGCCCAAGTGACCCATCCTGTGATGTCATAGCCAAGCTTCTTCTTCATCAGTCGTTGCAAGACATGTCGTCGCCTCGGCATCCATCTTCAATGTAAAGAGACGATTCGTCGTCATCTTCACCTTCACAACTTCTCTTCCACTTTGGTTCCGCATGACCAACGTTCCATCCTTCAGCTGGATACAGAAGTCTTTCTCCATCAGTTGTCCAAGGCTTAAGATGTTACTCTTCAAGCCAGGAACATAGAAGACATCTCCAATGTGCACCTTCTCACCATTCAAGGTGACTACTATCACCTCTTTTCCTTCTACAGAAATCTTCGAAGCATCACCAAAACTAACCTCACCGCTACATGGTTCGAGGTCAGTAAACAACTCCTTCTCAGCAGACATATGGTTACTGGCACCTGTGTTCAAGTACCATACTTCATTCCTTCCTCCTTCAGCTCCTCTATATGTTAGGAACATCATAGGGTCTCCACCCGTGTTGCTTGCTTCTGTATAGTGATTGGCCTCTTCTCTCTTCCTCGGAGCCCAACAGTCATAGCTCATGTGCCCAAACTTGTTACAGTTGTAACATTGGACTTGGGCGATATCTCCTCGGTCTCTTCCTCTTTCTCTTCCTTCTTGCCAACATCCTTGAGGTCGCTCCGCCTCTCTCTGGAAATTTTGGTTCCTTCCTTGATCTCTACCTCCTCTTCTACCTCTGCCTCTACCTTGGTGACCTCGGCCACGCTGGCCGCCTCCTCTTCCGGAGCTCTCTCCAAAATTCAACTGAGTCGAGTGCTTTTCCCAAGCCACTCTCCTCTTCATCATCTTGCAGCATCCTATACTCATGGGCTTGCAAAGAGCCTACAAGCTCGTCAACGGCCATCAAGGTGAGGTCCTTCGACTCTTCAATCGCTACCACCACATGACGAAACTTTTTGGACATAGATCTCAACAACTTCTCCATAAGGCTCACATCATCGATTGTCTCTCCATTGCGCTTCATCTCATTTGTGAGCGTCCGCAGACGGGTCACATAGTCACCGACCTTCTCGGTGCTCTGCATCTTTATTACTTCATATTCCGCACGGAGGGACTGGAGCTTCACCTGCTTTGCCTTATCAACTCCTTGCATGGAGCGTTGCAAGATCTCCGATGCTTCTTTGGAGGTCCTAGCTTCCGAGATCTTCTCAAAGGTTGCTTCGTCAACCCCTTGATATAACAAGAACAAAGCCTTCTTGTCTCTCTTCCTTGCCTCTCTCAGTGTCGTCTTCTGTACGTTAGTCAACGCCGCCTCTTGTTCAGTAGTTTGCTCTGCGTATCCATCTTCAACTATCTCTCACAGCTCTTTTGATGCTAGAAGCACTCTCATCTGAATGCTCCAGTTCCCATAGTTAGTCTTCGTCAACTTGGGAACTTGACCCAGCATAGCATTCACCATCTCCATCACGACGAGCTCTTCACCTCTTCAACTCTTCAGAGTTTCCTCCAAGATTCGCAACCTCGCTTTGATACCACTGTTGTAAACGAAAGTAGTGGGCACACAACAACACGAGTAAAGAAGCAAACAACTTCTTTTATTATAACAATTACAAAAGCACAAACACAACAACTTATGTTCACAATTACAACTCCACTCTACACAAAACTCACACACTAAAGCTCGCCAAAAGGAGATCGCCAATCTTTCGAGATCGCCGGAGTTACTGTTCACCCAAACAGTTCGCTTCAGGAACTTGTTCCGCCTCTACTACTTGAGACCGCAAGCTTCTTCACGCCACTATATTCTGACCGCCCAATTCTCCTCTTCCTAACCGCAGCTAGGTGTTCTGCTTCTTCAAGGAGTCAGCTCCAACTTCTGTCCGCCTACCACTTGAGACCGCAACTATTTCTTCTACTGTGGAGACCGCAGCTTTTCTTTTGTGGAGACCGCAAAGTACAGTTCGCAATAAAGTGTTCGCACTTTTCCCAAAGGAGAGATCGATTAATTTAGACCGCTCGGCTATTTCTATTCTTCCGCAATTCTTCACGCGCTGCTTTTTTTTCGCCTTCTCATTCATGCATTTATATAGGCAAAGCAAACAAATGAGATAATGCCATGTGTCCCCATTTAATTAACGCCAGCATTAATGCATGCATGTTTTTCACGCTAACTCCAAAGAAAACTGCCATCTTTAGCCATTGACCAGTCAAGATAATATTTAAAAATATATATATTATTATATATATTATTATTTTCTTTTGGCTGGTCAAACCAAACATTCTCGCCAACAGTGATGCCCGTCCTGCATCACTAGCACTTCCTTTGGTTGCTTGAAATTAGTTGACATGCTTTATAAATGGAGGAATTTGTTACATCTACTGTTTGGAATTATGTGGTTAGACATTAATATTGAAATAAAACTCTGTAAATTTTCTCAATGGTGATTATATTTCACCCACAACATTTATGAAAAAAAATATCACTATTTTCTAAAATTGATTTCTATCAGCAAGCAACCATATGAATCCTAAGCAGATTTCGGTATCAAGAAAAGTAGAAATTCACTTTATAATAAAGAAAGAAAAAAATGAATATTCCCGATTCTGAGCTAATGACACACCGGATACACCAACTGATGGTAAAGGAATTACACAGAAATAAGAACATTTGGCAGACTATCATAAAGATGATTGAGTAAAGGAAAACAATGAACATCCTTATTGGTCATCAAAGGTGTGATCATTGCATCAAAGATAATTCTAAGAGAAAGACAAGGAACATAAGATATCCACTGATCTGGCAGACTGCCTCGATAATTTTCATGAAAGTTAACAATTAAGATTAACAACAAAATTTAACTCAAATGAAAGACAAATGAAGAGATGTACCTCTTCAAAATGAAGAAATATGTTGCGTTTACTAACGACGGAAAATTTTGCAGTAACCAGCAACGTCGCGCCTTCTTGCTCCTAAGGGAAAATGTCAATCAAGTACATTACAACATAGAGGACCAACAGAGTATCATGTTATATTTTATGTGTATTTTTCTAGTGGTTTTAGTTCTTTTCTATGGGCCCTAGCATACTCTATTTGCATTGAATTCAAGACTTTGCAGAGTTAACTGACAACATGCAGCACATAATGTAAAAATTATCAAAAAGAGGTATAAATCATGTCAGATCACATGAATTTCTTATAAAGAACTAGTAAACGTGATGTAAAGCAAATATCATCATGTTGTTATGCAAATGGCACAGAAGACTTTAATGTTTGTAGAAAGTGATTTTGTTGGTCTCAACTCACAATTTAAATATTTCAAAAAAAAACTTCACCAACAACAACAACAACAACAACAGAACCCATATAGTCCCCAATCATTGGGGGTATGGGCGGGGGAAGATTGGAAACAGACCTAACCTTTGGCACTATGCACAAAGTGGCTTCTCTCAGAGGAGAAAGACCTAACCTTTGACAATAAATGCACAAAAAAAACTTCACCAATTAGAAAAAAAAAAACTTTCCCTTTTAAGTCTTTCCAAGAACTGTCCTTTGGATACTAGGTAACCTTGAAAGCTTACTGTTAACCTTAGAGGGAGGGACTCCAAACTGCTGAAAGTCAACAGGTTCTTGAATCTCTAAAAGAAGAACTAGCCATTCTGACGCATGACAAATCTACAGGTGACGGACACGGCGATGCCTTAATCCTAGATGCAATTCAAACAACCATGACGAATGCAATGGAACCATGAAGAAACTCAAAATGAAGATGCAGAGGAATGCACGTACGCAATCTAATGAACTAATGATGATTAACCCTAATGTGATACAAATGCAATGACTCAATCAAGCAATTACTTTCGACGTGCAATTAACTAAATAACAAAACATAAAACTCATGCAAGAGTCACAATTAATCGTGATTGTTCATATTAAGCAAGCATGTGACAATTGCAAATTAATTAAGAGTGCATAAGAATTAAATAGTATGGCGAATAAGTAATACATGTCTAATTGAAAGAAGATCTAGCCAATATCAATCAAGTAAAATACTACTAGAAATATAATGGTGTATCCGTACAAATGTGGATAAATTTGAAAATAAATGTGGAACTCACCAAGTAAAGGGTCGTCGGCATAGGTGAAACAATTTGGTGGTTGCGGATGTGGTATAGGTACTACGGAGGAAGAACGGTTGCTGGATGGGGGCTGCAGGAGGAGGGAGGGTGGTTGTTTTGGGACTGGGGTGGCTAGTTGGGGCTTTAGGAGAGTCAGGGCTTAGAAGGGAGTACGGAGGAGGGTCGACCAAGGTTCTTGGAGGTTGGATGAGGGTTAGTTCGGGTTGGGAGGCTTGGGGATGGATCGATCTAGGGATGGAAGAGGGTTGTGGAGGTGGAGGCAGGGCTGCTAGAGGTTGGAGGGGGCTAGGATGTCAGCTTTGGTGGAAATCGGGCCCGGCTGTCGGTGTCAGGGAGGACGGGGAAAGTAGCGGCGGGCTTGGGACTAAACACCGTATGTTGGACGGGGTTCCGACAAAATCATCGGAGGCTGGAGGAGACGTGGCAGATGGCGGCAGGCGTGCAGCCCCCCAGAGCCGGCACCAGGGGGATCGGGCTTCAACACCTGATAGACCGAGCACATTCCTGCTTTGAAAACTGTAACTCTCAATGTTCTAACTGGTGACATAGAGGGAATATAAATAGGGGTTTAGTTAAGTGTATCGGATGAGACTAATCGTCTGATCTAATAACTTAACCTAACTCCCGAAAAAAAGGTCAGAAGAGAAAATAAAATACATAAAAACAGGAAAAATCGAGTTGGTCGCATTCGCGGGCTCCGATCGTTCACTCGACGATCCAAAAATCTCGACAATGAAAATTCGCACAAACGAGCAATCTCCTCACATGGATTCCACAAGCTTATTAGTCATTACTCTCCAAATTGATTCCTACTCCCCCGAAAGTTCTATGAGGTATGAATGAAAGTAGCGGAAGTGACTAAGGCTCCGTTTGGCACGGCGTTTTTGCTCCGGTGAGTTTGGACAAAAACGCCGCCGTCATAGAATGCATGTTTGACAAGACAAATGGTTATGACCGCCACCATGAAAAAAAACTAGTTTTGAACATAAAAGTGGATGAAGTTCCTTAGGTGGGTCGGGTGTTCACGAACGACGGTTCATAACCACCACATTCACGACCGCCACCATTGAGCCAAACGGAGCCTAAGAAACCCTACGATGTTGTTGATGTGGCGGAAGACAGATTGAGAAGATCTTATCATGAGGTTTTCTCCTCGTAAACAAGCCTTGGTGGCTAGAGTTTCAAGATTATCATAAAAGTTAAACAAAATGGATATAAAGGGGTTTTATAATCATAATTCCAAGAAATAGAAATTAAATGCAATTAAAGAAAGTTGGCCTGACAAGCATCAAAACTGCAATTGGAATATGGGTCCTAATGCAATTAAATCCCCTAGGATCATGCTCTTTGTATATAAGCGGGATCCCGATAAGATGTCAAGGCCATGATTTAGTTTATTCCAAGTCGTCGTGAGGTCTCTGAATTTAACCGGAGTCGTGATAGGACCTGTCAGAACTCAGATAGATCTCTTGTAATAGTTCATGAGCCTTTGTTTTTATCGAGACACTTATCGGGGTCCCGAAACTATTATTTTTATAGCATTTTCATCACATGCCTTTGTATTAGAAGGTGTAAGACAAACTACAATGAAATATTGACAAGAAAATTAATAATTTGATCTGAGAGAATATTTCTTTCATTTTCTTTTTCTTTCTTTCAATCTTTCTTTCACATTCCACATTCACGAAAGAAGCAATGTCGGTGCGAGTAATTCTATTACGATCTAGATAATTTCCCGAGAGGAATCCGGCGAGGAGAGGGGGCCGGCGGTGATGAGCGAGAAGAAAAGAGGAAGGATAAAGAGGAACTTAGGGAGCAACCCTAATACCTGCATACATTCCAGGATAATCTCCAAACTCCTACCCCTCCCTCTTATAGAGATGGGGGAGGGCACACAAAATAAGGCATTACATTTAATAATAATAATAATAATATCTAATTAATATTAATTAAATACTATTTAATTAATATTAATTAAATAATTAACACACTTAATTACAAAAGGAATAATCATGGCGGCTTCCATGCCCTTGAAAATTGAACTTGCCCCCAAGGTCGAAGCCCTCGCCTTTGTCGGGATCTTTAAGAAATTTGATGGCGCGCGGTACCCGAGAAAACAGAGTGGAGGTCACCGTGCCCTCAAGATCGAGCCACCAATGGTGCTTGGGAATGAGAAGAATGTTGGCGACGAGCAAGAGTGTAATGAGAGGCACGACGATGAGAGAAGTGGCCATCTGGTTATGGAGAATAAATTGGGAGCAAGATGGATCCGGTATGATGAATGGCGATGTGTTGGGTGGGAAATAGATGGTTGTAGCGGGTGTAGGTCTAGATATTATTAAATTTGTGGTGTGCCTTGGGGTGAAGGGGCGAAGTGGGTGTGGACAGAATATGGTGAGGGTATATCATGGAAAAATAGTGGTAGTTAAGGATAAAAAATTTAGAAATAAAAGAAAAGAGGGGCGCGGTTTGGAGATGTAGGAGAAAAAAATTGAAGATGATGGGACAATAGAGGATGGGAGAAAAGTAAATTTGGAAGTTAGGGGGGGGGGGGGGGGGGGGGGGGGGGGGGTAGCTGGCTATATGGGAAATAGAAGGTGCGGGTGGGTTTAAATAAGAAAAGGAAAGGCAGGGTATTAATTGGGATGGGGCCCGTGGGTAAGAAAACGGTAAGGGTTAGAAAAAGGTGCGAATCGATGGCTTTAATTAGGGCGTCGGGCCGGACGAGGATTGTAATGCGTGGAGAAGTGCAGGCGGGGCGGCATGGGTCGCTGGCAGGGGGCGGAAAAGCACGTCGACAGATAGAGCCGATCGCGTCTGGTCCCGTCGGCCATAGGGGCGGTCCTGGAGGCTGAGCTCATCGGATATGAGCATTGCTGTGGGAAAATTTCCTGGCGGAAACGGAGGTCGGGAGGCAGCCCTGAATGAGGCGGCTGGAGCGGCCACACTGGAGGGGGCGCACAGCGGCCGTGGAACGACGGAAGGTCTCGACACTGTACGACAGCATCAGCTTCGTTGCGGACAGGGGTGGCAGCATCGGGGCGCAGCTGCGATGGAGGAAGCGACGATAGCGCGGAGGGACCGGGAGGTTGGGTCGCGGTCAGCGCTGGATGCTGGAAAGAGGCCGGGGAGTTGTCTGCTCGACGTTGGAGGGGGGGGGGGGGGGGGGGGAGGGAAGCATCCTCCTGCGTTTCCCCAGCGGCTTTCTCCTTGATCCGTTGGATGTTGGCTAGATGGTTGGCGATAAGGTTGCTCATAGCCCGGAGGTCATTGCAGATGTCGTGGAGGAGGTAGAGGTCGAGCACGGCGCTAGTTCCCGGCGGCTGCAAGGGCGGCGGACGGAGGTCGGCAGGTCGGACCATTGTTACGATCTAGATAATTTCCCGGGAGGAATCCGGTGAGGAGAGGGGGCCGGCGGTGATGAGCGAGAAGAAAAGAGGAAGGATAAAGAGGAACTTAGGGAGCAACCCTAATAGTTGCATACATTCCAGGATAATCTCCAAACTCCTACCCCTCTCTCTTATATAAATGGGGGAGGACACACAAAATAAGGCATTACATTTAATAATAATAATATCTAATTAATATTAATTAAATATTATTTAATTAATATTAATTAAATAATTAACACACTTAATGACAAAAGGAATAATAATGGTGGTTTCCATGCGCATGCTACAAATAATTGCGGCGGCTTCCATAAGCGTACGTCGGTGATCTCAATGCGGGGGGTCCACTTGGGTGAAAGTGTATACATAACAAATTCACACCATGGCATTAGGAAAGGTTGAAAGCAAATAGATAAGCTATGTACTGAGCTATAGAGACAACAAAGTAGCATTTTAAGTTTGAATACCCACCGAGAAGTGATAGACTTCTTCCAAAGGGTAGCAGGACAAATTCCCAAGTCTTACTATAAGTCGGGGATGTCATTTCCTCAGAGGTAGTTCTCTTCCATATCCGGTGGAAAAAAGTATAACTCGCAATGCGACGTAGAAGTATCATAATTGCAAAGAAAAATTCAATGGCGCAGGAAGTCCTCCTAAGAAACATATTTTGCAATTAGCAAAGTTATATTGGACGGTTAGTGTGCTTACAACCGACAATAAGGAGATGTAAGTGAGGATACTTATGCGAAATTATGGCCCTGTTTGACCGTTGAAGGCGAGAGCAGTTTCGAAAAATATAGGTAGTGTTTAAGTAGTCGTGGTCACGAACATTATTTTTCCACCACAATCATCCATGTGGTTTGGGCAAGAAATGTTGTTGTGTAAGTTCCAAACACATGTAAATCATCACCGTTGTGTTTAACACCAACGCACAAACACAAATAGAGCCGAGGGGGAGAGGGAGAAGGTATATTCCCTTCAAGTGAAAATTTTAGTGGGGTCAGTGAGCGAGAGAACTGCACAACAGGGAGAAGATATCGACGATAACCAATAGGTGATGCCACAATTGAAGCCTACCTCAGGTACCTAAGAGGAAGAGTATGTTCAGCAACCATTGATGATGGAAAATCAAAGAACACATGCATGTTAGGCAAAGATTTAAACTCAAGAGGAATAAGAGAAAGAGGTGAAGGAAAAGTAAAAGAAGCATATGCTTACAAGCCTAAGTCATGTGGGACCAAAGAACAAAGAAAGAAAATAAAAATCTATACTATATTAAAAGGAAAAAAAATCAGATTGGTCAATGGTTCTAAAATAGGGCCATTAAATGAATTTTGAGCCCTTCGATTTTAATCCCACTGATCTAACGGAACATGTTTTTTATACTTGCAGTCGTATACAACATCCACCATGCACCACGTGTGATGGCAATTGTACAACCCTCATATTTTCCGAGTCGGTGTGACCCGACCCGGGTGAGGCCGAGACAGTGAAGGTGGCCGAAACGGGCAAAACGACCGCGCGGGAAACGGTCGAAATCGATTAAGGCAAAAGGAGGCAGCGGGAGAAGCGTGGGGGAGCATCCGCTCCCCCGACTCCCTTCGGGCGAGTGGGAGGAACCCTCCCACTCGCCCGGCACTCTTTGGGCGAGTGGGAGGAACCTCCCACTCGCCAACCACCTTTGGGCGAGTGGGAGGGGCCCTCCCACTCGCCGGCCCTTTGTGGGGGGAGTGGGAGGAGCTCTCCCACTCACCCGGGTGAGTGGGAGGGGCCCTCCCACTCGCCGGGCGAGTGGGAGAGGCACTCCCACTCGCCGCCCCCCCCCCCCCCCCCCTTGGGGGCGAGTGGGAGGGGCTCTCCCACTCGCCGCCCCCTTTGGGCGAGTGGGAGGGGCTCTCCCACTCGCCGCCCCCTTTGGGCGAGTGGGAGGGACCCTCCCACTCGCCCGGCATCCTTGGGGAGGGAGGTAGGACCTCCCGTTAGGGGGGGAGTGGGCGCCTCGAGCCCCACTCGCCCCCCCCCCCCCCTGCGTTGATCATTCAGGGTCATGATCGAGCTGCGGATAGAGAAATTTCGGCTATCCGCAGCCCAATTTTGGGAAATCTATAAATAGACCCACATGGGCACCTTGGGAAGGGTTGGTCTCTACCCCCTCCCTCACGCGTGAGCAAGCACTACCACTCCCCCTCCCCTTGTCGTTGAAGGTGGTCGGTGAGGTGATCCTTAGTGCCCTCCAAGGTGCCCAAGCTCAGCATTGGCTTGGGAGGGGAAGTTCTGAGTGAGCTTCCGGGTATGTGGTGGGACCTCCACGCTGCAGCTTAAGGGGTCCGTTTGTGGACTTAGGTGTTCTCCAAGGGCAAGGTTCTTCGGTTCTTAGTGACTGGTCAAGGGTCTCGCTCAGGTCAAGTAAGGGTTAGTTGCATCCTCCTTGTGAACGTCGAAACCGGGTTACTGGTTTCAAAACATTATGGTGCGGTGAGCGTGGAAGCAGCTAGTTCGGAAAGCTCTGGGCAAGTCTCATGGCTGGAAGCGATGAACTGGGGGACTCACCCCCGCCGGCAAGTGCATGAAGAAAGGTGACTTCGAGGAGCTCAGGAAGTCAATCCAAGAAGTCTTGCGGTTTGCGCTCCCCCTCAGGGCGGGTGCTAGGCATCGCCAACACCTGTGCTCGCCTCGCCATCTTTGATGGAGATAGAGCAAGCATGTCGGCAAGGGAAGGGGCCAGCCTCGGAAGAAGGCCTGAACCTCCAAGCGCAAGCGCTCTTCGACAGCTCCCTTGGGGCCAGCTGCCCCGAGTGAGGGGGTAGGGAGGATGCCTCCGTCTCACCAGGAAGGGGGCGGAGTCCCTTTGCCTGATTCAATAAAAGCATAGGGAGGCGCAAGGAAGCTACGCAGATCGGTTCCAGAGGCAAGTCTCCCACCTCCAGGTCGACCAGGGAAGCAGGAAGGACCAGGAGAAAGAGGAGGAATGAGAAGGCAGAGAAAGTGGAGGAGGTGATAAAAGAGATGGCCGAGATGCATGTGGCCGAGTAGGCGCAAGAAGGCGCGTTGTAATAGATATGTAACCTCCCCATGTTGAATAAAAAGTAGGTAGAGATAGAACCTTAGGTAAAGCCTCTGGGAAGGTGTTGGATTCCTCTGCCTCCAGGTGAAGGTAAGCACCTAGGATGTGGATGGGTACTCCGCCCCCCAGTTGGTAACATCCCCGACTAGAGACCATTCTCCGGGCTCAGTCATGTCGGTAGATGGGAGACTCATCGGGTCGACTCGCCACATGCGGAGTGGCTTGGGAAGGTGTTGGGCTCCTTTTCCTCCAGGTGAAAGCAAGGCGCCTAGGACACAGGTGGGTACTTCCGCCTCCAATTGGATTGGGAGGGCGTTGAGTTCCCCTGTCTCCAGGTAAGCAAGGCACCTAGGACGCGGGCGGGTACTTCCGCCTCCAATTGGATTGGGAGGGCGTTGAGTTCCCCTGTCTCCAGGTAAGCAAGGCACCTAGGACGCAGGTGGGTACTTCCGCCTCCAATTGGATTGGGAGGGCGTTGAGTTCCCCTGTCTCCAGGTAAGCAAAGCACCAAGGACGCAGGTGGGTACTTCCGCCTCCAATTGGATTGGGAGGGCGTTGAGTTCCCCTGTCTCCAGGTAAGCCAAGCACCTAAGATGGTGGAGTTCCTCTAAGCACCTAGGGCATGGGTGGGATCTCTGCCTCAGTTGCTTTGGCAAGATGGTGAAGTTCCTCTGCCTCTAGGTGAAGGTAAGCACCTAGGGCATGGGTGGGATCTCTGCCTCAGTTGCTTTGGCAAGATGGTGAAGTTCCTCTGCCTCTAGGTGAAGGTAAGCACCTAGGGCATGGGTAGGATCTCTGCCTCAGTTGCTTTGGCAAGATGGTGAAGTTCCTCTGCCTCTAGGTGAAGGTAAGCACCTAGGGCATGGGTGGGATCTCTGCCTCAGTTGCTTTGGCAAGATGGTGAAGTTCCTCTGCCTCTAGGTGAAGGTAAGCACCTAGGGCATGGGTGGGATCTCTGCCTCAGTTGCTTTGGCAAAATGGTGGAGTTCCTCTGCCTCTAGGTGAAGGTAAGCACCTAGGGAGTGGATTGGATCTCTGCCCCAGTGGCTTTGGAAAGATGGTTGAATCCCTCCGTCCCTCGGTGAGGGTAAGCACCTAGGGCGTGGATTGGATCTATGCCCCAGTGGCTTTGGAAAGATGGCTGAATCCCTCCGTCCCTCGGTGAGGGTAAGCACCTAGGACGTGGACTGGTTCTCCGCCTCCAACTGCTTTTGCGAGATGATTGAGTTCCTCCACCTCTAGGTGAGCTCGGCTCCCTTTTAGGTGTTGGGTTCGTCCACCTCCAGTTGAGCTCTTCTCATAGGAGGGTTGTTAAGTGAAGAAAGGTTTGTCTTCCACCTCAGGTCGAGCTCGGCTCGACTAAGGGTGTTGAGTTTTTCTCTACCTATGGTCAAGATCAATTCGACCTAAGGTGTTTAGCTTTCTCCACCTCCTGTTGCGCTCGGCTCACAGGAGGGGTGTCTAGTGGAGAAAGGTCTGTCTTCCGCCTCAAGTCGAGCTCGGCTCAACTAGTGGTGTTGAGTTTTTCTTCCACCTCAGGTCAAGTTCCATTCGACCTAAGGTGTTTAGCTTTCTCCACCTCCTGATGCGCTCGGCTCACAGGAGGGGTGTCTAGTGGAGAAAGGTCTGCCTTCCGCCTCAAGTCGAGCTCGGCTCAACTAGTGGTGTTGAGTTTTTCTTCCACCTCAGGTCAAGTTCCATTCGACCTAAGGTGTTTAGCTTTCTCCACCTCCTGTTGCGCTCGGCTCACAGGAGGGGTGTCTAGTGGAGAAAGGTCTGCCTTCCGCCTCAAGTCGAGCTCGGCTCAACTAGTGGTGTTGAGTTTTTCTTCCACCTCAGGTCAAGTTCCATTCGACCTAAGGTGTTTGGCTTTCTCCACCTCCTGTTGCGCTCGCCTCACAGGAGTGGTGTCTAGTGGAGAAAGGTCTGTCTTCCGCCTCAAGTCGAGCTCGGCTCAACTAGTGGTGTTGAGTTTTTCTTCCACCTCAGGTCAAGTTCCATTCGACCTAAGGTGTTTAGCTTTCTCCACCTCCTGTTGCGCTCGGCTCACAGGAGGGGTGTCTAGTGAAGAAAGGTTTGTCTTCCACCTCAGGTCGAGCTCGGCTCGACTAAGGGTGTTGAGTTTTTCTCCACCTAAGGTCAAGATCAATTCGACCTAAGGTGTTTAGCTTTCTCCACCTCCTGTTGCGCTCGGCTCACAGGAGGGGTGTCTAGTGGAGAAAGGTCTGCCTTCCGCCTCAAGTCGAGCTCGGCTCAACTAGTGGTGTTGAGTTTTTCTTCCACCTCAGGTCAAGTTCCATTCGACCTAAGGTGTTTAGCTTTCTCCACCTCCTGTTGCGCTCGACTCACAGGAAGGGTGTCTAGTGGAGAAAGGTCCGTTCCGCCTCATGTCAGGTTCAGCCGAAGGACTCGGCAGGGGTATCCCGTTGGCAGGTCCCTTCGTGGATTCCCCTCAGGTCCCACCTACTCGTCAAATAGGTGGGTTGGACTTTCTTTCCGAACTTGAGGCAAGCTCGAAAAGAGCGGGGATTGTGTACAACCCTCATATTTTCCGATTCGGTGTGACCCGACCCGGGTGAGGCCGAGACAGTGAAGGTGGCTGAAACGGGCAAAACGACCGCGCGGAAACGGTCGAAACCGATCAAGGCAAAAAGAGGCAACGGGAGAAGCGGGGGGAGCATCCGCTCCCCCGACTCCCTTCGGGCGAGTGGGAGGAACCCTCCCACTCGCCCGGCACTCTTTGGGCGAGTGGGAGGAACCTCCCACTCGCCAACCACCTTTGGGCGAGTGGGAGGGGCCCTCCCACTCGCCGGCCCTTTGTGGGGGGAGTGGGAGGAGCTCTCCCACTCACCCGGGTGAGTGGGAGGAGCTCTCCCACTCACTCGGGTGAGTGGGAGGGGCCCTCCCACTCGCCGGGCGAGTGGGAGAGGCACTCCCACTCGCCGCCCCCCCCCCCCCCCCCTTGGGGGCGAGTGGGAGGGGCTCTCCCACTCGCCGCCCCCTTTGGGCGAGTGGGAGGGACCCTCCCACTCGCCCGGCATCCTTGGGGAGGGAGGTAGGACCTCCCGTTAGGGGGGGAGTGGGCGCCTCGAGCCACACTCGCCCCCCCCCCCCCCCCCGGCGTTGATCATTCAGGGTCATGATCGAGCTGCGGATAGAGAAATTTCGGCTATCCGCAGCCCAATTTTGGGAAATCTATAAATAGTCCCTCATGGGCACCTTGGGAAGGGTTGGTCTCTACCCCCTCCCTCACGCGTGAGCAAGCACTACCCCTCCCCCACCCCTTGTCGTTGAAGGTGGTAGGTGAGGTGATCCTTAGTGCCCTCCAAGGTGCCCAAGCTCAGCATTGGCTTGGGAGGGGAAGTTCTGAGTGAGCTTCCGGGTATGTGGTGGGACCTCCACGTTGCAGCTTAAGGGGTCCGTTTGTGGACTTAGGTGTTCTCCAAGGGCAAGGTTCTTCGGTTCTTAGTGACTGGTCAAGGGTCTCGCTCAGGTCAAGTAAGGGTTAGATGCATCCTCCTTGCGAACGTCGAAACCGGGTTACTGGTTTCAACAGCAATAATATTTGGTCATCGCTCAAATGACAGCCGATTATTGTAATCGTCGCACAATGCGCACAGGGGACCTCATGCAAGGCCGCCAATATTTAAACATAAAATATATTGGTGTCACTCTCTACGCCCCTGCACAAGCTAGAGAATATATGTTATATACTAAAATCTTAGAGAAAACTGGAAGAAAAAGGGACAAGATGATTTTTTAGAGATCCGCATTCTGGGAGACAAAATTATGGAGTTTAACCTCACATAGGTTGACTTTGTCCCGAATGAAGTGAAAGTAAACATCAATGTGCTTTGTGCATTCATGAAAGATTGGGTTCTCGGCAATATGAATGACAGTCTGATTGTTATAGAACAGAACTGCATGTGTAGACCATAATAAGCCAGATCAATAAGAAGGCTCTTGATCCACGGCATCTGAATAGACAATAAGAAAAGGAGTACAATAAGATCAATAAATGAGTCATTATCAAGGAGTGTGTTGAGATATCAAAGAATATGCTCAAGAACCTGTATATGTGAAGCTCAATGATGATGCATGAACCTGTATATGTGAAGATCAAAGATGATGCATGAACCTGTATATATGAAGCTCAAAGATGATCCATGAACTGACTAACAACACGCATTACAAATAAAATGGTTGGTCATGTGATTGTCAGACGAGGCATCGATAATACCCTAGATTGGATATAATTAGGCAGAAATGGAGACTAGAGAAGAGTTTACATCAACATTTATAGGCGTATCCACCAGCTTAAAAAACTGACATCATGTAGAAGAACGGGGCAATACTTCCTCTGATATGGTATAAGGGATTGCCTTGTGAAACAACATGGGCCGCCATTTTGAGTTGTTATTTTGTTTTACTGAACCTTTCAATTTTATCCTCAAAAGGTGTATAACCAATGATTGACCCAAAACACGACATATGGTCAAGGATCTTTCCTTCCTCTGATGATGTGGGATTAAATTCCAAGGCTATGCTAGACTTGGACTTACTCACAAATACTGTCAACCTTCAACAGGTTTGTTCTCAGTCCTAACCTACACAAGAACTTTGGAGGTCTGACTCTGTACTAACTATAACTACACGGACCGCAACGGTGACATATTGTCCACTTTGATCTCATTGAACCTATCAATTTTGACCTCAAAAAGCATCTCACCAAGATTGACCAAATATGTTGCATCTACCCTAAGATTGTTCTCTCCTGCCAATGTGGAACTAAGTTTCAATGACCTACAAACTATGTTGGACTTGCAACTGTACTTACTCGCAAGCCTGTAATGGCCCAGTCCATCCCGGTGAGATATTATTCGTTTTTGCTCCGCTGAACCTCACAATTTTGTTCTCAAAAGGCATCTCACCAATGATGGACTCAAAACACTTAATACAGTTCCATAATCCTATCCTGGATGTGCGGCAAAGTTTCAAGGCTCTCCTAGCTATGATAGACTTGCACTTGGCCTGACCTGCATGCCCCACCAACCTTCAACAGGGTTCATCTTCGAACCTATCCCACATCCAAACTTGGGGATTTCAATTATAACAATATGGCCCACCTGGATGAGGTATTATTCATTTTAGCTTTACTGAACCTCGTCATTTTGTTCTCATAAGACCCCAAAACATTACATATAATTCAAGATCTTTCCCTCCCTTATCGAAGTGGATTAAGTTCCAAGGTCCTCCCACCTATGTTGGATTTGGCTTGGACTCAATTCATAGGCCCTGCCAACCTTCAACATGATCATCCTCAAATGTATCCCACACCTGTACTTGGAAGGTCCGATTCTGATACAAGTTGTAATAACTCGGTCCACGGTGAGGTATTGTTTATTTTGGTTCCATTGAACCTCATAGCTTTGTCTTCAAAAGGAACTTCACTAATGATACGGTGCTAAGTTTCAATATAACCTCATGGATTTTTATTCAAAAGGAACTTCACCAATGATGTGGTACTAAGTTCCAAGATCCTCTCGGACACTTGGACTTAAGTTACATGACTGATAATGCACATATTATATACATTTTAACCATATATTTATTAATTAAAATAAATTAATTTAGTTTGTTTTCATACATTTTAAAGCATTATTGATATGTTTTTGTAGTTTCAGATCAAATGAAAGCACCAAATCAATTATGTATCATATGAAAAGGCTTTGAAGTCGATTTGGAGCAGATCCCGAGAAATCCCTAAGTGCACGCCCTGGTACACGCCGTGTACTCAGGGCGTGTTCAGTAGATATCAGTTCCAGCACCTCTGGCACGTCGTGTGGGCTAAATGGCGCAACTTTAAAATTACACGCCCCAGGTGCACGTCGTGTACCCAGGGCGTGTCAACATTAAATATCAGTAAAGGCCTCCAGTTCGTCGTGGCGGGTAACCATAACGGCTTGTGACGAACACACCCCAGGTACACATCGTGTACCCATGGCGTGTACTCTTGATTTTGACATATTTTTATAGTTTCATGGTCAAATGAAGGCAACAAATCAATTATGGATCACATGGAAAGGCTTTGGAGTCGATTTAGGCTTTGTTTGGCGCGGCGTTTGAAGGCGGGGGCGGGAGGAGCCGGGCGGCGGATCGAACTGGAGGGGGGCACCGGCGGATCGATTAGCAGCTTTTTGCTGCATTTTTCAGGAGGCGGCGGATCGAACCGGAGCAAACGCTGCCGGAAGGCGTTTGTTTACCCGCCTTCCGGCAGCGTTTGCCCCAAACGGAGCGGCGAAACGCCGCCCCAAATGAACCCTTAAAGTAGATCCCGAGAAATCCTTAAGTACACGCCCTGGTACACACCGTGTACTCATGGTGTTGAAACCCGGATACCGGCTCAACTGAGTTCAGACCAAGAGGGGGTAGCTTGAGTTACTTAACTCACCGTCGGACACCTAAAACTGGGTATTCTGAGCCTAGATCTAACCCTCGCTGCCTTCAATCCTCACTTCCTCTCCCCCTCTATGCTCCTGTTGCCTTTCCCGGGCTATTCCTCCAGCTTCTCCTCTAACCTCCAATAATTCTGGGCACGTTGTCGTCGCATGACCTTCCACTTGGTAAGTCGTAATAGGGTATCACCCTTCTATCCTCCACTCTCTTTGGTTGTCGGGCGCTCCCCCCCCCCCCCCCCCCCTCCCCGACCTCGGACCCGTCTGATCATATTCGCCTCCCGGAGAGGTGACTGGTTCCGCCTCCAAGGACCTTGCCTCCTCTCGGGCGAGTTGAAACGAGCTCGATGCTCGGTAGAAAACCTTCTCCAAAGGGTCTCCTCCCCTCCTTCTCCAAAGGGTCTCCTCCCCTCCTGTCTCTTTCCTTGGCTCTTCCCTTCTTTTGAACTCCGCCCTTCTGGTGTCAGTCACCGTCTTCTCATCTCTGCATGCCAACTTCACCAACTTAGCCACGAAACCGCGATTCGTGGCCTCACTTTCGATGTAACGCCACGCACGATCGATCAGGTTTTCAAAATACATCGGCGGGTCAAGGGCTATCTCCATCTTGAAGAGACTCTCATGCAACCCAATCGTGAGATCGAGCTGCAAAGTGTGTCATGGCACCTCTTGGACGGTGAGGACCTCTTCCTGGAAGCGATCGATGTACGTCCCGAGCGGCTCCTGAGGCCCCTGCTTGACGAGGAATAGATTCTCTGGCCCTCTCTTCCTCTTCTTTGGGGTGCCGAAGCGCAACAGGAAACCCCTCCGTAGGTCTTCAAAGATGTAAATCGAACTTGGCGCCAACTCGTGGAACCAATCTCTAGCTTTTCCCCTAAAAGTGATGGAGAACAGTCTGCACTTCAAGGCGTATGTCATTTGCCGAATCGAGACGACATCCTCGAAACACTGCAGGTGCTGGACGGGATCGTCTTTTCCTGAGTAGTAGCTCATCGCTGGCTCTCTGAACCCCTCAGGCATTACGGCAGACAGGATCAACTCGAAGAACGGGCTCATCGGGCGACCTGGCGAGCAAGACGAACACGCTCGAGCTCGCTTTCTAAATAGCGAGTTTCGGGCAGGCTCGCGAAAAGAACTCGCGCGTGCAGAGTGTGATTCTCTTCCTCCTGAACGACTTCCTTGTCGGGTCCCTGTTGTGGCCCGCCTCGGTGGACGAGATGATGGTCGATGGGGAAGGCTCTGACACCTCGCCGCAAGGTGCGAGCAGGGTGTCCTCCATTGACTTTCGGAACTCCGCAAAATAGCTTCGCGTAACGAACTCATCTGACGGGTATGAGTTGTTTTGGTCATCTTTATGCTCTCCATGTCCAGATATGGTGTCATCGTGTGAGGTTTTCCTCACAATCTACAGTCCACGCTCACTGCACCAAAAATGTTGAAACCCGGATACCGGCTCAACTGAGTTCGGACCAAGAGGGGGTAGCTTGAGTTACTTAACTCACCGTCGGGCACCTAAAACCGGGTATTCTGAGCCTATATCTGACCCTCACCGATAGTGGATTGAAATGCTTAAACACGGACCCGCGAGCTGCAGCGAGGAGGTCCCGCCACACACCCAGAAATTCTCTTCTTAAGATCCCCTCCGAAAACCAAGTATTGAGATCGGCACCTCGGATGACACGGAGAAGAAACCTCAAAAGGTGCGAGCTCTAGGAAACTGGGTCTGCCTTCTCTGAGGTGTTATAGGGTCCTATTTATAGGTAAAACATCTCGAGGGTAAATTGGTCTTTATTGGCCTGCGAGTAGCATCCTCCACCTTAATCAAAATGCTATTCCCAGACCCTGACGTTCTGCGGATAGCGACCTACGCCTTGACGAGAATATTATTCACAGACCCAGGTGGTCCGTTGATAACCATTCTAACCTTCAGTAGATTGTCGCTCACCGACCTAGGCGAGCCTGAGGGTTGGACCGTCTCAGACTCGCCTTGCCTACTCGGCAGCGAGCCCGTCTGTACTACCCAGGCTCGTGCCATAGAACGCGGGATAAGCTCGCTCTCGCCCGATGGCGAATCCGGTCGATTTGCTGGACACGCCCATCGAGCACAGTGGTTGCGCTAGTCCTTATTGTAGTTCACTGGGGCGAGCCCTCCTCCTGCTCGCTGAATACGGGTTGTACACATATGCGGGATAAGCTCGCTCTTGCCCGGTGGTGAGTCTGGTTGATCTGCTGGACTCGCCCATCGAAAATCGTGGTTGTGCTAGTCCTTGTTGTAGTTCACTGGGCCGAGCTCTCCTCCTGCTCACTGAATACGGGTTATACACAGGGCGTGTTCAGCAGATATCAGTTCCAGCTATTCCAAGGCTCTCCCAACTATTCTGGATTTGCAGCTGAACTTACTCACAAACCCAACCAACCTTTAAAGCGGTTTGTTCTAAAACCTATCCCATGCCCGAATTTGAGGTGCAACTGTAATACCAAGTTTTATTACTCTCCCACCATAATGTGGTAATGTCTGCTTTGATTCCACTAAACCTTATTATTTTGTCTTTAAAAGACATCTAACCAATGAAGAAATCAAATCACTACATATAGTCCAAAAGCTTCCTCTCCCCAACCGATACAAGAGCAAATTTCAAGGCTCTCCTGACTATATGTTGGACTTGCTCACTAAATCACTAATTGATTACCAACAAGCTAAATTAGGTCAACAATAATGGCTGAAACCAAACAAATACAGATCATACGGTATGCCTCCTTGCATATTCAAGTCATCGAACACATTTATGCATCCCTATTTTGCTCTTCTAACTCTAGTAGAAGTTACATAAAATGCTGCATTTATCGCTTACCTCCAAAATACTCGGAACGCTCCACCGCACTACATTTCTGACAAGACCTCCATCAGTCTGATCCCGGCATTCAAATTTCTGGAAAATTTGCCCTACCTGCACAAGCATTGAAAGGGGCCGGTAATGGAGGGATCAGTTTCGGAACACACTTCGGGGTCTGTGATGGTACAAGAGGACCTGGAAGAATGGAAAGCGAGACGCGGCCTCGAAGAGGACTAGAACGTCGGCGGCGGAGGTGTAATTAAGTCTCCATGTGCCGTCAAGGGAAACGAGATCCACCGGCGAGCCTGCTCCGAACACCTCAACGCTCACCTGATCGGATACCATATCACCATATTAACTGAATCTATCATAATCGTAGTAGAATAAAAGGGATATTGCCGTGTTAACTTACCACAGCCTCCTCGATGGAGGAGCGCTGTTCGACGGTGGCGGACAGGCCGCGTTCCGTTTCCTGGACGGCTCTGAGAAGGTCGTGCTTCCGATTCTCCAGCTCTGCGACCTAGAAAGCAAACTGGGTGACAGTTGCTTCAAGGTGCATGAAAGGGAGATACGGAGAGTGACGTCAAAATGGAATTACATTAGTTGTTGAGGCGGCGGTAATGGCGGGTGCACCGGCTGCCGTTGCGGTGGCGGGAGCGAATGAAGAGAGAAGAGACGAATTGTTGGATGGACACTTGGCGAAGGAATTTGGCCTGGCCGTGTGAATGGAGCAGAGATGAGATTTTGCCGTGGAGATCGAAAGCGTGGGGAAGAACGACAGGTCCATTGGAAATCTAATCCGAAGAACGCACAAATGATACCTTTTATTCTTTTTAAGTTTTAAAACGATTTTTTCTTAATATATTTCTTTTTTTAGCCACAACATTCAACATTGCACTCCAATTCTCCAATTGAAATACAGCTCAATATCAATTCCTGAAGCAATTGAAATTGGGAAAGAATATCCTAAGATGAGATGAGACTATTGACTGTGATGTAAGTGGGTGAAGCGTGTTGTGTTTTGCTGCAGTTAATTTTGTTGTAGCTTTCAAATTGTTTCATAAAAAAATATTGTGTTTTATTATGGTTTGGTTTGCTATAATTATTTGTGATGAAAGTTGTTGTTACCTAAAAAATATTGTGTTTTGTTTTCAAATGTCATAAATAAAATTTTAAGAGACATTACATCATTGCAGCAATGGAGACCGGCCGATTCTCTCGTGCTGGCTCTTAAAATTCATTTCATGCTTGTTAAATACACACAAATTAAATCTTCTCCTTTGTTCGATATCATTCCCTGCTTATTTCTTCTTGCAGTTTACCTTTTTCATATTCTTTTTTGAATCTTGAATAATTTCAGTAATTAGTTTGAAGGCTTCAATGACATGGATTAATTTGCTAGAGTACACATGCATTTTTATCTCTATTACCAGGCTTTGACGTTCTCAGCGTGTTTTTATAATTTCACGAGTGTCGTTGAATCTTCAAGTCTCATGTTATCTGGATCTTATAAACATAAGGATGTCATATTTACTGCTCTGCAAGAGTCTCGAGGATAAAATGTAATCTTATATTCATGAGAGTTTGGAATTTTAATTTCATTGCAATTATAAATAATGTTCAATTTGCTTCTATCGGCCGTCTATTCTTGCATTATGGCATCGAGCACGAAAGAATGGGGGTAGTTTGGGGTTGGGTCATTTAGAGTCAAAATTGGCTCTACAATGTCGTGTAGAGGCTATGTAAAAGACTCATTTATCCTGAGAACTACACCGCTCAAGGATTTAATCTACACGGTTGGGTTGGCTGCCGTGTAGGGGGACACGACCAACGATGAGGCCTGATCAGGGCGCGTACACGCCCAATTTGAAGCCGTGTGAAGGGATTTGTATCCCGAGAGCTACACGGCCGTGTGGGAGATCGTGTACGAGTCCGTGAATTTATTTTAAGCCCGAATTTTGTGTCATTCGATTTGGGATTATGAGTTTGGACGACTAGGATTATACGTGAGGCCTTTAGGGTGGGAATGAGTCCTATTGAGGCTCATTTCACTTGATTGTTTCTCTCTCTTATGTTTGAGAAGGAGGAGAGGAAGAAAGGGGAAAAGCTTGGGAGATTCTCCGTCAGAGGACGATTCAGAGCTCAAAATGACGAGTCGAGGCCAGATTTGCGGAGAGGAATCCATTCTGGTCATCTTCATCCCTTTCTTTCAAGTTTTTCATGGCACCGAAGCGAGCACCAAAGGTAGTCATACTTCTCCTCGGTTATTGGATGTTGTATGTCCATTCCCTTTGATTTTCTTGCATACGAAGTGTCTCCTCCACTAATTAGTGGAGGGGATGACCTCTTTTTGTTAGCTAGAATCGTGGGGCGTGGGATTGTGTCCCCGACATGAAATTGCATCAGATATCTGACAATCGTTGTGGATTTAGGCATGTTGGGTGAAGTCTACTCGTTGTCGTAAACCTGGATCGGTGATGATTTGTATGACATTGCATGTAAGTGTGTACTAGTATGTGTGTCGGAGAATTACTCTGAGAAATGCGTCGTAGTGAATGCGGGGTTTGGGAGACTTGGAAATACGTAGTATTCCTAGTGAAAGCCCTAGGTTGACGACCTTCAAATTGGCCTTTAGTGGCTACCACATCGCAGAACCTATTGTTGATATAGTCGTTGTCCGACGACTTTGTGTATAGTGTAATTTATTTAGTGAACAATGAATTTGCGTTTTAAACAACTAAGAGTCTGTTTGTGAGGGCTTTTCAGAAAGGAAAATGAGTGGTGGCAAAAGGATGGTAGGAGAAAATGTTTTTGGAAAATGTCTATTGCAAAAGAATATCTATTTACGTGAACTCATTTTGCACAGATTTTCAAAAATGGGAAGCACTTTATAAACTGTTTGACAAATCTCCGTTGTGGTGGTTTTTTATTAAAAATGCAAGTCCGCCCGGGGGAAAATGTGCGTCCGCATGTTTTTCGGCCGAGAGAGCATTTTTCGCGCGGGCGCGCATTTTTTGCGGGGCGCACATTTTTCGCAGGGCGCGCATTTTAACGCATTTTTCGCCCGGGTGCGCATTTTTCGCACAGACGTATGTTTCTCTGCCCTGGTGAAAAATGCGCGTCCGGGCAAAAAATGCGCGCCCAGGCGAAAAATGCGCGCCCTGGTAGAAAATGTGTGTTCGGGCGAAAAAATGTCAGTTTGGGCGAAAAATTTGCGCCCGGGCAAAAATTGCACGCCCGCACGAAAAATTGCGCGCTCTCGCGAAAAATGCGTGCCCGCGCGAAACATGAGCACCCGGGCAGAAAATGCGCGCCTGGGCGAAAAAATGCGAGTCCGGGCGAAAAATGCGCATCTGGGTGAAAAATGCGCGTCCAGGCGAAAAATGTTTGCCTACGCGAAAAAATGTGCGACCGGGCGAAAAATGCGCGACCGGGAGAAAAATGTGCGCCCGGGCGAAACATGCGTGCCCAGGCAGAAAAATGTGCAACCGGGAGAAAAATGCGAGTCCGGGTGTGTTCGCGCGAAAAAATGTGCGGGCGAACGAAAAATGAGAGCCCGCGCGAAAAATGCGCGCCTGGACGAAAAATTCGCAGCTTGGCGGAAAAGGCGCGCTCGGTTGAAAAAATGCGTCCGGGCAGAAAATGCGCACCCGAGCGAAAATGCGATCCCGTGTGAAAAATACACGCCCCGGCGAAAAATTCCCGCCTTGGCGAAGAATGCGTTTCCGAGGGAAATTAAAAAAGCGTGCCCGGGCGTAAAATGCGTGCTCGAGCGAAAAATGCGCGCTCGGGCGAAAAAATGCGTGCCCGAGCGGAAAATGTGTGACCGGGCAAAAAATGCGCGACCGAGCGAAAAATTCATGTCCGGGCCTAAAATGAGCCAATGGGCGAAGAAATGCTCGCCCAAGCAGAAAAATGTACACACGGGGGAAAAATTTCCGCTCGGGCGAAAAATGCACTAACCTTGTATCGGGATGAAGAAGTGTTTTTCGGAAAGATTGAAAAGTAGGGGACAAGTTTCTTTTCAGAAGGAGAAAAATGAGTTTTCCGCAGTAGCTTTTCCCGCCGGTAGACAATCCAAACGGTTTGTTATGTGCGGTGACATTTTTCAGAAAACGAAAAGAAGCTAAAAAGCCCTCCCAAACAGGCGAAAATTTTGGAATCGAGCTCTGTTTCCAAATCTAGGTCCGGATTAAAGCAGAGCGCGACACGTGTTGAAATCTCATAAAACTAGCTTTTTTCTTCTCTTAAGCGCACGCCTATCTCTCAGGAGTTCATTTCTGATCTCCCAGGAGATCATTTCTAATCTCGCAGGAGATCATTTCTGATCTCCCTGGAGATCAAAAATTTATCAAAGCCAAGTCCACGTTAAGAGATCATTTTGAGTTTGATCTCCCGGGAGATCAAAAAGGGTGATCATAGATTATTTTGATCGAGAGATCATTTTTGATATTCCGAGAGATCACTTTGATCCAGGAATTTTTAATAAATTTTTGATCTTCTAGGAGATCAGAAGTAATCTCCTGGAGATCAAAAATGATCTTCTGGGAGATCAAAAATGATCTCCGAGTAGATCAAAAATGATAGGCGCGCACGCTTAAGAGAAGAAAAGTAAAAAAAATATGAGTTTTATGAGATTTCGACATATGTTGCGCTCTGCTTTAATCCGGACCTAGATTTAGAAATGGAGCCCGGTTCCAAAATTTAACCCAAAACAGGCCCTAAGACACTGTTTATGTTTTTAGCGACCCCTTTATGTAAATATTGCGGAAAGATTTGGTGACAATTTATGCTAGGCACTTGCGACATTTGTAAGCAAGTCGTAGAAAAATTGGCAGCGTTTAAAAATGTCGCATGCAGTATCCCACAAAAAATTTTGCGAAATGCCAAATTTGTTGTGGTGATGGATTCAGATAACGATTCACTCAAGCTTCTCTTTAGTTATTATAACAAATTAATGCTTTTTTTTAATCTTCAAAGAAAAGCAGTGATCAGTACTGGTTTCAACAAAAACTCGCTACAATCTGATCCGCCTGATCACAATTAGTAAAATCTGATCCACCTGATCACAATTAGTAAAACCTTTGCCGGCAAGCTCAGCAGCAGAAGATAAATACGGCAATAATAATTCACAACTTCCACAAAGCATCGTTCTAAACCCAAAATAACATGGATGTAATTAAGTTGCTCGATATATGTGGTTAATTGGCTATATATATATATATATATATATATATATATATATATATTACATCATCATGATGAACTCCTGAATCCAGAATTAACTGGATGCATGCAGCTGGTTGTTATGTGAGCTTAGAGAACAAAGATTATTTGTTGCTCTGTCAGCGCGTAATTATTAGCCTGCAAGGAAGAGAGCAGATGATATATACTGCATGTTATAATAATAATAATAATAATAGGATATGGGAATATATGTGAATGAGCTATATATATATATATATATATATATATATATATAGAGAGAGAGAGAGAGAGAGAGAGAGAGAGAGAGAGAGAGAGAGAACATATATATGGTATATATATATAAATTATACGTACATGCTCTTTTCATAAAGGAAAAGAAGACGACCAGGAGAGCCACGCCTGCTAATATGCCCACTATTATCGCCACTGTCCTTCCAACGTCATCTTCATTGTAATCTGCAGGGAATCAAATTATAATTATCACCCACTTAATTTTCATTTCAACCTAACCACCCAGCATTTTTCTAATTAATTATTAGCATAATATATACATGTCTAATATTAATGATTTATCCTCCAAGGAATATATATATTTTTATCTTTATTTGATTCTGAAATGATATGGATGCTCTACTTTATATATCCAACAGATTTCTATATGATCATAAACTATTAATTATATCGATCGATCTCCGCTATTCTTTATTTAAATTTTAGAATCGGAGAGAGAGAGAGAGAGAGAGAGAGAGAGAGAGAGAGAGAGAGAGAGAGAGAGAGAGAGAGAGAGAGAGAGAATTTGAACAATAAATAATAAATTAGAATTGATGCTCTCTTTAATTTCCACTACATTGATCAATTGGTCGTATAAGCCCCTAAAATTATTAGGTTCGGATGCCGTTCATAACGCCCACCCAAACAGCCACAGAATAATATGAAATGGGAGATAGGAACGGTGATGATGACAAATTAATTAACCTGCTGCGGTGGCGGCGCGCGGATAGTAGCCGGAAGCCCAGAAGCGAGCGTAACACTGCCCGAGGAACAAATCAGCGGCCAGAGACGCCCCGCACGCATTCCTCAGCTGCTGCACGGCCTGCCGGAGGCAAGCAGCGCACTCCTCCGTCCTCAAATCCCCAACGCACTGCGCATACCCCTGCACCATCCCCGAGCTGCTCACCCTGAACCCCTGCCCGCTCTCCAGAACCCCCAGCACATCATCCCTCCGCCGGAAAAACTCCTCGCCGTCACCACCACTCGTCTCACGGCTGCACTGCTTGTACACCGCCGACGCATCCAACTTCCCCAAGAAGTCCTCGTTGCTGTAACGGACCATACAGCCGTCCAGCTGCAGAGTCGCGGTGTAGGTGCCCGGGCACAGCAGCCCCACCTGGCTCACCGCGCTCCGCACGCAGGAAGAGCACTCGCCAGAGCTCAGGTCGTTGCGGCACTGATAGAGGCCGTAGGCGGCGGAGCCTGGGGATGAGGAGGAGGAGTTGCCGGCGGCGAAGCTGTTGTAGGCGGAGTCTGAGGCGGAGTTGGCGATGGAGGTGAGGAGGGAGTTGAGGTTGGATTGGAAAGGGGCGTTGGCGGGGTTGCGGGAGGGGAAGCAGGCTGCGTAGATGAAGCTGCTGCTTGCTGTGACGTTCGGAGTTATAGCGGAGAGAAGGGTGGCGACGAGGTAGAAGAGCGTGAGTTTGTCCAAGGAAGAAGACATGATGGCGTTCTGAAGCTGGCGCGGTCGTCGTCGTCGTCGTCTATATATGGTGCCTGCTAATGCTGGTCTTCTCTTATAATTAGTTTACAAAAGCGATTTTTTATATCAATATTATAGTTTTATATTCTTAAATAAATGTCCCACTTAGACCATATAACTATATTCATTTGTCATTTTCGTTAATTTATTTTTTCATAATTACAACGCTCATTTCATTCTAATTAATATGGTTCAATATGTATAGGGATAAATTTAATAAAACCCATAATACACTAGCTAGTCCAAAAAAATAATTAAAATTCGTATGCCAAAGCCAAAGTAAGTATGTGCCTTAATTGATCGGAATTATTACGGGTCAAACAACACTCTCAAGGATTAGTCGTGTTGGATCATCTTAGCTTGAGAGTGAGCCGAACATTTAAGCAGTCGAAGAAGAAATGACAAGAAGATTTTATGTGAAAAATCAGAAAAGTGAAAAATCACGAGGCCAGATCCAGTTCCGACAAATCAACTAGTCAATGGACGCGCGACAGATGTGGGACGCAAAATCTGGGCAGGGCTCAGCTCTCATGCAGGGAGCAACACATGTTTCGCAGTAGTGGGTTGGGCAGATCACGCACAAGTTTCACGAGGAGATCTAAGTCGATGTACGTCGACTTGTACTTGATGCACATACTCCGTTTTAACAAAATAAAATTTCAATTCAATTATTCCCCCGAACTCTAATCCTAATTGAAATCCAAATCCAAATCTGGTACAACGCGTGTGAGCGTGTGTTGTTCATGAATTCTTCTTATATTTTTAATTTTCAAGATAATATGGATGAGAGAACTAATTTATATACTCATTTAAAGTGGTGTAGATAAGCAAGATGAGACTAAATGATTTCTTCTTTTCATTAAATTTTAACAATTTGTTCCATAATTAAGCTGTAGTTAACAGTTGATAAAAACTTGACGGTTTATTGAAATGGAAGCCATCGTTAAAGACGAATTAGAATATGATTCACGCAGATAAAAGCCATGGCTTTATGTCAACGCTCATATAGGATTATGCCGTCTTCTCCCGTGGCATGCTAGCTGCTAAATTGCTAATTGATCTTTCCACCGGACCAATCAGTATTCCGTACTTTACGAGTATAAATTATTGCTTTAGTTAGCAACTTAAAAAAATGGGATTATACCATGCTAATTGATAAAAACAACCCAAAAAAGTGCACAAATTTAACGGTGAATTGAGATGTGTGCATTGCACTTTGAGATGTGGCCAAAATCTCAACATTCTCAAGATACAGTTTTGCGCTCCCGCTAGGGTTCCGCATGCTCTCGCTCAAGATAGTCCACAATAGCTCATCAAGTTTGGAATGACTATTAATAGTATTTACACCGTAGAGCTCAGCCCTAGGTAGACACACAATCAATTAGGTCATTTCGAGTCGGTCTCGACACGCGCGGACATATTAATTAAATATCTAACAATCTCCTCATATGTCCGCCACCGCAAACCCGAAGTCAGAATTGGGCGGTTTGTGGAATGTTCATCCGAACGTGAATCATTCACAACCGTGTCCAAACACTTGTTTAACATATTGGACTTAAACATAAAATTGTATGCACGCATAAGAATAAACATAAATCTCAGCAACACTACATAGCAGTCTAAAGTACAATCATACCACAAGTTCAACATACCTAGTGTTTAATGATCAACAATAAAGCTAAAAATAGTCCAAACAACATGTGTCCGGCCAAAAAAGGAGAGCTAAACAATGCTCTAACAAGAGATAAAGCAAAAGGAATCAAATAACACAATAACTGACAGCATCCAGCATATCATCTTAATCAGGACCCCAGATTGCAAGTGCTCCTCCTATATCAGCAACTCCTGTGATTTTCAACAAAGTATTTCATTTAGAATGAATTCAAATATTTGAAAATGTACATGTATCTAATTCTACTATATGAACGTCGATAAATAGCTATGAGCACACCTTCACGAAGTATTATAGATTTTACCTCAGAATCCATTATCTGTTTCCAACGAATAATTTCATGGACTTTTGGACACCGCAGCTATATCTGTATTTCAATATGGAATGTCACGGTTACTGTTCTTCTAAAGTTAACTAGAAATCATCAAGCTTAGAATGAAAAAATAATTAACAGAAGAAGAAGAGTTAAACTCAGTCAGATCGTGTTATCAAATTTGAAATAACATTCTCCTCCTAGGTACGAAAGCTGAATCTAAGTGAAGTTATTAACATTAGATTTGGAATGAAATAATTCACCAGATTCATGCTCAGCAACCAAGAACATTAACGGACCACAATATGCTTGCTTTGACAAAGGAAATCAGAAAATCAAAACTTTTGAACTAATGCTGAATCAAATCGCCTAACCATGAACTTCAGCTAAACTAAATCGCTTTCAGTCTCATTTCCCTCACTGTTTTGATTAATCGATCTTTGAGCATTCTTTTCGTCAATAGATCAGTCAGATTATCCTTCGATCACACATTGATCAAAGTGATAATTCTTTGTTCTTTCAAATAATTTAGCAAAGCATGTCTCAGTCTTACATGTCTTATCTTAATATTATAGAAGACATTTTGAACGACTTGAACTACTGCTTGATTATCACAGTACAAGCTCAATGAGTTGACTTGTAATCTAGACAAGGGAATGTCTAAAATCAGATTTCTGATCCAGTCCGCCTCTTCACCAGCCGAAGCTAAGACAAATAACTCGGCTTTCATAAATGATAAAGCTATACAAGTCGGTCTTTTAGATTTTCAAGTGATAACAACTCCATCCAAAGTGAATATAAATCTATTGGTAGACTTGTTGTTACTAATTTCCGAACACCAAGTGACATCAAAAAATGCATCCACAGTAAGAAGGTAACCAGTGTAGCATAGAGTATGATCTTTAGTACCTCTCGGGTATCTCATCAGCTTATCTAGGGCATCTCAATGTTCTTTGCATGGACTACTGGTAAAACGACTCAGTATGCCAACAGAGAAGATAATGTCTGGTCTTGTACAACTTGTGGCGTACATGAGACTACCAATTATTTTTGAATAATTCACTTGATCAATGATGGTTCCTACATTTGGACTCAACTTAACATTGTGATCAAAAGGTGTCTCCACTGACCTACAGTCTTTATATCCCCAGGTAGAAAGAAGTTGCTCTATATTGTGAGCTTGACAGAAAGTAACACGACCCTTATCCACAATAACTTTCATACCTAGTATGATATTAACATGACCGAGGTCCTTTATGTCAAATGTTTGTGTGAGAGTGGATTTAATATCCCTCACTACAGCAAGATCCGACCCCAAAATCAATATATCATCCGCATATTGACATATGATGGCTGTCTTGTTTGACATTAAGCGGTGATAAGGACATTTGTCAGAGTGATTGGACTGAAATCCAAACCTCTTTACCACTTGATCAAATTTCATGTGTCACATCTTAGGCGCTTGTTTAAGTCCATAGATTGATGGCTAGTTTGCACACTTTGTCTTTTAGATCTTTATGTAAATAACATTCAGGTTGTGCCATGTAGATCTCTTCAGCAAACTCTACATTTAAGAAAACTGTCTTTTCATTCATCTGATGAACTATAAAGTTCACAATAGAGGCTAAAGAGAGAAGAATTATAATAGTCGATAAGTGACACACAGGTGAATAAACATCAAAATAGTCTATTCCCCCCGCTGTTTTATAACATTTAGCTACTAAACGTGCTTTGTACCTGACTATAGACTCATTACTATGCAATTTCTTCTTTAACACTCACTTCCAGCCTAAGACTTTAGCTCCTTTCGGCATGTCAACTAGATGTGATCAAGTGTTATTTTGTAGCAGCGAGTCCATCTCGTCATCAATGATTTCAGCTCACATCAATGAATCTCTAAATCTCATTGCTTCCTGGTAGGAGAATAGATCATCCTCTAAGTGGTTGGAGACAAAATTTTCACCAAATTTCGTAGGGATTCTATCTCTTATAGTTGCTATAACTGGAACAAGTTTGACCTCTAAAGGTTGGGGAGTAGTGTCAGAGGGGTCAGCTTCGAGTTCTACAGTAGATTCTGAAATTATGTCAATAGACCCGGAGACAATTAAGTCATGATCTTTAACAAACTTATGTTCAAAGAATATGACATCTCTAGACTCTATCACTGACATCTCTAAACTTATTTTTATCCTCAAAATTAATAGGAAAGACTTGCAAAATGTAAAACTTTTGGTAGGCAAGAAACAAGCTAAAATAGACAAGGATGTGTCTTTTAAATTTCATATCGGCATCCCTCGTGAATATGTTTCATGTAGAGCACATTAGGAGAATGTCTAGCGAGGATCGGATATTGTTGTGGCGTTTATTATGCATGCAAACCTCATTCACTTTAATTAATTATTCTAATAAAATTTAGAGTAGTGTTATAGGCATTGATGATGTTCCCCCTAAAGATTTTCGAGTCAAATTGGTAGGACTTTGACTAAAGCGCTCAAGCAAGTCGATCTGATCGAGCGAGCCGCACTCGCTCGAAGGGTCCCAAAATCACCCAAAAGAGGACACAGAGCGACACCCGCACCTCACGCGGACGTACAACCAACACGCGCACGCGGCCAGCTTGCACGGGCTTGTCGGCCGCTGGCGCGCCGCCGTCACTTTCACCGCCTCTGGCCGCCACCGTTGCCGGGCAACTTGCCCGGGCCGCCCGAACCGCTCGATGCGCATGTTTATCATTTTCGGAAAATTTGTGACCCAGGTGACCGGAACCAGCAACGTCATTCATAAACTCCGGATCTAGCCAGACGCAATTACATGCACGACCCTTAAAGAAAGCTATAAAAAAGGCTCACAGAGCCACCGACCTTCATTTGAAGAAAAGGAACAAAGGAGACGAGAGAGCTCTGTGATTTTCCGGCAAGGACGTGAGACTTGGATCGTTTCTTTGCTCTCAATTCCCTCTGCTTGCTCTCAAGTTTGTTCGCGCTCTCAACACCCACTACAAGAAAATTGATATTTATTGACAAAAATTTTGGTCACTAAATATTGCGGTTTGGTCACTAAAGACATTTAGTGACCAAATTTATGTCGTCACAAGGTGGACGCTCACGTCAAGGCTCCGCGGTCTTAGTCATTTTTGTCCTGCATTTAAAGCTTGTAAACGAAGAGGTGTTCTGTCACCCTCCAGGGAACTTAAACACTTGTAGCTTCAAGAAACATAGTGGATTTCAGCCCGTCACCATACCAGCCACGTGCTTTTTAACCCTTTCAGGATTTTTCATGCTAAACGCCTCATGTCATTGCTGCTTTGATAATTTTTGACTGTTTGCGCGCCGAGGGTCGGTTCGGTGTCGACCAAATTCACTAATTTGTAGAAGATTACAAGTGTTAGAATCTTCGGAGGGTGACAAGTCACATCTCCATTTACAATTACTTGAAAGAGAAAAAGAAGCAAAATCTGCATTGACGCTTGTAGGGCCGGCTTCTAAAGCAGTCACTGGAGCAAGAATTGTAGAGAGTGGAGTTCACAGTACTTGAGCGATAGAGCAAGCAGAGCAAACACTTGACCAGAAGAGCAAGCAGAGGTCTAAGTCTTCGCTGGAAAACTCCAGAGCTCTCTATTCTCTTCTTAGTTGCTTGTCTTCAAATGAAGGCTTAAGTGGTTTTTTTATAGTTTTTATGAGTGGCGCTTTGTTTATTGCGCACTCTTGGAATTTAAACAGACGAATGAGGTTGCATGATTATGGTCACCTAGGTTACCAATTTTCTGAAAATAACGGCGATGCCCCTATCCTCGGGCAGTCCGGGCAAGTTCGTCGGGGATAACAAAGGCGGTGGCGTCCGACGGTGGCGACAGGAGGCGGTGCCGAGCCGTCGGCACGCGCTTTACATTTTTATTAGACATCATTACATGTTAAGACTCCGTTTGGCACGACGCTTTTGCTTCGATAAATTTGGACGAAAACGCCACTCTTATAGAATGTATGTTTGGCATGACAACGGTTACGACCACCACTAAGAAAAGAAAATTAGTTTTGAACATGAAAGTGGATGAAATTCCTTAGGCGAGATGAGGTGCTGTGTTCACGAACAACGCTTCATGTCAAACAGAGCCAAAGTTTTATAGCATCTCGGTGTGCAAATATAAAACATTAAATTTTGGTATGTCGATAGTATGTTGATGTGCAGATATAATTATTTAGGATTTGAATATACAATATCCTTACAACGTCCTGCTTACAATATTACTATTAAAGTCCGTAGATTTCTGCTAAGAACAAGCTATCAAGACAAGGAAGAGGACAAAAACGTATCCATCAAAAAACAATTGTCCAGTCCAAACTAGCGATTAATTTATTTAATTGATTGTTACCCATCACCTGTGCGCAATAGGAGAAATTTTTGGGTCCGGAGCCCGTTTCCAAATTTTAGGTCCGGGATCAATGAAAAGAGAAGGTCAGCCATACATTTTTTGATCTCCGGATATATAAATTCATTTTAGTAGATCAAAAAAAGCCTAAAAGATCATCAGGAGATCATATTTGAACTCAGGAGATCATATTCTGATCTCAGAAATTTTCCAGAGATCATATTTGATCTCCCAAAGATCACCCGGAGGCCGGACTCCGGACGGAAAAATCTGTTGTGCAATAATAGACGGTTCCTGTTGCAGCTACTTCAATTGAATAGTCTCCAAAAACTAAACTATAAGTAATATGTAGAGTTAGATAAGCTTTGACTCAACATTAGACTTCATGTACTACCTAATCGCCGACGAGTTCTCCCATATGCCAACAACGAGAGTGAGTTTTTCATCGAAGGATGACTCCCTTGCTTAAGAAATCATGAATATACCTTTTTAACGCAAATGTTTCTCCCACCACTAAATGCAAAGTCTCAAGTGAAATCACGTTGTAATTTAGGCTCCGTTTGGCGTGGTGTTTTTGATCGGGTGAGCTTGGACAAAAACACCGCCGTCATAGAGTGTATGTTTGGCATGATGAAGTTCCTTGGGTGAGATCGGGCGTGCCCAACCGAGCCTTAATTTTTTCGATTAAAACTGGAAGGAGACGAAATTATTTTTACCTTCAGAAAAAAAAAAAAAAGGAATTAAGGATTCCTTTCGCATGACTTATTTGCTCCGACGAGTTGGGTCAAAAACGTTATTATCAGAATGTTTGGTAAGACAAAGGTAACGACAGCTACCAAAAAAACAAACTAGTTTTGAGTATAAAATGTATGAATTTTTTCCCGACCGCCGCCGCCGTCCCGTCAAACCGCGTTCACGAACGACGGTTCGATTCGTTATTATCAAACGAATCGAAGCCTAAACCTCAAACTGTCAATCAGAGATGTTACGGACTCTGCCAAAAATAGCTAATCTGGAATAAATGAGGGGGCGAATCGAAGTCACAAACACCCGGAATTCCGGCAACCGGTCCTCCGACGTGCCACGAGGGAGCAGGCGGCGATCCGGGTCTGAACCCGCTCGAAGCGCGAGGCCGGGCAAGGGATGGTAATCCCGCCGGGGTGATTAAACCCAGACTTCTCCTCCGCCTCCCTCAGGAGATCCCTAAATAGAGGATGGTTTAAATAGAAGATCGGCACCACGTAGCGCTGCGGCGGCTCCACCACCTTCTCATCTCCGCCGGCGTAGACCACCAGGTACCCTTTCGTCGGCGGCTTCTCCTCCCCTTCCAGCAGCTGCCTCTTTAAGTCTGCCTCGGCGCCAGCTACCGTCTCCTTCGCCGCGCAGATTATCCCCTTGAAAAAGAGGGACCACCGGAGGAGCTTAACCACCGCCGCCGGGAACGGCGACTTGTGATGTTCTAGACGGCGGCGGTACCTTCTCGTCCGCGTCCGAGGCATCCATCGCCAGATCCAAACCAGCTTCCGGCCCAGCCGGAGGCCTCGGATTTTCCTCAACAGCATTCCTACTGTGGGAGGGGCGACGGAGCAAGAGGATTTGGGGGAGAGGATATATGAAGATATTGATTAGGAAACGAAGAGCCGCACTAGCAGCCGATGTGTGGGCCTTGGGTTGATTTTAATTATGATATTTTATTATTATTATTATTATTAGCTTTAAATATTAATTAGCTCGGATTAATTAAACAATTTATTTGCAATTACTTTCTAGCGAATTCTTCGGCTTTCAGGAAAGACGCGGAATCCCAATCCAGTGACGCTTCACATATTACTATCTTTTTTTCATTAACCTAATAAGATATTATACAAATTGATGAGCATATATATACACAGGCAAAGAAATTAAGAACAAGTTATTTAACCCAATTGAGTCTTCAAATTCCGCCTCAAACTCCATTCAGATATTATACAAACAAAATTTTAACACCTGCTCAATCATTATATTCTTCCTAACAAGAGGATCATTAAAAATAAATGAAAACTACAAGGAGAAATGAGATAGTTGGTACCTAGAATGGAGTCACATAGTAGATCAACGAAGGATTCGACTTTAACCACCATATAGGTCGCTGGGAATATTAGAAAACAAGAGAAATACAATCCATTAATTAGTTCCCTCTGACTGGAAATACTTATCATTGCTCCTACTAGTTGAGGGCTTATATATTTCTATCAAATCGAGGATGATGGGAAATCGCTAGCCTCGATGTTGTCGGGAAGAGCACCGAAATTTGGATTCTGACGGGTCACCTGCAAACACCGGAATCCGGAGGTTTGCGTCTATACTCTGATGGGAAAGTCTGGAACTATAATTCCACTGGGAGGTCCTGGATTCCAACGAGGGTCAATCCTCGCGGACTTGAGTTTGTCATGAGAGTCTAAAAAATGTTTGCACAATTGGACCATGAAAGTGCCACCTTCTACATAAACCTTTGATTTGCACTCTTCACTAGCATTCTCATTAGCCTCTTGAAAATCACGGGTGACTTTAGCTTGCGCTTCGATAAACTTTGAAGAATTGAAGCCGTGCATTTTATCACGATGTTTAGGCCACAAAGCTTTGTGAGTGGAATTAGATGTAGGGTTCGATGTGGTGGTCACAGAACAATTGCAAAAGGCGTCTTTCTCGTTAATTGTTAACCATGTTGTTAAGCGCAAGTTATATTAAAAAAGAGCAAAATCCCCTTTTTGAGGTGTATGCAGTTGCATAAGAGCTGAAGTATAGACCCCAAAGTCACGTTAAGAGCCTCTTTTTACTGTCTGCACGAAGATGGAAAGAGCAATTGAATTGCAACTCAATACATACATAACATACATCATAAACCTAAAGGTTAATGAACTTTGTGTTGATATCATACATGATATAATTGGGTGCTCCATGATGTCACACAACTTGTAAGAAAATGACAGGAGGTCATATTTAATGTGTCTGAAAGGGACGAAGTGCGTCATTTTTGGAAACATGTTTACAACTATTATGGCAAAGTTGAAACTGTGTTGGGTGCATAACAAACCAAAAATAAAGTTCGCATCTCTTTCTATTGAGCCACCGTAATTGAAATTGACATGCAACTTAACATCCTAAATTAATGAGGGTGATCTGATGATCTTGGGAAATGTTTTCAAGGTACTGAAGCCAGAAAAAAGCATATCTAGGCAGACTTCTGGGACGACATATTTCTAACTAATAATAATTGTATGAATGAATTGAAGCTCACACCAAAATTAGAGAAAAATGTAACTATGTGTAAGTAAAATTTGGACCACAAATACCAGAGAAGCCATTTTAGAGCATGAACTAGGGGAACTTTATCACACAACAACAGACGCCTTGAGTGTTTCGTAGTCATAACTTTATGATATGTTTGTTCGTGGCTGTGCTCTGCACCTTTGATGGCTAAATTGGATGTTTGGGTGTGATTGTGAAGGCCTTTATGTCAGGTGCGACATTTGTGTGTGATTGAATACTCTTTTAACGAGTATGCTTCATCGAAGTGCCTTATGAGACTCCGTATTGTGAGTTGTAGGCTTTTATAATTTTTTCCACTCTAGGTCTTCTTGTTATACAAGGAAAACAACATCAAAATAATTTATTTTTTGTGTTTCATGTCAAATTTACGCATAAAAATATGGAGAGCTATCTGAAATGATTGAGCCATTCCGACCGCAAGGGCCTAGATGGACGACACGTGACATTAATTGGTTCCATCACATTAAATGCAAATCAAACATTGTGAGCTAGAATTTACTCGCACAAAAATACAAAAACAAGATGATCTGCAAAACAACCCCAAACCTTTTCCAAAAGCCGCAACAATGAAATACCCCACTCACAAGCAAATTATGACATGCCATAATTTAGGGCTCTGATTCAAGTCACATTACACACAATTTGAGCCTTCTGAAGAAGTGTTATTTTATTAGATCTTGAATCCACTTAGAGCAATAAGTTAAATGGCCTCTCTCTAATTCCAAAAAAATCTTTAAATAAAATTTGTTTTCCCATGTTCCAGCATAATCATGATCAAAACGGTTTTTAAACCATCAGAATCATATTATTTTAATTGCACATGCACACTATCTTACGATATGTAGCCACCAATGGACAAATTATCTTCAAAAATTTTATGCAATCTATCGGCCTCCAACTTTATCATGTAACTATAGAGCTATTATGCAATAATAGATTTAACCTAGGCACTGAGCAGCATAAAAAATCAAATAATGCAGAGAACAATTGACAATCAACCATTGATCATCTTATAGTATTTATACAAGCTCAAAGTCAAGAGAAGAAGAAAAATAATTCATCATTTAGTGTTCTGCTTTCCTTCTCCTTATGGTAAGATCCATAGACAAATTTATCCTCTAGTGTTCCACTTCCCTTCTTCTTATGGTAAGATCCGTAGACCAATTCTCCTTTAACACAAGGCTCCCGGGATTTGATCGGGACTTCGACAAATTCGTCAGGCTCACGATAGATGTAGTAGTGGAATTTAGGGTTTTGGAATTAATTATGGCCTTGATTGGATCATTTCAATCTCTGGAGATATCATTTGAATCTCTCAGGATATCATTCGATCTACTAATTTGCTCACTTCTGATTTTCTAGGGGATCTTTTCGATCTCCTACCGGGACAAAAAATTGAAACCGGAGCCCCGACAAAAGTTTGTCAATGTGGTTGTCTGTGGGTTTGTAAATGTGACTGTCTGATGTGCCCTGTTTTCTATTCGTTGTGAAGAATGTTTCCACGAGGTACTACAAACTCTCCAACCAAAATAAATTAATGAGAGTTGATATTAGCAGTTCGGAACTGGCTATTCGCAGTCCATCGCTATTCGTAGTCCATAAATTTTATTTGTAGTCCAAAATTATATTTGCACCCCACTCTCAACCCAAATAAGCGAACCACTTTTGCTGATTTATTAAGTACTAGAAGCCTAGAAAAATATCTCAAAAACCAAAACAATTTAAAAACATAGCAGAAAAATAAGTTAAATGACATGCATAGAGAAATTAACTCTAAACCAAGTTAAATGACATGCAACCTTCCTCTAACCAGAAAACTGATTACTTTTTTGAGATTTTCGCTGGAAAATTTTCTTCTTTTTTGAAGGTGAATCGAAGAGGGGAAAAAATGACGCGACCGATAGAACTAAAGCTAGAGTTTAGGCAATGAGTGAGAGATGGAGAAGAGGTTATTTGATGAGGTGCGATTTATGAGAATTGAACCGTGAATATAATTATATTTTTTATAATTTTTGGAGCGAATATCAACTCTCTTGAAATATTGCCTAATGAAGCTAAATTTGGACCGATCAATTCCGCGCCGCGAGCAGTCCAATGCCCTCCTTCCCCGCGCTCCGCCTTACCCCCTTCGCCCTTCTCCCCGGACGCCCTCGCATGTTCCGCCGTAGCATCGCCGTCATCGGTGCCGGCGCCTCTGGCCTCGTAGCTGCGCGGGAGCTGCGGCGGGAGGGTCATGACGTCGTCGTTTTCGAGCGCGGCGGCAGCGTCGGGGGCACCTGGGTCTACACCCCCGCGATAGAATCCGATCTACTGGGTCTAGATCCCAATCGGAAGGTCGTCCACTCCAGCCTCTATAATTCCCTCCGCACAAATCTCCCAAGGGAATGCATGGGTTTCTTCGATTATCCATTTGTCCCCGTCAACGAAATTGCCGATCACGACCCCCGGCGCTTCCCCGGTCATCGTGAGGTTCTCCGCTACCTAGAAGATTTCTCGAGTGATAACGATCTTAATTCGCTGATACGATTCGGTACCGAGGTTGTCAGCGTGGAGATGGAGGAGGAAGGAGGGTGGGCTGTGAGGTCGCTGAAGATCGGCGCCGGCCGTAATAGAGAAGAGAATGAGGTCTATGACGGTGTCGTTGTCTGCAGCGGTCACTTCACCGAGCCCCGAGTTGCAGATATTCCTGGTATTCTTCAATGAATATTCTCTCTTCTGCATTTGTTTCATTTTCTTAGTTTTCCATACGCGTATAATATTGAATGAAATCGAATGATCCATCGCCATGACGCAAACCAAGTAGTATTTGTTGAAGAATGATCCGAACCGCCAAAGCATCTAATGCGCTTTCAGCTGCCTCCGTCTCTTAGTTTTCCACGTTTTTGATGCTTTGTTTCCTGCAGCATTTAAATTAGCATTTATTAGTCTTAATTGTAATTGCCTATATAAGAGGTTCTATCTGTAAGGTTAAGATTATGAATGATATTATGACTTTCTCTCTATCGTCTTTCCCCCACTTTCGTTTCCTATTTTATGACTTGATAAGTTTTCTTTAGTGGTATGAGAGCATTTGCTTCATCCGTGACCTGTGTCAGTTTCTGTTTTTTATCATGTCCTCAACATCTACCACCAATTCTACCTCTGTGCCTATCTTTGATGGAGAAATGTATGAACACTGGAGCATAAAGATGAGGACAACCTTCATATCTCAAGACCTCTGGGACATCATCGAGACAGGGATACCTTCCTCTTCTCAAACTGTGGAAGGCTCCCCTCCGAGACCCAATAAGGAGCAGATAATGCAGGATGTCAGGGCCCTCCAACTTATCCAAAATGGAGTTTCAAACTCTATTTTCCTGCGTATAATGGGGGCCCTCACTGCGAAGACAGCCCGAGATACCTTAAAAGAGAAATTTCAAGGATCAAAGAAGTTGATTACTTGATTTTCATTAAAGTTCAAACCTTATGGAGACAATTTGAAGCCCCCCAAGATGCAAGATAATGAAAGTGTTCAAACCTTCTTTGCTCGTGCTACCAACATCACCAATCAAATACGAAATTTTGGAGATATCATCAGTGACCATCAAATTGTTCTCAAGATTCTGAGAAATTTGACCAGAATCTTTTACCATGTTGTTGCCGCCGTTGAAGAAGCTCACAACCTTGAACACCTGCCTCTTATTCAACTCATGGGAACCCTCCTATCCCATGAAAACCGCATCCAAAACACTCAATCACCCATTGAAGAAATGTTTCAGGAGAAACTCCTCCTTACTCGATCTCCACCCAACTCATCAACCACCGGTAACAACAGAATTCCCCTCAACACCTCTCCTCATTCCCCTCATAACACCAACTTCTTATCCAACCCTCTCCACCAACACACCAACACCAACCACCACCAAAACACCAACACAAACCAGTCACTCAACACATTCCATCAACACACAAACCCATCAAACACCCATCATCAGAACACCAACTACTCACTCAACCCATACCACCAAAACACCAACTAGTCATCCAACACATTTCATCAGAGCACAAATACACCCAATACCTTTCATCAGAATACAAACTATTCACCCAACCCATATCATCAAAACACTAACCAGGGACCCAACAAGAACACAAATTACTCACCCAACACTCCTTTTCAAAACTCTGGCCCAACCTGGAATTCTCACTCTCGTGGTCTGGGTAGAGGAAGATATCAACCACATCAGGGACTTCTTCCTCTCCCAAACCACATAATTTCTTTTACTGCTCCCTGTGCAAAAGTAACTCACATGAAAATAAGGACTGTCAATTTAAACGTAAACAATGCAAAAAGCCAACCCACACTGACTGTGTCTGCTGGTATGAAGAAGAAGCTAAATTCCTCGAAGAAGCGCAACCAGAAAAGATGTTCTATATCAACCAGCAGAATGATGGAAGACATACTGATAGAAAAAAAAAACACCTGGACCCTTGTTGACAAGTCTCCCAACAAAGAAGTCATCAGCTTGAAGTGGGTCTACAAAATTAAAGAAGCTGAAAATGGCAATCCCATCAAATATAAAGCTCGTGTGGTCGCAAAAGGGTACTCTCATGTCCCCGACAGAGACTGTGATGAAACATACGCCCCCGTCGCAAGAATGGATACCATTCAGCTCATTCTAGCTTTTGCCGCACAACATCAACTTCCTGTCTTTCAAATGAATGTGAAGTCCGCCTTCCTAAACAACAAAATCACAGAAGAAGTGTACGTTAGCCAACCTCAGGGATATAAATCAACTGAAAAATAAAAAATGTACAAGCTATCTAAAGCTCTCTACGGTCTTAACAACCACGCGCCTGAAATGCCAACATTGACGCCTTCCTCTGCAAAAAAATTTCATCAAAAGTCCGAATGAAGCCTCTCTGTATATCAAAAGGGATGAAATTGCTAAAATTCTCGTTGTCTGCATCTATGTAGACGATCTCATTGTTACCGACAACGATTCAATGATGATAGATGAATTCAAGTGCAAAATGAAAAAAGAATATGAGATGATCGACCTTGGACATCTCAGTTACTTTCTGGGTTTCCAGGTGAAGAAAAGTCCTGGACGCATTTTTATTTCTCAAGAAAGGTACGCCACCGACTTGTTGAAAACATACTCTATGGACAAATGCAACTCCAATACTAATCCCATGTCTCCAGGACTCAGACTTACTCATGTTGAGGGAGGAGAGAATGCAGAAGAAGACTTCTACAGAAGTCTGGTTGGATCTCTTCTATACCTCACCCACACACGACCCGATATAGAATACGCAGTAGGGATTGTCTCTCGATTTGATTGCAAACCTAAGACTAGTCATATGTTAGCTGCCAAAATAATACTGAGGTACATTCAAGGCACAAAAGGTTAGGGTCTCGTTTATCAGCAAGAAGAAAGCAATCAATTAAATGGATTTAGTGACAGGAAGAGCACGAGAGGTTATATTTTCTTTGTTGGCTGCAAACCCATCTCATGGTCCTCCATGAAATAGAGCATAGTCGCCCTATCATCTACTGTTGCCGAATACATGGGCCTGTGTTCCGCCCCCTGTGAAGCCGCATAGTTAACGAGAATTAACAGAGAAATAGAAAGAAGGGAGGAAGAAGTCATTCCGATCAACTGTGATAATCAATCTACAATTGCCATGTCAAAAAATCTCCTTTTCCACAAAAGAAGCAGACATATTGACCTAAGGTACCATTTTGTGCGCGAAATGATGGAAAAGAAGGAGATCCAGGTTCAGTTCTGCCCAAGAGCATGCAACTCGCAGACATTCTTACGAAACCCTTAGGGAGAATCAAATTCGCCTTCTTAAGAGCTGCCCTAAATGTTCGGGACGGCTCAGATCAAGTGGGAGTGTTGAAGAATGATCCGAACCGCCCCTGCATCTTATGCGCTTCTAGCTGTCTCCGTCTCTTAGTTTTCCACGTTTTTGATGCTTTGTTTCCCGCGGCATTTAAATTAACATTTATTAGTCTTAATTGTAATTGCCTGTATAAGAGGCTCTATTTGTAAGGTTAAGATTATGAATGATATTATGATTTTCTCTCTATCGTCTCTCCCCCACTTTCGTTTCCTACTTTCTGACTTGATAAGTTTTCTTTAGTATTGCTCTTTTTTGGTTATTGAATTGCTTAGAAAGCTTATTGGCAGCTGGTTTCATAATTGAATTTTTCTCTCTCTCTCCTAAACTAATTTGCTTAGTGGTTTCACCAGGCATCGAGATTTGGCCTGGAAAGCAGATGCACAGCCACAATTATCGCATTCCTCAGCCTTTCCTTGATCAGGTATGTATTATCTCAATAATCTCAAGAATATCTTTCTCAATACCATATACAATCTTCATTTGTACTAATTCTAAATTGGGTAGGTCATTGTTGTAATCGGTAGTTCAGCTAGTGCTGCTGATATCTCTAGGGAGATAGCTGGTTTTGCCAGAGAAGTTCATGGTGCCAGTAGATCTTCATGTCCAGAAACTTCAATGAAGCAGCCTGGTTATGATAATTTGTGGCTTCACTCAATGGTAATATATTTGATCCATGGTGAGTGAGAATCAGGCATTTCATATACTGGAATAGTAAACTTTGCCATGCAGCTTATTCAAAATGTTTTGATGTAGATTGAAAAGACTCTTAGTGATGGCACTGTAGTCTTCCAAGATGGCAGCTCAGCCCTCGCTGATGTTATCCTGCACTGCACCGGGTAGGTTTATGTGTTCTGACTTCTGAATCTTTGAGGTTCAACGAGACCAGAAATTTGGATGGTAGTGTTGCAATTAGGTAGATCATAACCACTGCAGACAAGTGTTTTATCTTATCCCTTGATAATAAGTATTTATAACAATTTTGACCCCACTTCTATGCTTCATGTTGAATTCCATTAACATGCCACTTTTTTTTGGCTAGAATACCAAGCTGTCTTCATTTCTTTCTGATTTAAACACCTTAATGATATATATTGAGTTGAAAGTGCAAACTGTGTGTGTGTGTGTGTGTGTATATATATATTTACATACATACATATATGTAGTTATATATGCAGCGTTCTCTGTTTCCATCCCCCCGGTCTCGACGCACGATCCAACTCGACGCGCAAGCATCATTCCATCTTGGCTCACCTGCTCCAATCCTCTCGACGCTTGACTCATGCTTACAAGTCAACGCATGTGGATCATGCTCCTTCCATCAAATCGACGCACGTGGATCATGCTCCTTCCATCAAATCGACGCACGTCGATCATGGTCCTTCCATCAAATCGATGCACTTCGATCATGCTCCTTCCATCAAATCGACGCACATCGATCATGCTCCTTCCATCAAATCGATGCACTTGGCCTCCACCCTCTTCTTGACGGACGACGATTTCTCTTTTCTAGTCGACGTTCAAATGGATGCTGGTTTTATGCTGCAGTTCGTGGAAACCTAATTCCTGTTCCCTGAAAAAGAAAAGAGCCACCGCTGTGGTGTTTTCTCAAATTTTCTCTCCACCAACGCAGTGATCCATAGAAGCCGCCGCCCAGATTTCCTCATTTCTTTTCAGAGCTCTTTTCTGAAGGTGTGCTGGATTTCTCAGGTTTCTGGAGTTTTTGTTGTTGTTGTTCCTCTGCCTCCAGGTAAGCAAGACACCTAGGATGCGGACGAGTACTTCCGCCTCCAATCGGTAAGATCCCCGACTAGAGACCATTCACCGGGCTCAGTAATGCCGGCAGATGGGAGGCTCATCGGGTCGACTCGCTACTTGGTAACTGGATTGGGAGGGTGTTGAATTCCTCTGCCTCCAGGTAAGCTAAGCCCCTAGGACGCGGATGGGTACTTCCGCCTCAAATTGGATTGGGAAGGTGTTGAGTTTCTCTGCCTCCAGGTAAGCAAGACACCTAGGACGCGGACGGGTACTTCCGCCTCCAATCGGAAAGATCCCCGACTAGAAACCATTCACCGGGCTCTGTAATGCCGAGAGATGGGAGGCTCATCGGGTCGACTCGCTACTTGGTTAACTGGATTGGGATGGTGTTGAGTTCCTCTGCCTCCAGGTAAGCTAAGCCCCTAGGACGCGGATGGGTACTTCCGCCTCCAATTGGATTGGGAAGGTGTTGAGTTTCTCTGCCTCCAGTAAGCAAGACACCTAGGACGCGGACGGGTACTTCCGCCTCCAATCTGAAAGATCCCCGACTAGTGACCATTCACCGGGCTCCGTAATGGCGGCAGATGGGAGGCTCATCGGGTCGACTCGCTACTTGGTAACTGGATTGGGAGGGTGTTGAGTTCCTCTGCCTCCAGGTAAGCTAAGCCCCTAGGACGTAGATGGGTACTTCCGCCTCCAATTGGATTGGGAAGGTGTAGAGGTGTTGAGTTTTCCTCCACCTCAGGTCAAGTTTAGTTCGACCTAAGGTGTTGAGCTTTCTCCACCTCCAGTTGAGCTCGGCTCACAGGAGGGTTGTTAAGTGGAGAAAGGTTTGCCTTCCACCTCAGGTCGAGTTCGGCTCGACTAGAGGTGTTGAGTTTTCCTCCACCTCAGGTCAAGTTTAGTTCGACTTAAGGTGTTGAGCTTTCTCCACCTCCAGTTGAGCTCGGCTCACAGGAGGGTTGTTAAGTGGAGAAAGGTTCGCCTTCCGCCTCAAGTCAGGTTCAGTTGAAAAACTCGGCAATAGTAACCCGTTGGCAGGGCCCTCCTTAGATTCCCCTAAGGCCCCACCTACTCGTCAAATAGGTGGGTTGGACTTTCTTTCCGAGCTTAGGACAAGCTCAAAAAGAGCGGGGACCTGTGGTCCACTCGCCCCGGGCACTCGGGCTAGTAGACCATGGGTCCACTCGCCCCTAAGGGGAGTGGACCGAGTGGTCCACTCGCCCAACCCAGGCAGTGGACCATTCGGTCCACTCTCCCGACCCCCGGCAAGGGGGGAGTGGACGTCTCAACCTCCACTCGCCCCCCTCCTGTTTTGGTCGTTCAGGTTCATAGTTGAGCTGCAGATAGCAGAATTTTGGCTATCCGCAGCCCAATTTTGGGAAGTCTATAAATAGACCCCCATGGGCATCTTGGGAAGGGTTGGTCTGCCCCCTCTCCCTCGCGTGTGTCTTGTGAGCAAGCACTACCCCCTCCCCCCTTGTCAGTGAAAGTTGGTGGTGAGGTAAGCTTTAGTGCCCTCCAAGGTGCCCAGGCTCAACATTGGCTTGAGAGGGGAAACTCTCTTTGAACTTCCGGGTGTGTGGTGGGACCTCCACGCTGCAGCTTAAGGGGTTCGTTTTTGGACTCAAGTGTTCTTCATAGGGCAAGGTCTTTCGGTTCTTAGCAACTGGTCAAAGATTCTAGCTCGGGTCAAGTAAGGGTTAGCTGCATCCCCCTTTCGAACGTCGAGACCAGTTCTCTGGTTTCAACATGCTTCCTACCACATGACTAATGATGTCAGTCATATCTCTGCCCTCACTCCTCTTTCCTCCTCTTCCATTCGCATAGCTGATGACACCTTACTCCCAATCACCGGTCCTGGCTACCTTCAAGGCCACTCTCTCTTTACTATCCCTCGTGTCCATTATGTTCCCCGTCTAGCTATGAATATTTTCTCGGTATCTCAGATTACTGATCTTCAATTCACCGTTACTTTTAACGCTTCCACTTGTCTGTTACAGAATTCCCGCACGGGGAAGGTTGTTGGTAATGGTCTCCGACGGAATGGTCTCTACTACATTACCAACTTACATTTTCTGTTGTCCCAGACTCCACTGCACCTGTCATTTCAACTATTTCTGCTCCCTCAACAACTAGGTGTGATCTCTGGCATCGCCAGCTTGCTCATATCTCGCTGCCCTGATTTCAACTTCTTGCCTCCTCTGGTGCTCTTGGACCCATCTCTATCAAGAAGCTTAATGCATGTAGTCACTGTATTAGAGGCCGTCAAATTGCCTCTTCTTTTTCCTCCAGTTCCTCTATTTCTATTGCTCCTTTTGACTTAGTTCATACTGATGTATAAGGTCCTTCTCCTTGTATTTCAAAAGACGACAAATAAATATTATGTTATTTTTTGTTGATGACTATTCTCGGTTTACTTTGCTTTATTTACTAAATGTAAAATCAGATGTTTTCTCTAAATATGTAGAGTTCACCTCCATCGTTGCAACTCAGTTCTCTTGCAAAATCAAAATCCCACGTTCTGATTCTGGGGGGTGGGGTGGAATATCTCTCACACACGTTCCAATAGTTCCTTCTATCTCAGGGAACCCGCGCGCAATACTCATGCCCTCACACTCATCAACAAAATGGGGTGACAGAAAGACGCCATCGTCACATCATGGAGGTTGCACGGTCTCTCCTCCTCACCTCTTCTGTTCCTGTTATGCTCTGGAGTGAAGCAGTTCACACTAGTGTAGTCTTAATAAATATAATACCAACTCCCAATCTGCAAAACATATCCCCATATGAACGTCTTCATAATAAGCCCCCTTTGTACTCCTCCTAGAGAGTCTTTGGCTGCACTTGTTTTGTTCAACTTCCAACAACATAACGCATAAGCTGTCTCCCCGTTCAGTTGCCTGTGTTTTCCTTGGTTATAACACTCACCACAAAGGCTATAGATGCTCCGATCCTGTTGTTAGGCGCATGCACATTTCCTGTCATGTGGTCTTTCTCGAACATATCCCATATTATGTCTTCCTAATCCTCATATACCTCTACCGTCCTCTACCCCAGAAGATCTGGTATTCCTTGATCATATACCAACGTCCACTTCTCAAGTCTCTACCCCAGCTTCTCCCACGGAACCTGAACAAACTGAGGCTCCGCCTTGTAACTCAGATCTCTCTAACACATCTGTTCTTCCACTTGACACTAGTGATCTCCCTCCATCTCCGGTGCCTCTCCGTCGCTTTACTCGACCACACAAACCTACAAACCGCTTTAGCTTGTTCTCTTCTCATACTCCTGCCCTTCAAACTTTCCTCTCTATTACTTCTAATCATTAGGAGCCCAAGACATACCAAGAGGCTGCATCTATATCTGTTTGGCTGAACTCCATGAAAGAAGAGCTACTTGCCCTACATAATACCAGAACTTGGGACATTGTCTCTCTACCTAAGGGTATTCATCCCATCAGCTGTAAATGAGCCTACAAAATCAAAACATTAGCTGATGGAACTATTGACAGATATAAGGCTTGCCTTATTGCCCGTGGCTTTCAACAACAACATGACATTGACTATGATTAAACATTTGCTCCAGTTTCCAAAATGACTACCATTCGCACTATCCTCACCATTGTCGCCGCCCACTCATGGGATATCTCTCAACTGGATGTCAAGAATGTCTTTCTTCATGGTGACCTCTCTAAAAATGTTTACATGACACCACCACCAGGGGTTTTCCCACTCAGCAGTACCTAAACAAGACCCTTTCACACATAGTTATCAAGGCGCGCGCCTAAGCGCGCCTGAGGCTCCGGCGCACCAGGTGCACCCACGGGCACCTCTAGAGCCCAAAGGCGGGCAAGCCGAGCTAGGCGCGCCTAGACGAGCGCCTAACGCTCACCTAAGGCGCAACCTAGGCGTGCTTCACCCGAACCCGGTTTAAAGGGGGAGCAGGGCTCGGTTTAAGTTCATTTTAGGGTTTAAGTTACTCGTAGCGGCGTATTCTCCTGCAATCCCTCACGTACTTCTCCCGCAAACCTCTCGGTGACGAGTGACGACGATCCCTAATCCTGCAATCCCTCACGTCCTCTTGTTCCTCTCTTGGTGACGCTGCTGGAAGGGGTTCTTCTCTACGGTTTGGATTGGCTAATGGCTGTTGTTGCTCGATTGTCTCTTCTCCTCTTTCTCACGGTTTGGATTCTCTGTTTTTTGATTCTCTTCTCCTCTTTCTCACGGGTTGGATTCTTTGTAAAGTTTCAAAGCATTTGAAGTAGTGTATATGTTAAAGTATTTGAAGAAATTCAGCGAATTGGGCGCCCAATTCGCTGAATTTCAATGAATTGGGCGTCCAATTCACTGAAATTCAGCGAATTGGGCGCCTAATTCGCTGAATTTCAGCGAATTACCAATTCGCTGATTTTCCATGAATTGGGCGCCCAATTCACTGATTTTACTTTTTTCCCATTTTTGCGCCTCACGTGCCTCAGGTGCGCGCCTGCGCCTTGCACCTAGGCTCCAGGGCCCCTTTGCGCCTTGGTGCGCCTTGGTGCGCCTTGCGCCTTTAATAACTTAGCTTTCACGTCTTCACATTTTGTCAGTGCTTCAGATTGCTGACTTCTTCATCAAAGCTCATACATTTCAGAGACATGAGTTTCTGATTCGACAACTCTCACTGGTTGACTCTCAGACCTTTGTTATGGGATGTCATCATTATAGGTTATGGGGTGTCATCATTACTCCTTTATCTAGTTAATAGGAGTTATAGGCCTCGAGCCCCAGGCTTAGTTCATCATTGCTTGCTAATATTAGGCAAAGTTTTAAATGTCGGATGTCGGGTACACATCGGATTGGGTTTTTTAAAAGTCGGATGTCGGATGTCGGAGACATGTCGGGGATATTTGAAAATGTCGGGTTTCAAAATTAAAACATAAATTATTAGTAAGTATAATATAACTATGCATCTATCATGTTTTTATGCATCTAACATAATATATTACTATTTGTTTTATAAGCTCTTTTTTATTATTTATATTGGCAAACAGTTACAGTTGCAAGAATTGAAGAATTGGAATGCATTTTCAATTTTTACTAGTTCAATAGCACTATAGCAGACCTCATATGGTTTAATTCTGAAGCTCAAATTGCTCCTAAAGAATGATGAGTATGTTTGATGCGGTTCTAGACTATTTTTGTTAACCACAGTTTTATTCTATTATTTTGACAAATTCTTAAAAACTCTCCGGGTAATAAATGTTCTGTTGTATAATCTCTAATGCTGATACATGCTAAATTATTCAATAATAATTGAGCTTTAGTAATGTTCATGCTATTGCAAGTGGAAGCATAAATTACAGAACGTGGAAAATCCAAAAATGTATTTTGATTTTATGTCTAAGTAGTTAGATATTGTTCATCCAAAGCTACAAACATAAGTACACAATTATAATATTTATTTTTCTATAATGTTGTCATTATGACATTAACATTTTGTAGGGCATAAATTTTTAAGAAGTATTAAGAAGGTTTGATCATGCATCAAACATGAAAATGTGACAAAATATCAAAATATCGGCCGCATAACAAAATATCAGATCGGCCGATAAGTCGGAATATTTTCGATTTATCGGCCGATATTATTAAAAACGATTTTTTAATGTAAAATTTAAAATCTATATCGGTTTCTTCCCAAATCCGACATGTCGGCCGACATTTAAAACATTGATATTAGGTATCATTATTGTTGTTGTCTTTTATGTGTTGTAAAGCCTATATAAAGGCATTTGTATGGGTGTATGAGGTAAGTAAGAAGTAAATCAGTTTCCCTTCTATTGAGTGAGATTATTGGTGGCTCTCTCCTCCAACGAGCAACCCCGCATAGGCAGCCGCGATAACGGGCTCCATAACAACCTTCTGCGAACCATGACAGTTTCTACTGTCCTTCAAACTCACACTTTGCCTTTCAAACTCACACTTTCACCTTTATGAGTTTGAGCGGGGGTGTTGAATATATTAATAGGTGTATATAAAGCCCATGTGTAAGGTCCAATTTCTTGGCCCATTTAGCTCTCTCCTTTAGTCCCATATCTCCTATATGTAAAGATGGAAGTCCTCCTTCATGTATAAATACCCCTTTATAACGATGAATAAAGATTAAGTCATTTATTATCATTTATTCTAACAATAATGAGAACCTCTACCTCTTAAGATGAGAAGAGACAGTTGCCTCATGAGATGTAGGAGAAGGAAAAGTGGAGAGAAAAACACAAGACGATCGGGCAAAGAAAGTGAGAGAAGGAGTGCGGGAGAGGAGAGAAGAGCAACACTTGAAAATAGTAGCCTCATTGAATGACCCGGTCTAGTTACTATTTAGGCATTCTTTTGAACAAAAATATATTGGTCCAAACATGTTGAACTGGATGCACTAAGCAAAATTGAAATCCTGTGTTCACAAATGAAACATGCTTTGCAAACAAAGTGTCACATACAATCTGCTGTGCTTGTGTGGGCTAGTTGCTCTAGCATCGTCACATTGATGTGATGTGATGTATCAGTTCTTCGCTTAAAAAGCATAGCATTCTTTGGAATAATGGAGAGAAACAAGACGATCGAGCAAAGAAAGTGAGAGGAGAAGAAATATTGGGAAAAGAGGAGCTGGAGAGAAGAGAGAGCAACACTTGGAAATAGTAGCTTCATTGAATGACCCGGGCTAGTTATTTTTTAGGCGTACTTTTTGAACAAAAATATGTTGGACCAAACATGTTGAACTGGACGCACTAAGCAAAATCAAAATCCTGAATGAAGCATGCTTTTTAAACAATGTGTGGTGCTCTTCAAGCACATACAATCCGTTGCGCTTGTGTGGACTAGTTGCTATAGCATCCAATACATTGATGTGATGTGATCTATCACTTCTTAGCTTCAAAAACACGCTTTGGACAGTGCTGGACTTGGATTTATTTTATGCGGTAAATAGTGATTTTAGTCCCAAAACTTTTTATTATATGATTTCAGTCCCTAAAATTTACTACCTTTAATATTACACTCCTAATATTTTTTTATTGTGTTGCAGTCCCTAAGGTTTCTTAACTTTATGATTTTAGTCTCCAAGTTTTTCTCGAGGTCGCCTCGATGAACTTTGTATGTCTCGAAATCAGAATGAGGCCGACCTAGCTCGATTTGATTCCGAGCCGACTCGAACTCCTGTTTTTTTAATATAACAAAATTTTACATATTTTTTAATATTAAAATTTATGCAATAAGTCGACGATTTCGATTACGATAAAAAAATGTTTTATGCAATATTTATTATTAAGTAATAAATATCATTAAATTGCAAGAGTTGTATATATGATATGATAATATGAGACTTAATGTCATAGTATATATACCAAAGACTTTCTTTGCTATGGTCCTTTTCACTTATGTTCCTAATGATTACTAGGTAGAATAATGTGCGCTGAGATTTAAGTAGGAAGGACTCATAGCAATTTAAGACTTAGCGCTTGACTTTGCTTTGGAATGAGTAAATTTTAATGTTTTAAAATATGTAAAATTTAATTAAATTGATTTTTTTAAAGAGTTTCCGAGTCAGCTCAAATTAAATAATTTTGCGGTTGCTTGAACTCGGATCGAGTTAGATCAAGTTCGATCCAAAAAAAATCCATCGAGCCGAACATAGGGTTTAAAATCATAAAATTACAAACTTTAGGGACTGTTCATAAAGTTAGTAAACCTTAGAAACTGAAATCCTACAATAAAAAGCTTTAGGATTGAAATTTTAATGATAATAGACTTTATGATGCGGAGCATAGGCGAGGGCGAGCTTTGGGCCCATTCGGAGCTGATTTGGCGACTTACCATATATGGCGTGACCGGATCGCCGATCCGCCACCGCGGTTGCGTCCGGCTCGTCGTTCTGATGAATTTTCATATATAGCATGTTGTATTTTGAATATTATTTAGTGTTGTTTTGGCGCCGAGATCGACGGCCAATCATAGCCGTCCATCTTGGTTGCCCTAATTTTATTTCATTATAAATAGGACATAGGGCTGCAGGAATTTCTGGTTGCTGAAATTTGGATGTCATCTTCCTCATTTCCGGTGATCCCCTCCGCGGTGCCGACTCCGTGGAGCCCCCTTGGTGACGACTCCTTGGGTAAGTATCTTCTCCTTTTGTTAGCCTCTCCTTCCTCCACCCGCAGCCACCCTCCAAGCCCTAGCCTCCAGCATCCCTGCTGATTCCCAGCCGCCAGTCCTTCCTGCAATCAGCCTGCAACCAGCAGCCGCCCTCTCTTCCTCCTCCAAACAGCAGCCGCCCCTTTGCTGTCCAGGAACCAGCCGCCAGCCCTCCAGCAGCCCCTCCCCCTTGCTGTCCAGGAACCTGCCGCCAGTCCTCCAGCCGCCTCCCCTTCCTGCCGCTCCTCTCCCTGCCGACAGCCCTCCAGCAGCCCCTCCCCCTTGCCGTCTACCTTCAACCACCCCTCCCCTGCCCTAGCCAACCCTCCCCCTTCCCTCTCACTCATACCCAGCCGCAGATCTGTCCAGATCTGGACAGAACAGTCCAGATCCAGTCCGGTGCCGTCCAAATCAGCCCCTCACCCTCCATATCTGCAGGCAGCAGCCCCTCCATTCCGTGGAACCACTTCCCCCTTGCCCGATCTAGTCTTCCACCGCCCGGAAAGACCCCATTCCGCCTCCAAACTTCAGATTTATTTCAAATCGCTGCATCCCTAGTTTATTTCAGATTTCGTGTTGTATTTGTATTGGATTTTGGTTGTAAAACATTGTTAACGTTTGGAATATTATATGCTTGCTTGGATGTTCATGTTATTATAATTATTTGTGCCTAGATTACTCTCTAACTGTAGGATTGGAATTATTCGCCGCGCGCTCTATCTTTGGCCCTCCACGCGGAGGAAACCAAAGCTTGCTCGCTTAATAAACTATATTGCCTTGCTTAGAATTATTTGCGTGGGATGTTAAGATTTATTATCTAATTGGTGATTGATCCGTCGGGCTTTGCGTAGCATGTAGGGTTAGGTCGTCGATTATCTCGCCGCCTATAAATTCGTCCTGCGTCACTTTAGGGGCTTAAAACATAAGGATAGTAAACTTGAGGGACTTAAATCTTATAATAAAAGTTTTGAGACTAATTTCATAACTGTATTAAAACTTAAAATTCATATTTAGCCTATTTTATGTTTGTGGCTAGACCAAGCTTAGAGACGTGTTAGCTTGGGGTTCTTTGGTCGCTACTGCCATCAGAATTGCAAAAATAGTTTACACAGATGGAATAATTTTATCAATGATTGGGTTCTGACTGTTACGTTCATGAAAATATGCGCAGTTGTCTTCTGATTGAATTAAACACAACAGTTATAATTTGTAGGATTTGTAAATAGTATCATAGATTTGTCAAGTCTTTTTTATATATTTTATTGTCTTCTTATGTTCTTAAATTTAGTGAATTACACATTTTCTTTTATCCTTTGTGTCAACTTTGTAATTGACAGATTATTTATCCGGTTGATTTTTTTTTATCTCAGGTACAAGTTCTATTTTCCTTTCCTCAAAACTGATGGTATTATTAATGTGGATGACAATCGGGTTGCACCACTTTATAAACACGTTTTTCCACCTCTTGTGGCTCCATATCTTTCTTTCATTGGATTACCTTGGAAGGTTTAACTCACTTGATTTTTGTTTCTCTGTTCATTGTGGACTTCATTGTCATTTTTTTTAAAATTTTATATTGAACCTTGTACAAAATGTCTGCAGGTTGTTCCTTTCCCCTTGTGTGAACTTCAAAGTAAGTGGGTAGCTGGTGTTCTGTCAGGCCGGATTGCTCTTCCGACGCCTGAGAAGATGATGGAAGATGTTGATGCTTTGTACTTAGAAATGGAGCAAGCTATGTGGCCCGTAAGATACACTCATAACATTGGAGATTACCAGGTATTTTATCTTAGTTCTATTAAGTAGGAATTTTTTGATATTTCAAATTACTTTTGCATAACCCGTAATTCGTCGAGACCAGGGTGGATAGCGAAAGTGGCTGGGACAAGCAAATTGACCGATCGGAAGCAACCAAAACCGACCGAAGTTGTGAGATAAGGCCCGGGGGAAGAGGAAGTGGACCATAGGTCCACACCTAGTGGTCCACTCGCCCAAGGCAGGGGTGAGTGGACTACTGGTCCACTCACCCCTGCCTTGGGCGAGTGGACCTATCCCTAGGCATTCGGGCGAGTGGACCACGGGTCCCACTCGCCCAGCCCAGGCATTGGACTACTCGGTCCACTCCCCTGGCCCCCGGCAAGGGAGGGAGTGGACGTCTTGAGTCCCACTCGCCTCCCCTCCCCCCCTCCTGTCTCGGTCGTGACTGTTGGTTTGGATTCGGAGTTGAGCTGCGGATAGTGGAATTTGGCTATCCGCAGCCCAAATTTAGGAAGTCTATAAATAGATCCCCATGGGCACCTTGGGATGGACCTCTCTTCTTCTCTCCCTCGTGTGTTACTTGTGAGCAAGCAGTCCAGCCCTCTGTCAGTTAAGGTCAACAGTCAGGTGCTCCTTAGTGCTCTCTAGGGTGCCCAGACTCAGCATTGGCTTGGGAGGGGAAGCTCTCTTTGATCTTCCTGGTTTGTGGTGGGACCTCCTCGCTGCAGCTCAAGAGATCTGTTTTGGGCTTCAAGTCTTCTTCGGTGCAAGGTCCTTCGACTCTCAGCGACCGGTCACGCGTCCTAGCTCGGGTGAAGTAAGGGCCAGCTGCATACCCGTTGCAAACGTCGAATCCAGTTCTCTGGTTTCAACATTCTGGTGCGGTGAGCTTGGACGCAGCTAGTTCGGAAAGTTCTGAGCAAGTCTCATGACTGGAAGCGACGAGCCAGAGAACTCACCCCCTCCCGGCGAGTACATGAACAAAAGTGACTTCGAAGAGTTCAGGAAGTCGATCCTGAAGCTCTTGCGGGTCGCACCCCCCCTCATGGCGAGTGCTCGACACCACCGGCACCTGTGCTCGCCTCACCGTCTTTGGAGGAGACAGAGCAAACACGTCGACCAGGGAAAGAGCCAGCCTCGGAGGAAGGTTTGAGCCTCCAAGCGCGAGTGTACTTCAACAACTCGCATTAGATCAGCTACCCCAACGAGGAGGTGGGGAGAATGCCTCCGACTCAACAGCTCGCATTAGATCATCTACCTTTCTGCGAGTTGATTGTCTCAGCTCCCATTCCGGGCGGGTTCAGGAACCTGCCATGTCTTACTACACTGGCAAGGATGACCCTCTCCAGCATCCCCACTGGTTTGAAGACGTCGTCTCGATCAGGCAGAAGACGGACGCCTTCAAGTGCAAACTCTTCGCCATCTCTTTCAAGGGAAAGGCAAGGGACTGGTTCCACCAGCTCCCATCAGGTACCATCTACAGCTTCGAGGACCTGCGCCAGAGCTTCTTGCTGAGGTTCTCCGCCTCGAAGAAGAGGAGTTGCGCATGGAAGGGAGCAGTGGGATCTGCGCTGCCGTATTGCGACTTCCATCAGCAGGAAGGTCACGCGACAACCACCTCCCCAGAGTTTCTGGAGATAAGAGAAGGAAGAAGAGCCCCGACAGAGGGGAGACAACTCTACCTGGAAGGACCAGGAGAAAAAGGAGGAAGAAGGAAAGAAGGAGAAGACCCGTGCGAGGAAAGGGCCGACTTGGGGACCCTGGGCGGGATCAGGGTGATTCACAGAGGAGTGGGCATAGAGGCCACCCGGAAGGGGAGCCTCCATACCATCTACCGTCAAAGCGTCGCTTTGACCTCCCGAGCCCCACCCCCGGGCGAGAAGATCACCTTCTCGGCTCAAGACATGCCGGCCCATGAAGATCCATTCTGCGACGCGCTCGTCATCCAGGCGGCGATCGAGAACTTCACGGCCTCTCGGATCCTGGTCGACAACGGGAGCTCGGTGAACGTGGTCTTCAAGAAGGCCTTCGACGACATGAAGGTGGAGGCGAAGCGAGTGCTAGCCTCGGATGGATCGCTCTTCGGATTCTCCGGAGAAAGGAAGTGGAGGGAGGAGTCGAGCTCCTCGTCACTTTGGGGGGCACGTCGAAGAACTGCCGGTTCGTCATCGTGGATGTGCCGAGCAGCTACAACGCCATTTTCAGGCGTCCCCTCATCAGCGCCTTCAACTGTGTACCCTCCTCCTACCACCAGTGCTTGAAATATAGCACTAGAGGAGTCCAGATCCGGGTCAGGGGAGACCCCAAGGTGGCGCGACAGTGCTACGTCACGACGGTCAACACGATCGCATGGAAGAAGAAGGCAGAGGAAGTGGAGGAGGTGATGAAAGAGATGATCGAGATGCATGTGGTCGAGTAGGCGCAAGAAGACGCGTTGTAATATATATATAACCTCTTCATGATGAATGAAAAATATTTAGAGGTAGCACCTTAGGTAAGACCCCGACTAGAGACCGCTGACCGGGCTTGGTGCTGCCGGCAGCCGGAAGGCTCATCGGGTTGGTTGACCTTAGGTAAGACCCCGACTAGAGACCGCCTCGTGGAAGTGTCGAGTTCCTCCACCTCCGGGTGAGCTAAGCTCCCAGGAAGTGTCGAAGTCCTCCACTCCAGTTGGTCCAAGATCTTAGGCAGTGTCGAGTTCCTCCACCTCCGGGTGAGCTAAGCTCCCAGGAAGTGTCGAAGTCCTCCACTCCAGTTGGTCCAAGCTCTAGGAAGTGTCGAGTTCCTCCACCTCCGGGTGAGCTAAGCTCCCAGGAAGTGTCGAAGTCCTCCACTCCAGTTGGTTCAAGCTCTTAGGCAGTGTCGAGTTCCTCCACCTCCGGGTGAGCTAAGCTCCCAGGAAGTGTCGAAGTCCTCCACTCCAGTTGGTCCAAGCTCTAGGCAGTGTCGAGTTCCTCCACCTTCAGGTGAACTAAGCTCCCAGGAAGTGTTGAAGTCCTCCACTCCAGTTGGTCCAAGCTCTTAGGCAGTGACGAGTTCCTCCACCTCCGGGTGAGCTAAGCTCCCAGGAAGTGTCGAAGTCCTCCACTCCAGTTGGTCTAAGCTCTCATGCAATGTCGAGTTTCTCCACCTCCGGGTGAGCTAAGCTCCCAGGAAGTGTCGAAGTCCTCCACTCCAGTTGGTCCAAGCTCTTAAACAGTGTCGAGTTCCTCCACCTCCGGGTGAGCTGAGCTCCCAGGAAGTGTCGAAGTCCTCCACTCCAGTTGGTCCAAGCTCTTAGGCAGTGTCGAGTTCCTCCACCTCCGGGTGAGCTAAGCTCCCAGGAAGTGTCGAAGTCCTCCACTCCAGTTGGTCCTAGATCTTAGGCAGTGTCGAGTTCCTCCACCTCCGGGTGGGCTAAGCTCCCAGGAAGTGTCGAAGTCCTCCACTCCAGTTGGTCCAAACTCTTAGGCAGTGTCGAGTTCCTCCACCTCCTGGTGAGCTAAGCTCCCAGGAAGTGTCGAAGTCCTCCACTCCAGCTGGTCCAAGCTCTTAGGCAGTGTCGAGTTCCTCCACCTTCTAGTGAGCTAAGCTCCCAAGAAGTGTCGAAGTCCTCCACTCCAGTTGGTCCAACCTCTTAGGCAGTGTCGAGTTCCTCCACCTCCGGGTGAGCTAAGCTCCCAGGAAGTGTCGAAGTCCTCTACTCCAGTTTGTCCAAGCTCTTAGGAAGTGTCGAGTTCCCCCTACCTCAGGTCGAGTTCAGCTCGACGTGAGGTGTTGAGCTTCTTTCACCTCAGCTTGAGATCAACTCGACTAGTCACTAGAGGTGTTGAGTTTTCTTCCACCTCAGGTTGAGTTGAGCTCGAGTAGAGGTGTCGAGCTTCCTCCACCTAAAGTTGAGTTTCTTCCACCTCAGGTTGTGTGTAATGTGACATTGTCATCAAATGCATATTGGAGTCTCTTCTCTAGCTCCACACGAATGACTTCCCACTCTTTACACATTGTACGGTTATTGATTTCCATGACTTCCATGCGTTTCTCTCAGTCCTCCATAGCTAGCACCAAGTGTCTCTCTTCTCGAACCCGGCTTTGGTACAACTTCTTCTTGCTTGTTTGTTGGGTAGTATCCCTACCTCGTTCCTCCTCAATATGGTAGTCTTCATCTCCTGCCATATTCGTCTTTGTTGCGGCACGATATGTAGAACCTGGCTCTGATACCAACTGTCACGGACTTAGTATTTCAACACTAAGTGCGTGCGGCACTTGGCTAGTGTTTCCACCAACTTAAGCTAACCAAGTAAGCCTGACTTCAATAAAGCACCGGAGTAAAGAGGAAACATTTGATTATACTTCTGAATGAAATTACAAGACAGTTCGAAAGACAGTTGAACGAGACATACAAAAGGATCAAGACATACAACAATGCTCAACACTCAAACCTCACAAGCACTCAACCCTCACAAGAGTAGTCTCACTATCACAAAACACTCCAAAACCTTGGATGTCCCCAAATGGGGAGAGGTTCTCCCTTTATATAGGCCTCCTCCCCTTTTTCCCTCCAAACTCAAGAAGAATCTAGATTTCTCCACACATGGAAGTGACTAGATTCTTCCACACTCTTCCATACTCTTCCATATTTCCCAAGTGTGATCTTTCTCCAATATTCTAGAATATTCTCAACATATCTAGAGTAATCTTGAACAATGGTCACGAGATGAGTTAGCTAACCTTAGCATCGTGACAACACGTCCCAAATTAGGAGAGTAGCATTGATACCCCTTTGAAGTATATGAGCAACCCACAAAGATGCAACTCAAAGAACGAGGATCCAATTTAGACACTTAGACATGCATCTTTCACATAGCAAACACAACTAAAAACAGTAACATGATAAATAAACTTGTTGGGGAATTAGACACATTATCTCATGAATAATATTATGTGTGGACATAAATATATTGATACTATTGGAAAATAGTTCTTGACAGTACACTACAAAGAGTATAAATAATAACAAAAATTTGAGTTCTAACTTCAATACAAACTTATTGTAAGATAAAAAACAATTCAGAACATTCTTTATTAAAAAGTAAATATATTGGTTTGAACCATTTACTCTTTAACATATTGTTTCGTAACAACACATTAGTTTTAACAGTGTATCAGCCTCAACAAATTCACAGAACATACACAGCATGAGCAAATTCGCCATGCATGAATGGTTCATGTTACACTTTCAAATACATCTATTAGTATTAAAATTATACTCCAGGTATTTGGATAAACAATTTATCACAAATAATTCTCCAGATCATCTACACCCTCCCAAAGAAGATCACTTTAGAGCATGAAGATTAAATTGTGCTAGAAGTGTTGCACATAGTGTCGTGTACATAAACCTGAACATCCAGCAATAATATGCGTTGGTTGTCAAGTTAAGTTGTTTTATAAGAAATAAAAAAAAATGTTGCAACAGTGATAATTTAGTCATTCCAGATATTCCCTGCCTTAAATTTTGTGAAGGTTATATTTATTTGCAAATTTTCCTTCAATAACATTAATTATTGGAGAGTTTTACTTTAATGTGGACCTTAGATGAAGTTTCATGCATATACAATTTTAGATTATTTTTTATTATTATCTAATTTCACAAAAGAAGTTTGGCGGTATGCATGTTAAAGGGATATAATGTGTGTAGGAGTATAATGCTATTTCAAAACTTTGTTCTGGAGTTACAGAATGAACTTGTTGAAGCTTTAAGTAGATTTATACTTGTTTTATACGTGGTGGAAATCAAAGTGATTGGTGTTGATTATATAAAGAATATCTAGTCCTGCTAGAATTTGCATGAGTTTTATTAGGTTTTGGTTTTATTTTTCTATGATTTACATGATGGTGGTGTTGGATGCCATTTTGGTAGGGGATAAAACCATTATTTTGACTAACGATAAAGCATACTGGACATGTTTAAAAAGTGATATAGCATATATAGTTTTGTTATGGTGATCCTAACTGTTGAAGTAAAAAATAAATAGCATAAGATTATACACTCCTTTACCAAGTCCTTATAAGCCATAAGAACGCATTGTTATGGATTTGTACTAAGTTTACAACAACCATTTAGAAAGAATGATTCTATTTTTGTTGGCTCTAGTCGATTTTGACAAACAAATTATAGGTCTATGATCCCTAAACCTTCTCTGATGCTGCATTTCACTCTTTTGTTTCAGTCAACATGTTCTGGATTCGTGCGCTCTAAGCATCGAATCTATGATGTTCACATATTTGCCAAAACATGGAAGGGATGATGAGAGGTATATGATGAATGGCAAATTGATGGAAGTAACATCTATTGGAAATAAAGTAGTAAAAAATAGAGATACTGGTTTCTGACAAGAACAATGATGGTCGAAATGAACTCCCGTAAGATGGATAAAAATTGAATGTGTCCGAGGATTAAGTTAAAAGGGGGTTAGAGTAACGCTAACATCAATAGAAATTATGCAAAAAGGTTTGTGCCGGGTAAAATTAACACAAAAATAAGGTGTTTCATTATGATTGAAGATTCATAATACTGATTCCAAATACTTGTGATAAGGCTAATGAATAGGATGTTAAACTCTTCAATATCCAATCATGTTCCTGAAATCTGAAGTCATGGCTTCATGATCAGATATGATGTTGATACATCTAATATTTTAGTGTTCCAAATGTTTATGCATGCATGGGATGCTTCTCTAAACTCACACTTGCTTGTAGTTCGAGTATGATGACTGGCTGGCAAGCCAATGCGGACACCCTCCCGTGGAAGAGTGGAGGAAGCAGATGTATAAAGCAGCTAGTAAGAATAAAATTGTTCTGCCCGACAACTACCGCGATGAGTGGGACGACGATGATTTGGTCTCTGCCGCTCATGAAGATTTCAAGAAAATTTTGACTTGTTAAATCTGCAGCCCCAAACGTATTCTTATTCTATGTAAATTTCATTCTTCACTCTGAAGAAATAATAATGCTCATCAATAGTTTTATATATTACCTGATGCCGGCTTTATGAATACTTATTTTTTATTCATTTCGGTCGAGCAATGCTTGAGTTGTTAAACCTAAACTCGCTCGAAACTTTAAATTTCTTCAGCTCTGTATGTACAGGCCACAGGGAACCATTAGCCTCCCTGGAAAAGGTTCTACTTCTCTTCTAACGGGAGAACGTTCATTCTCCTCTCAAATTTGTTAGCTTTATGCCAACCAAGTAATTTTATATTTTTCTTGTTTTTGCTATTTGTTGCTCTCATAGTTCTATGACATTGATATAATCATTTTATAATCTATCTTTTTTAGCTTTATCATAGCATTCCAATTTAGATATTGATGAGATTTCTATGACGCAGGACGAATCTATAGGCGGCAAGATAATCCGCGACCTAACCCTACATGCTATGCAAATCCGACGGTTAAGCCACAGTTAGATAATAATTAAAATATCTCACACAGATAAATTCACAGCAAGATACAAATAATTAATTAGGGCGAAACAAGCTTAGGCTTTCCTCCGCGTGGAGGGCCAAAGCTAGAGCGCGCGGCGAATAAACCCTGCAAATCACAATAATAATTTAGCAAACACTTACCATGCAAGATATTCAAAACAGGTACAAGATCCAATCTAATATAAATATGCTGAAAATAATAATCCAATACAAATACGACTCACAAAGTAGTGGGCTGATCCGAGACAATGAAGAATTCGGGTCCGGCTATATAGATCGGCGACCGAAGGTGGAACCGGAGGCGTGAAAATGTCGGAGGTGGCTGTCCTCGGCGGCGGATGGTGGAATCGGGCCAGAAATGGATAGATCCGGCCACGTATGGATAGATCTGGGCAAGGGATGGATGGACCCGATGTTTGGGAGCGGATCCGGGCTAAGGGGTGAAGAACGTATATGGGAAAGGGGTGGATCGGGGCTGAAAAATCTAAACCTGGACTGTTTTGGACGGGGGTGGCTGAACTGTTTTGGAAGGGGGTGGCTGTGGGGAGTGGATCCACGGAATGAGGGGCTGTTGTAGGTGGAGGGGGCGGCGGCCAAGAGAGGGGCGGCGTGAGGAAGCGGCGGCCTGCAGAGGTGCTGTAGGAACCGGCGGCTGGATGGCTACAGGAAGGGGGAGAGGGGCTCAGCAGGGGCGGCGGGTTGCTGGAGGAATCGTGGAGGCTGGCGGTGGAACAGGGAGGGGGGAAAACATTAGGGATGAATAGTTCATTTCATTTTTGAATAGTGAAATTGAATAGGAAAAGTTTAATCCGTGGCTGTTTTGGGGGAAAGTGCTGCTGTTTGGGGCTGTGGAGGCTGAGAGAGGGGGCGTGGGAGGGGGAAGAAGGAGCCTAGGGTTAGGGGATACCTTGGGGATGAAGATACAAACCTAGGAGTCGTCACCTAGGGTTCCACGGAGTCGGCACTGTGGAGGGATCGCCGGATTTCGGGATTTCTCTTCTCCAAAATCTGCAATGCCTCCAATCAGCCCACTACTCTCTTATTTATAATAAAAACAAAGCTAGGGCATCCCAATCAACGACTATGATTGGCCGGGGGAAAATCCACCTAAATACAACAATAATAAACCAAAATATATAAAGTAATATATGAAATCGACTCGCAACACGAATCCGAATGCATCCACGGAGTCGGATCGTCGATCCGGGCACGCCATATATGGTAAGTCGCCAAATCAGCCCCGAATGGGCCCAAAGCTCATCCTCGCCTCTTCTCCGCATCATTCTACTTTCGACCCTTGGATCCATTAATGCGGTCAATGTGATTGTATTTTTTTAAAATAAAATTTACTTATTAGTCTTTATGCTGCTGTCCTCTAATTGCATAGTACTCCTAAACCATTGCTCAATATGCTCACGTAATATCCCCATTTATATCTGCATTGTTTTGAATAAGTTGATCTTGGATACTTTGATTTTTCACGCATATGCTTGTTATATTATACTGAAACAAATTGTTAATTATTAACATAATCGTAATTAACACTTGATATTATATATACAATATTCGTTCTATTATTTTGTAGCACTGTATCTTTTCAATAAATCTCCATTGCTTCAATTTTTACTTAATTCGACAAATGCCTCAATATAAGACGTGCCCGGAGCGCTTCCTAGTGATGGAGGTGGCGTCACGGATCCATGACTGTCCAGGATCAGAACACTCGAGAACGGGCTGCCTCTTCTTCGTCCTTGGATGCATCATCGAGATAATGAGTCGTCCTCAAACCGAGGTTGCCGATGCAAAATCTTTCCAATAAAATTTTTATCACTCCATCCCACGATTTTCTCGTGTCCAGGTTTGGGACCAATAGAAAGCATTATGCAGTGGGCCGCCATAGGAATTTGTTATACTCACATCAAACAGTGCACCGTGGGGCCAGCTGCATGTAGGGTTTCCTGTATTTCTATTGGTCACGGACGCCAGCTAGCGTCCGGGACCCGGACGCAAGAATTGCTGAGGTGCCCGTCAATCAAACCACAGGTGGAGGATCGAGACAAAAAATAATTTATTTTATATTCTAAAACAATCCTTTTAACGATTTATGTGTTACTCTTGCTTGCTCTCATCTCACTCGCATGATTGATGAAGGGAAAAATTGAAAACATGAACTTTCATCGTCCATCAAATCAAAAGCATAAATTTCTTGTTACTTTTAATCTATACTATACAATAACACTCAAGCCTTTATCCCACTATAATGGGTTTTAATCTATACTATATTTAAAAAAAATTGATCATGAAATTAATCAGATCCTTGACTACTTGCTATCATGCACAATGCCCCAACCCTATATTATTGTCACCACTCACCATGTATACTACATATGAGAGGACCGAATGAGTGCAAGTATGATGATATCTATAATATATAATTAATAAAAAAAATAACTACTAATTATAAATAGTATATTTGCAAGTACCACCCCTCTATTTTTGAAATTACATAAACTACTTCTATTTTGAGTTTACATTTCATATATCTCAATGAAATGTCTCTTTAGGGGAAATTGTTGTACATGCATGTTATGAAGTATAAGGGGGATTTAGATCAGCCCTAAAAGAAGACTCTTTTGCTGGTGAATTTTTTTGGTCCGAGTAGCCGAAGATTAATTTTGATCGCGCGCAATCTCAAAACAAGTTCCAGAGGCTTATAGATTTTTAGTTTTTCATACTTGATCGCGCGCGTTGCTCCCTCCACGTGGCAAACACTCCTTTCTCCAATTTTAGATTTGGAAATGGAACTGGAACCGGATTCAAATAATCTCCCGTTTTGATGAACGGAGATCCTCTCTTTTTGATCCGGTCTCGCTTCTCGTCCTCCTTCCTATTTCCCCGCGCGCGCTCTCTCTCTCTCTCTCTCTCTCTCTCTCAATACACATTTTCGGTTTTCCAGTCTCGTATCTTCCGCAGTGAGAAACCTAGGGTTCCCTCAGCCTCCAAGCGTGTCTCGATAAACCTATTGCCAGAAATGAGCGCGTTCCATCCATTAGAGCTTATGGATTCTTTCTTTCACTACCTATACCGAGAGGCTGAATTTCCCGAGCCGACGCTCTCCCCCTCCCTCCATTTTCCTCTAGCATACGCCGTCGAATCGGAAGACGATTATCTGGCTTTTGAATCAGGTATTTTGAACCCTAGCTCCATTCCGGTCGATCTTCCCAGCCCGCATTGCCGTTATCCTCATTGTTGTAATCATCATTCTCATCATCGCCATCATTATCACGCTCTTCCCTTGTCACGGCCACCGCCGCACTTCATCGATGCGGTCAGGGATACCCCGTTCCGACATTGGCATAACCACGCAAAGGCGGATACTTACGCCCGGGACCTGGGCGATTGGCTTACCATGCACGAACTTGGGCTTGACCGAGCTCTGAGCTATTGCATCGGTGCGCCAGAGAGAAAATGGAAATGGAAATGGAAAGCAGAATTTAAAGAGTTGAAAGGGAATATGTTCGATCATAAATACAAATGCACGGCGGAGTCGAAGGGAGCCGTTGAGAAGAAGGTGACATGGACGGTAGATCTTCAGGGAAAGGGAAAGCACGCTCCTCTGAGCCGGATGTATAAATTCCATGCTGCTTCTTTGTCTCCGCGGGATTTTTGTGAGAAGGTTCAGAAGGAAAAGAAAGTTAAAGGGGCGGAGGCGCGCTGCGCGGAGATCGATGACGTCGCGGATCAGAAATTGATTCCTATAGGACAGGTTTGTTTTCACAACATCTCCATATCCAATATATTTGATGCAAGGTTCTGAAGATCAAGATTTTAGGTAGGATCGTTTTGATCGGATCATATTGAGGATCACAAGATCCTACAACATACATAAATCAAAGTTTAAAATATAAAATTGAATTTTGAATCATCCACTCAATTAACACCAAAAATCATTAAACTACGTAACAATTGAACAATTGTATAAGTGCAGAAAAAGCATAGTATTTTCTCCACTTTATTGTTATCTAACTTCTAGAATATTACAAATTTTAACTAATCATATATTAGTGGAACAAGTGAAATAGTTCTACATTAATCTTGAACCAGAAATGACAAATTTGAGCCCTAAGTTTCTAACAAAACTGTACAACTCATATTCGTCGAGGGTGGGCCCAACCCAGTTATGGGCCTACGACATCAGACAATTGACCCTGAACTTGGAAGAGCGGCACCTAAGAAGAGTAGAAAATAGTCCTGGGGCGAGGTCCCTCTTGACATCGCCCTTACGAGAGATCCCTCTTGACCTCGCCCACATGCGAGGTCCTTCTTGAGGATGCCCATGGGCGAGGTCCTTGGCAGCTCGTTAGATGGGCTCTCAGGAACGGTCCCTCACTGGTGAAGTCCTTCCAAGACCGTCCCAATCACCTCGCCAAGATCCTACAACATGCTAGACGGGTAAGTATTTTAGGGGATGACTATTCGCAGGACAGACCCCCCAGTCTGGATTGTCTATAAATAGGACCCCAGAGCACAAGAAAAGGATACGTCCCCCCCCCCCAGGTTTCCAATCACCAGCCAGCTTGTCCACCTTTGATTCAAGGGCAAGATAGGCTGAAGCAAGGCGAGTCTAGAACTCGCTGGGAGAGGTACCAATGGCGTCGATAAAGGCGGCGCAAGGCGAAGTCGCATGACCTGAAAAATTACGTAACTTTAGGAAAAAGTTCTTGCATGGGAATAGGACTAACCAAAGACATCTACCTAGGTGAGGATCAACATGTCTCGCCTGCTGGCGAGGTGAGTGATGGTACGACCTCGAGCGATCGTGATGGCGGGTCCGATCTTGCTGGGGAGACCACCTGTGCGACCCTTTAGGTCGCATCGACCCAAGGTCAGTGGGCGGGACCAGGGGGGCCTTCCCTTCGGAAGTCGACCTGCGAAGAGTCCCGCCAGATGCTAGTGGGTGTCGATGCACCGGAAGATCGCGGAGGATCTTGCTAGGGCAGAGGTGTGTTAGGCTTAGCGGCCCGAAGAACATTCATAGGAGGGCGACCGGGAGGAGGTAGCAGCAGGTCATCCGCTGAGGTCACGACTGGCGTAGAGGGCGCACCAAGAGATGCGCCAAGGGAGGAAGAACCAGCAGCGAGGTCTCGTTGAGGGCGAGACCCATCGTCATCTACTAAGGACAGTGTGACGAAAATTGCGTCAGTTCGCGGTAAAGCTTCTCCCGCCATAGATTCGCCGGAGGGCGGGGTCACGTTCGTCTCAACGAGAGTAGTTTCGCCAGAGGGGGAACCTCAGTCGTTTCGGCTCGAGCAGGATCTGTACGAAATTAAGAAGTTAGTGTAAATTTTAAGTCGTTGTCGCCGACTGAGAAGAAGTGTGCCAACCTGGTGAGTCAAGCCCGGTGTGAATCCGAGTTCTGGGGTCGTTGGGTGGGGTCGCCACAGAGTCCCTACCCAAAGGGGTAGAGATGTGATAATCATCGGTGGTAATTTCGTCGAAGGATCCGAAGCCGGACAGATCCAAGGCATGAAGGAAATGTCGAGGTCAGAATGGACAATGTAGAAGACCCCGGGAAAGAACGAGCGTTATCACGATTTACCTCACGAACCAGATCAGAAATATTGGGCTCGCCTCTCTCGGAAGGCTCGCTCTCTCGGAAGGCTCGCCTTCTTTTGTCGAGGGCCCACTGACGCAAGACGAGGCGTGTGACATGGTTGTGTTGATGCCAATGCAATTCTACGTGAGTGTGCGTAATGGATGCGATCAAGCCCAACCTAAATGATGCATGCATGTTTTTAAAATAAACCGGAGTCAAGTGCTAGCAACTATAATTATATAAATTAAGCAAATCTACACAGTGTAATTTTGATTTCCTAGCGCATGAACAATATCAAAAGTTTTCTCTGCACGAAAGATTTTCAACCACAACTTGCACGAATAATTTTTATAGGATTTAAAAGAAACTAAACAATAGCACTAGCAATCTCAATATCCAAGCACATATATCATGTCCATCCAAAATCCAAAACAAAACTAAAATAACACAACGATAATACTCACAAACACTGAGATCTGGCGGAATGCGGGTTGGGAAGCGACGACACAGTGGGTTGAGGTGTTGGAATGTGGAAGTTTCTGCTGTAGATTCTCGATACTATATTGGAGTAAGGGAGGGGATGTATTGATGTTTACTTTGTTGGAGGGAGGAAGAATGAATGGTAGCAAATGAAGCCCTGGATGGTTTGGAAACAGAGGAATGACAGATGGTACAGTTGAGGGTAGAGGGGAAGGAATTCCTGCATGAGACGGGACTGGACGAAACCTGTAGCGGTGAGGAAGATGATGAACAGTAAATGACTGGTTTGCGGTTTTGGCAGAGATCGTGAAGATGGGACTGTAGGATGCTTATCGGCCAGGAACGAGTGAAGGAAGGCAGCAATGATGATTACCAACGTTGGGAATAGGGGCACTCGAATAGAGAAGGGTTAGGGAGAGGCTTCCAGGCGAGGCTTGCGATTGGAAGTGGGGCTGTTAACAATCGAGCGACTGGATGAAGAGGGACAAAGAGGTTGTCGAGCGGCTAGGGCAGAGGAATACGCAATGGAGACTATCGTCCCTCCCGTCGGCGATGGAAACATGCCGTTTTCTCCTTCAGAACAATGGGGATCGTGGTATAGTTGGGTGGTTCACGGGAATAGAAAAATAACCGAAAAGAAACAGGAAATTGAAAAGGAAACCGGGACGTTGCACCCCGGGTCTCACGGCGTCGCACCACAAATAATTTTCAGATTTGGATTCGCTCGCAAATTCAACAATGACTGAAAATGAGAACATCCGCCCCTATTTATAACGACATGGGCGGTTGGGCACCCGACGTGAACGACTATGATTGTCTGTTACGCCCGGTGTCATAAAACACTAAATATAAGTCCAAATAAAAACAATACATATTAGTAGTAAAACGACGCTCCGGATGCGCTCGCGGTCTTGGATCGTCGATCCGATCAATGCATCTCATGCACAAATGCAAGAACGGGTCCCGCCGAGTGGTTGCGGTTGATCCCATCAACTCCCCCCGATTGAAAAGCATTTATCTCCGAGGAATGAAGATGACCGAGCTGTAGTCGAAGATCGTGGGAAAGTTTATCAAGCTCCGTCGCATATATTTAAGTATCGTCAACGGTGGGGCGTCCACTCTAATGCACCAAGTAATGGCAAGAAGGACCCTCTGTAGTGGTGGTGCACTCGTCCATCACAATACCAATATGCTGGTGGATCCAGAAGAATCGATGGAATCATGGGAGGTGCGGACAAGTACGCGGGTGCTCGTCCAAAGTGAACAGAGGAAGTGTCAAGCTATAATTGGGAGGGTGTCAGAAGAGGCTCAAGGTATGGGTCTTCATGCTCGAGAGGCTCAAAGTAATGTGTCAAATCTTTTGTATTAAATACAGGATGAATATCCATACCTGCAGGGAAATCGATCTCGTAGACATTTATCCCAACTTTCTTTATAACCCTATAAGGACTCATTCCTTTATGTTGTAGTTTAGTAGCGACTCCTTTTGGGAGTCCCTCCTTGCAAAGTCTGACCATGACATACTCGCCCACCCGAAAATGCTGCTCATGTCTGTGCATATCTTCCCGTACCTTATATAATTCAATATTGTTAGGAGTTTTGTTCCGGATTAATTCATGCATTTCATGCAAATGATGCAAAACATACATGTGTGAACCATACGACACAGATGAGTCATGCACTAAATGTAAATGAACATGCAACAAATGTAAAAGATGAACAATTAACACGACCAACTCCATAAACCATGGGTTTTGGGTACTATAAGAAACTCATAAGATAGGTACATGATCAAGAGGCTCGGAAGGTGGGGCATAGATGAATTCGTCGCGGTTGTGATGAACACTCAAATGAATATCGGAGACATCAGTAATAAGATATGTCAATGTAGTGTGCGGACTGTCTCTACAAGTGCGGGTAGTAAGACATAAGATCAATAAGTCATTGAATGCACTCTCAAACTCGATTGTCCTACTAAGGATAAATACATCCCAAATGAGCGGTGACTCAACATGCGACTCATCATGGGGTTCACCGGGAGGGGTATAATGAAATTTGTCGCAAATGCGACGAGTACCAACGCAGGTTCCAGAAATAGTTGGAGTGCTCTCATATAAACGATGATGCAAATGAAGCGCAACAAACATGACATGTTCTCTATGGGAATGTTACGCATCAAAGGGCTCACTAGGAGGTACGCATGCAAATTCATCGCGAATGCGGCGACCACCTAAGTGAAAATTATAGGCATCGACAATATGATGCGACTCTAGAGCGTGGCAAGTGTTCCTCACAAAAAAAAAACTTATTTGGTGGGTCGGCAGGTGGTATGTCCCAAAACTCATCAAGAGTGCGATTGACTAGATGGTAAACTCTCAAAACATGAGAAGTATGCACAGGTGTTCTAAAGGAGAACCCTACATATTGAATGCTACACTCAAGATCCGCTCTCCGGGGCACTATCGATATCAAGGGGGATAATGAGAAAGATGTTAATAACTCAATACTCATAGATGAGTCACTGACCTGAATCTCATCCTCACGAGGACGTGGTCGCTCAACTGGAGGCTCAACATGGGGGGTTATCAAAGAACACGTCAATAGGGTGATGGTACTCCAGAAGCAAACCATCATATGGGGTAGTGTTCCCAAAAATGGGTGAGGCGGCCACCACAAGATCAACACTAAGCTCTCGACTCCCAGTCGTAATGTGGCTCGGGACGACATCAGATGAAGTGTGGGAAAAACCTATACTCAATAGTGGGCCAATAGATTCAGTATCGAGGATAGGCTCTCTAGCCGAAAGGGACATTAGGTCTAAGTGAGGTGTGGAGGATGAACATACCATCACAGTGTCACTGGGCCGCTCGTCCTCGCTCACTAATCATACTAATGTCGCTCCCTGCATGTATCATACGATCAGGGTCGAAGTCAACTCCAAAATCAATTGGACACTGTGTTTCTTCAAGGTGAAATGAATCAAACTCAGGTGTCGGGTCTCTCATGTCAGTGAGAGCTCTACTCGACGCATTGGTGGCATGACCTAAATCCTTAGGCTTTCTTTTTAAGGCATTCGTTATGTGAGCCAAATCAACATTCAAGCGATTAAATTGCCCAAGAACCCATTGTTAAAATTCGGCTTCGGTCATGTCCGATTTCGAAACACTAGGAAGACCACTACATGTGATGTCATCTAGATGATTGCGACCTCTATAGGGTTCTTGGGGGTCATCGAGACGTTCATCCATAACATAATCAGGTCGTGCTCGTGGATGTACGTGAGCCCTACGAACGTGCGGTGGTGGTCGAGCATAAACAGACTCGGGTTCCTCAACTAGAGGAGATGCGTAGCGACGATGACCTGAACGATACTCAACTCTATCATCATAGAGTTGTGTCGAAGAATCAACATGATCCGCTTGAGCGCGGGGATAAGGACGATGATAATCATCATAATAATATGAAGATCTCTCCGAAGAAACTCTATGGGAGCGAGAGTCACGGTTTTTCCAGAGGAACCACTCGATCGTGAGAGGTGCGACGCCTCTCTCCCGCTCGGTGTGACGCCGAGCGGCTCTACCGTCTTCACCGCCGCATCTCCTTACCGCCGCCAGCCTCTGTCGACCTGCAGCAGCCAGCAGCGCCCGAAGCCCTGTCTTCTCGTTCTCCTATGAATCCCACGCCCTCTAACTGCAGTGCTGCCGCCGTCCAAGTCCGTCCTAGCGTTTCAAGCTCATGTTTGTTGTGCCACTGTGTGGCTGTTCCCAATAGCACAGTACGGTGATTCCAGTGCAGTTAATCCCCTCCCACACTCACGTTTCTACCCAGCCAACAGTTTCCTACTGTCCAAATCCCAAAACCGTTCATCTACCGGCCGTTCACACTCACAAGGCAATTCATAGGGGCTTCATCCATCAGGTTTTTGACTGGATTTCATATCAGCCTTGGACGGGCCTTCCACTTTCAGAATTTTGCTCCGACAGCCACTGTTTTCAGCCTGCAGAATTTCCTGCAACCCCAAACTGCTGTCTGGAAATTCCTGTACTCGCCGGCAAGCTTCCGTCCTCAATTCCAGCCCGATTCCCCCAGTCCAGCCCACCAAACAGCCAACAGCCTTCTTTGACAGCCCCTACAGAGCAGCATCTACACCCCCGGACTACTACCATCACCATCGGATCTCCCCCACCACCTCCGACATTGAGTACTTGGTGAGCTTTTATTTTCTAGTGTTCATTTCTTCGCATTGTATGGATAGCTTGTATTGTTAGTAATACTTGACTTGAATTAATTTGATTGCCGTATTTCTTTGTTGACGTGCAGAAATTATTCGCTTCGTACGAACAATATCAAAAGTTTACTCCGCACGAAGGATTTTCAACCACAACTTGCACGAATAATTTTTATAGAATTTAAAAGAAACCAAACAATAGAACTAGCAATCTCAATATCCAAGCACATATATCATGTCCATCCAAAATCCAATACAAAAATAAAATAACACCAAACAATAATACTCACAAACACTGAGATCCGGTAGTGGCGGGATGCTGCGAATATCTACGGGTTGGGAAGCGACAACACAGTGGGTTGAGGTGTTGGAATGTGGAAGTTTCTGTTGTAGATTCTCGGTACTATTTTGGAGTAAGGGAGGGGATGTATTGATGTTTACTTTCTTGGAGGGAGGAAGAATGAATGGTAGCAAATGAATGCCCTGGATGGTTTGGAAACATAGTGGCAGATGGTACAGTTGAGGGTAGATGGGAAGGAATTCTTGCCTGAGACGGGACTGGACGAAACCTGTAGCGGTGAGGAAGATGATGAACAATGAATGACTGGTTTGCGGTTGGGACTGTAGGATGCTTGTCGACCAGGAACGAGTGAAGGAAGGGCAGCAATGGCGATTACCGGCGCTGGGAGTAGGGGCACTCGAACAGAGAAGGGTTAGGGCTCGGCTTCCAAGAGAGGCTTGCGATTAGAAGTGGGACTGTTAACAGTCGAGCGGCTGGATGGAGAGGGATGGGTAGGTTGTCGAGCGGCTAGGGCAGAGGAATACGCAATGGAGACCGTCGTCCCTTCCGTCGGCGAGGAATAAGGAATACGCGACTGGAAACAGGTGGTTTTCTCCTTCAGAATAATGTGGATCGTGGTACAGTGGGGTGGTTCACGGAAATAGAAAAATAACGGAAAATAAATGGGAAATTGAAAAGGAAATGGGATGACGCATCCCGAATCTCGCAGCGTCGCACCACGAATGATTGTCGGATCTGGATTCGCTCACAAATTCAACAATGACAAAATGAGAACATCCGCCCTTATTTATAACTAGAGGGGTGGTTGGTCACCCGGCGTGAACGATTATGAATGTCTGTTACGTTCGGTGTCCTAAAACACTAAGTCCAAATAAAACAAACAAAATACATATAAATAGTAAAACAATGCTCTAGACGCGCTCGCGGTCTCAGATCGTCGATCTGATCTATTCATCCCATGCTCAAATGCAAAAACAGATCCCGCTGAGTGGTGGCCCGTTCTCCTCCATCGATCACGATCACACGGCTAATCCCTATCACCCACCCTTGTCTGGAGCCTTCTCACTCGTTGGCGAGGTAGAGGTTCTTCTTCTCTTGTTGTCCCTCCTTTACCCCCTCTTGTGACGCTTCGAATGACTAGGAAGACGCCTTTTGAGGGCGCCGAGGAGATGAGCTGACTTCGCAGCCACTTCGGCCAAGGCGGTGCCCATCTCGCCAGCTAAAAGTCAAGGTTATACCTACGGGGGGACCCCTGTCCCTATTTATAAGAAACAGAGAGCGCGCGGCCCGTCACCTCGTGAGAACAACCCGAGGGTCGCAGCTCGCCGAATTAGGGTTGGACGGTTCTTTCCGAGGTCTGGGCGAACTCGCAAACAATGGGGATTGCATACAACCCATATTTGGCGAGGGTGGGCCTAACCCAATTATAGACCTACGACAGCAGACAGTTGACCAAGGACTTGGAAGATTGTCACCTAAGAAGAGTAGAAGACAGTCCTGGGACGAGGTCCCTCTTGACCTCGCCCTTAAACGAGACCCCTCTTGACCTCTCCAATAGGCGACGCCCCTCTTAAGGACGCCCATGGGCGAGGTCCTTGGCAGCTCGTTAGATGGGCTCGCAGGAACAGTCCCCCACTAGCGAGGTCCTTCCAAGACCGTCTCAATCAACTGCCAAGATCCTACAGCATGCTAGACAGGTGTTGGTTATAGAACAATCACCAAGGGGGGGGGGGGGGGGGGGGGGGGAGGTTCAGGTGATTATAAATTATTTTGCAAGAAATGAGTTTAATGAAAGCACTGCACAGGAGAATCACAGAAAATCACAGCACACACACAACACAAGATGTATAGAGGTTCCTCAAGACCGGGTGTCTTGAGTAGTCATCTGTCCCTCTGCGCCTACCCAACAGTGTGCTAGGCTCGGCAAACTCCGTCAATGTCTCTGGCCCGCAAGCCTTACAACTCGGACCCGCAAGTCCCTACAGCCTAGGCCCGCAAGCCCCTTCACTGCACCCGAGCCCGCAAGCTCGACACTCAGGCCCTCAAGCCCTACACAGCACAGACCCGCAAGTCTTGTCTGCAGCCTAGGCCCGCAAGCCCCTTCACTGCACCCGAGTCCGCAAGCTCGACACTCAGGCCCTCAAGCCCTACACAGCACAGATCCGCAAGTCTTGCCTGCAGCCTAAGCCCACAAGACCCTTCACTGCACCCGAGCCCGCAAGCTCGACACGTTTGGACCCGCAAGTCCCTCGGCCGTAGCCCTCAAGCCTCGCAGATCTCAAGCCCTCAAGCTTGACACACAGATCTGAAACCAGATCTACAATTTTGGCCCGCAAGCCTTACAAGAAAGATTTACAATATGTTCTACTGCCTGGTGGAGATCGGCTCCTTTTCTTGAAGAAGATGTTTTTGCTTTGATAGTGCAAATCTTCTCCAAGCTATCTTCTATCTGGAACTCTTCTTTATCAGTCGATGAAGCTAGACTGATTCTTTTGAGAACAAAGGATGAAGATCAACTTGTTCTCCGTTCTTGTTTTTGCTTATCTCCGCCGTTACTGTTCTATTCAAGATTGCCTAGGGAGATTCTCTTAAGTTCTAGGATTCGAGAGAGAGTTTAGGGCATACACTGTTCCCTTTTATAGGACTGAGATGCCGCTTAACGGTCTCCTATGATGTCCTTTACTGACAGATGCCCATCCCTCAAGAGCATGCGCTGATTGGACAATCAGGCGACGGCGTTAAATGCTGTCAGCGCGTCCGGCTCCTTTTATATCTGTCTCGACGATATTTCCATTGTTACGACGATATGGACAATATCTCGACGACAGGGTTTGTCGATGTCTTGAATTGGTTTCTTCTTCAATTCTTCATCAGATAGTGATATCTTGACGATACGGGACATCACTTCTGCACTCGAGCTTAAGACGACACGAGGTCATCAAACTAATATCGGTGAGAACCACATTATCTTGTCGACGACATAATTGATATCATGTCGATAAACTATACTTCAGCAACTGCCTGTCTTCATATGACCTTCTTTAGTCTTCCCGACGACACGCCTTCTTTACGACAATGTCATCGGCATCAGTCTTACTTAGCCTTTCCGACGACAAGGCTTCTTGTCGACGACATTTGTTCTTCCTTAGCCTTATCGACGTCAAGGCTTCTTGTCGACGACATCGTCGACATCTTTGAGTCTTCTTCTTCGTCTCGACTTTCTGATATCGTCGTGTAGATGTAACAACGATATCATCATTTTGCCTTGCTCTGCATGTTGTTGGCGATATGCCTGTTGTTGTCGACGATACGCTTGATCCTTTTCGACGACATCAGACACAATCATTCTTGTTTGCTTTGCCCATCATTTCAACGATGTGCCTATACTTATCTTTTACTGAAATGATAAAGCTAAGAGGATAATCAAATACATAGTGAAGTTATCTTGAATTGGTGACTTCTCCAAATCAGGAATCATGAGGGCAAGATTCCCAACAATCTCCCCCTATTTGAAGAAGTCAGAACCCCAATTCAAAATTACTTGCACTGAGCACTAAGATGTGAGTTTATACATTAGATGTTGACATAGTTACCATTTCCTTAGCTTTTGCATCTTCTTGAGCTGGTAACTCCCCCTTGATGTGATGCACATCTTTTTCTTTACTCCCCCTTGATCTTTACTCCCCCTTGATGTGATACATCACATGATGTATCTTCTCTACTCAGATTATTCTTTTCTCCTCCTTTCTGACTTTTTCATTACAGGCCTTTTATGACCAGATTGTCTCAGTACTTGTCCTGCAAGTTCTACTTACTATTATATGTAGGGAGATTAGTGAGCAGTAAGTTGAAGTTTACTCTAAGTTTAACATTCCCAATTGGAATTTGAAGAAGTTAAACTTAGCTTCATCTAGGGGCTTTGTGAATATATCAGCCACTTGTTTGTCTGTGGGAACAAACTCAAGGATGATATCTTCATTCTCCGCATGCTCCCTGATGAAGTGATGTCTGATCTCAATGTGCTTAGTCCTGCTATGTGAGACAAGGTTTTTAGCAATTGAGATTGCACTGGAAGAGTCACAAAACAGTGGTGTTTTGGTCATCTTTAGATTGTAGTCTTCAAGTTGATGCTGGATCCATAGTAGTTGAGCACAGCAGCTCCCAACAGAGATGTATTCTGATTCTGCTGTGGAGATTGTTACACTTGTCTGCTTCTTGCTGCTCCAAGAGATCAGTCTTCCTCCAAGGAATTGGCATGTTCCTGAGGTACTTTTCCTATCTTCTTTGCATCATGCATAATCTGCATCTGAGTAGCCTGTCAGTTCACACTCATTGTTCCTAGGGTACAATAGGCCAAGATTTGATGTACCCTTTAGGTATCTTAGGATTCTCTTTACAGAGACATGATGAGATTTCTTAGGGTTCACCTGATATCTAGCACAGACACATGTGACAAACATTATGTCAGACCTACTTGCAGTTAGGTATAGTAAAGATCCAATCATGCATCTGTACTTGGTTTCATCAAAGGGTATTCCCTTCTAATCCTTGTCCAGAGACACATTGGTTCCCATTGGAGTTTTCATAGAGGAAGCACTCTCCAATCCAAACTTCTTCACTAGCTCTCTAGTGAACTTGGTCTGAGAGATGAATATGTCATCTTCAGATTGTTTCACTTGGAGACCTAAGAAGTATTTGAGCTCACTCATGCTGCTCATCTCAAGCTTTCCATGCATCAAGCTGGCAAACTTTTTGCAGAGATTGTTATCTGTAGAGCCAAAGATAATGTCATCTACATAGATCTGCACTAGCAAAATCTTTCCCTTAACTTCCCTTGGGAATAATGTCTTGTCAATCTTTCCCCTAGAGAATTTATTCTCAATGAGAGAGCTTGACAGAGTCTCATACCAAGCTCTAGGTGCCTGCTTTAAGCCATATAGAGCTTTCTTAAGAAAATATACATAGTCAGGATGAGTTGAATCAACAAAACCTGAGGGCTGATCTACATAGACTTCCTCTTTGAGGTCACCATTTAGAAAGGCTGACTTCACATCCATCTGATAGACTTTGAATCCTTGGTAGGCATCATAAGCTAAGAATAGTCTGATGGCTTCCAGTCTGGCTACAGGGGGCAAAGGTCTGATCAAAGTCAATCCCCTCTTCCTGTATATATCCCTTTGCCATTAGCCTTGCTTTATTCTTTGTGATTATTCCATTCTCATCCAATTTATTTCTGTAGACCCACTTAGTTCCTATGATATTCTGTCCTTGGGGTCTAGGAACCAACTTTCATACCTTGTATCTCTTAAATTGATTCAGCTCCTCCTGCATTGCTGTAATCCAAAATGGATCCTGATTTGCTTCCTCAAATTTCTTGGGTTCAATTTGAGAGAGAAAACTCAGGTACAATGCTTCATTTACAGCTCTACTCCTTGTTAGCACTCCTTGGTTGACATCTCCTATTATTTGCTTTTGGGGATGATCTCTCATTTGTCTCAAGGCACTTGGAAGTATTCTGGTGACTTCTTCATTGGCAGGTTCTTCAGGCTGCATTTCCTCTGTTGTTTCTGAGCCTTCTATAGTCTCTTCTTCAATTTCAACTGTTGCTGACTGATTATTATCTTTGATTGAGGTATCAGCCTTTTCTTCAATGGATAACTTCTCCATTTTCTCTTTTGTACCTTCATTCACTAGAGAACTAGACCAGCCCTTATGTATAAGGCTAGTCTCATCAAATACAACATGTACAGATTCTTCCACTGCTTGAGTATTGATGTTGTACACCCTATAAGCCTTGCTATAGGAGTTGTAACCAACAAGAATATCCTCACTGCTTTTCTCAGGAAACTTGGTTAGCCTGGCCTTTCCATTATTAAGTACATAACATTTACTCTCAAAGATCCTAAAGTAGGATAAGGTAGGTTTTCTGCCCTTCACTAGCTCATAGAGAGTCTTCTTGTGGTCTTTGATGATGGAGGCCATGTTTACCACATGACAAGCAGTGTTCACAGCCTCTGCCCAGAAATATTCTGGAAGGGAGGAATCACTTAGCATTGTCCTACTTACTTCTATCAAGGTTCTGTTTTTCCTTTCTGCAACCTCATTTTGTTGAGGAGTTCTAGGAGAGGAAAATTCTTGGTAGATACTCAGTTCTTGGCAGAATTCTATCATGGGTCCTGACTGAAATTCTGTACCATGGTCACTTCTGAACTTGATCACAGTACAGTCCATCTCATTCTGGATCTGCCTGATAAAGTTCTTCAAAATGTCTAAGGTATCTGACTTCTTTTTAAGGAAGAATACCCAAATGAACCTTGAGTAATCATCAACTACCATAAGGGTGTAGGCCTTCCCTCCCAAGCTGAGAACTGACATAGGACCAAACAGATCCATGTGCAGTAGAAATAGGCACCTGAAGGAATCTTTTTCAGATATGCTTTTAAAGCTGGTCCTTGTCTGCTTCCCAAGTTAGCAGGCTTGACAAGGACCTTCCTTGATGCATTTAATATTAGGTCCATTTCTGACTAAGTCTTATGAGAAAAGCTTGCTTATAGTCTTATAGTTAATGTGTGCAAGTCTCTTGTGTCATTGAACACATAGAGTCTCTTTGTCATTAGCTACAAGACACACAAGCATGGAAGAATTTGCATTCAGAAAATTTAAGCAATAAATATTACCACTCCTAGTGTCAGTCAAGACAGCCTCAGAATCTAAGGACTTCTTGATTAAGCACTTATCCTTGTGGAAGGTGATTATAAAACTTAGATCACAGAGTTGACTTATGCTTATGAGATTATGTTTCAATCCCTCAATATAAGCTACTTTAGTGATGGTAACTAGGCCATTAGAAATGTTACCATAGCCTTTAGTCATCCCTTTTTCTGAACCTCCAAAGATTACTGTTGGTCCATTCTCCACAGGGATGAAGCTTCTTAGATACTTTCTGACTCCAGTCATATGCCTGGAGCAGCCACTATCCAAATACCAGATTGGAGACTGACTGGTACTTGGATATACCTGCAAGAGAAATTAATTCCCCTTAGGTACCCAATTTGAATTGGGTCCTTGATTCCTATTAGGAAAATAAAATGAAATGTCACACCACTGAGGGTTCTGCACTCTCTTTGCATTGGGTCCTGTTGAGTTGAACCAACAATCCCGGGCAAAGTGGCCTACTTTCCCACAGCACCAACATTCATACCTATTGTACCTTTTCTTCTGCCTCACCATTTGAGTAGGAGGAGAGTGTTGGTGAGGAGGAGGGATGACACCTGACCTAACAGGTCTTGGGTGAACCTTACAGGCGTGAGAGTTGCGTTTCATCACTCGTTGGTCCACCTTCTTGGGAACAGGCTTTGTGGAAGAAGCCTTTCCCTTACTTTTCAGTGTTGTTACTGTAGGTCCATGGCCAGAAGAGCCCGATGCTAGTACCTTCTTAAAAGAAGATTGAGCTTCAGAACCTTTGTCCTTGACAGTCTCCTGATTGAATCCTATACCAGCTCTGAATGATCCAGAGAAGGTATCAATGATAGGTAAGACTGTCTTGGGCATAGAGAAGCTTGCAACAAGTTTCTTCTCAGCCAACAGCATCTCTTCAAGGTCCTTAATGACCTTGTTCTTCTGACCTAATTCAGCGTTCTTAAGTCTTGTGGCTTCCTTGAATCTGTCCACTTATTTGCTCATGGCAGCCAGCTTTTCAGCTGTCTCTTTGAGCTCTGACTGGACATCCTTCAAGGAATCTAACTCCTTGGTCTGTACTTTGAGGAGTTTCTTGCAGTTCTTGAAGGCTTTCCACAAAGCCTTATACTGCTTTATTAGGTCAGATTCAACATTATATTGAGATCTTGAGGTCGTGTTGTTGGCTGCAGACACACTCTCATTATCATGCAAAGAGTCTGTTACTGATTCAGAATCAGAGACAGACAGATGGGCTTCGATAGGTACCTTCCCAGGAGAGATGTCATCCTGGCTGTCTTCCTTTATGTCCATTAGGCCTATCAGTGATTCTTTCTCAGTATCTGAGGAGCTTGAATCAGAATCACTTAGAGTTCTGATTTTCTTTGCTATAAACCCTCTTTCAGGTTTCTTCTTGTCCTTTGACCTTCTCTTGTCTTCATAATTCCTTGATTCTCTTCTCTTAGAAGAGCAATCAGCAGCTATGTGACATGTCTTATTACAGGAGTAGCAGATAATGTTAGCAAAATCAAATTTACCAGGTTTTGATTTATATCTGTCCTCCCTTGAGGATTTAGACCTGTCATGTTGATCAGATCCTTTTGAGCTTGAGGATGTAGGTCTGTAGTTGTCTCTTCTTCTTCTGGTTATCAGTTTCTTGAACTGCTTAGAGAGAAAAACCATCTCTTTGTCAGTATCATTAGAGTTTGATGTGCTGACATCAGACTCTTCACTGCTCTCTGATATGTTCTGATAAGCGAGAGTCTTGTCCTTGGATCTCCTTGTGCTCTCAGCCTTGAGAGCCACAGATCTTTCTCTAGAGCTCCCTTTTGAGCTCTCCTCTTCAGCCTTCCTGGTATTGAGCTGAAGTTCATGGATAGTAGCTTCCCATACAGATTCTTGGGCTCCAAGATGCCCAGCTGACCCATCTCTCTGATGGCACAAATCTTTATATCTCATTCCTTAGAGAGAGATCTAAGGAATTTATCATTTAGGTCAGAGTTTGTGAAGTCTCTGCCATAATTCTTCAGTCCATTAACTATTTTGAAAAACCTCTCATAACAGCTTGAGATAGTTTCAATCTTGCCTTGCTTGAAGGCTTCATACTCCTGATTGAGGAGGGATTTTCTATCATCCCTTACCTCTTCAGTGCTCTCCATGTAGACAATTAGAGAGTCCCACATCTCCTTGGCTGTCTTGCAATGAATGAGATTCTGGAGAGTTGAGTCATCAATGACACTTACGATTACATTCTGTGCTCTTTTTTTCAGACTTGCCAGGGTCAGCTCATCCTTGGTCATGTCTGTATATTTCTTTGCCACCATTCTAGTTGGATCAATTGTGGATGCTGTCATGGGAATGAAAGGGCCTTCTTGCACAGTTATATAGACTCTTGGATCAGCTGCCTCCATGAACAACCTTACTCTTAACTTCCAGATAGGAAAATTCTCCTTTGTGCAGATTGGGAGTTTCATGGCCATGTTGGATTGTTCTAAGATATAGATCTGACGGTTAAGTCGCTTTCTTGATCAACCTCCCTTTGATATCACTTGTTGGTTATATAGAACAATCACCAAAGGGGGGGGGGGGGGGAGGGTGATTATAAATTATTTTGCAAGAAATGAGTTTAATGGAAGCACTGCACAGGAGAATCACAGAAAATCACAGCACACACACAACACAAGATGTATAGAGGTTCCTCAAGACCGGGTGTCTTGAGTAGCCCTCTGTCCCTCTGCGCCTACCCAGCAGTGTGCTAGGCTCGGCAAACTCCGCCAATGTTTTCGGCCCGCAAGCCTTATAACTCGGACCCGCAAGTCCCTGCAGCCTAGGCCCGCAAGCCCCTTCACTGCACCCGAGCCCGCAAGCTCGACACTCAGGCCCTCAAGCCCTACACAGCACAGACCCGCAAGCTCGACACTCAGGCCCTCAAGCCCTACACAGCACAGACCCGCAAGTCTTGCCTGCAGCCTAGGCCCACAAGACCCTTCACTGCACCCGAGCCCGCAAGCTCGACACGTTTGGACCCGCAAGTCCCTCTGCCCTAGCCCTCAAGCCTCGCAGATCTCAAGCCCTCAAACTTGACACACAGATCTGAAACCAGATCTACAGTTTTGGCCCGCAAGCCTTACAAGAAAGATTTACAATATGTTCTACTGCCTGGTGGAGATCGGCTCCTTTTTTTGAAGAAGATGTTTTTGCTTCGATAGTGCAAATCTTCTCCAAGCTATCTTCTATCTGGAACTCTTCTTTATCAGTCGATGAAGCTAGACTGATTCTCTTGAGAACAAAGGATGAAGATCAACTTGTTCTCCGTTCTTGTTTTTGCTTATCTCCGCCGTTACTATTCTATTCAAGATTGCTTAGGGAGATTCTCTTAAGTTCCAGGATTCGAGAGAGAGTTTAGGGCATATACTGTTCCCTTTTATAGGACTGAGATGTCGCTTAACGGACTCCTATGATGTCCTTTACTGACAGATGCCCATCCCTCAAGAGTATGCGCTGATTGGACAATCAGGCGGCGGCATTAAATGCTGACAGCGCGTCCGGCTCCTTTTGAATTTGTCTCGACGATATTTCCATTGTTACGACGATATGGACAATATCTCGACGACAGGGCTTGTCGATGTCTTGAACTGGTTTCTTCTTCAATTCTTCATCAGATAGTGATATCTTGACGATACGGGACATCACTTCTGCACTCGAACTTAAGACGACACGAGGTCATCAAACTGATATCGATGAGAACCACATTATCTTGTCGACGACATAATTGATATCATGTCGACAAACTATACTTCAGCAACTGCCTGTCTTCATATGACCTTCTTTAGTCTTCCCGACGACACGCCTTCTTTACGACGATGTCATCGACATCACTCTTACTTAGCCTTTCCGACGACAAGGCTTCTTGTCGATGACATCTGTTCTTCCTTAGCCTTATCGACGTCAAGGCTTCTTGTCGACGATATCATCGACATCTTTGAGTCTTCTTCTTCATCTCGACTTTCTGATATCGTCGTGTAGATTTCACAACGATATCACCATTTTGCCTTGCTCTGCATGTTGTTGGCGATATGCCTGTTGTTGTCGACGATACGCTTGATCCTTTTCGACGACATCAGACACAATCATTCTTCTTTGCTTTGTCCATCATTTCAACGATGTGTCTATACTTATCTTTTACTTAAATGATAAAGCTAAGAGGATAATCAAATACATAGTGAAGTGCTCTTGAATTGGTGACTTCTCCAAATCAGGAATCATAAGGGCAAGATTCCCAACAACAGGTCAGGTATTTTGTGGGACGGCTACTCGCAGGTCAGAACCCAAAAAAAAAAAGTTTCGAGTCACCAAGCTCGTGTCTTCCTTGTGCCTAGCTCAGCTTTGGCTTTAGGAGGGGAAGTTCCTATAAACTTCCGGGTGTGTGGCGGGACCTCCTCTCTGCAGCACTTGGGTTTTGTTTGTAGACAATCCGGCTTCCATATCTCTCTGATGGCGATCGGCGACACGCTCGCGTCTATTCCCGCAGGAGGCGGTGATCGGCGACCCGGTTGGGCGATCCGAGTCCGCGGATGCGCCCGGAGGGTCGTTCCGAGTCAGTTTCATATACCAGTTTTCTATTTTTGCGATGTATTTTGCTACCGATCGGCTCGAACATTTATAGCCGTCCGATCGGGAGCCCTAATTTTATTTTTACTAGTTTTGTATAAATAGGCACATAGTGGGCTGGTTTAGGGGATTGGAGTTACGGAGCCGTAACCCTCCGATCGGGGCTCTTCCGCGCGCCGTCTTCAACCCGCCCCCCCCTCCCCCCGACGCACTTCCGCCGGCCTCCTCCCAGCCCCATCAACCCCCGTCCAAGCATCCTCAACCCCCAGCGCTCCCCTTCCAGCCCTCCACAGCCCCGACACCCTCCTTCCAGCCCTCGCCGACCCCGTCCAGCCTTGTCCAAGACCCGACGCCCCCCCCCCCCCCCCCCCCCCCCCCCCCCCCCCCCTTCCACTTCCGTCCAGCCTTCCCCTACCTTCCACGCCCTCCGTCCAGCCCCCACTAGCTCCGGCCAACCCTCCACGAGCCCGTCCAGCCCTCCACAAGCCCTGTCCAGCCCTATCCTACCTCCGACGCCCTCCGTCCAGCCCCCACGAGCCCCGTCCAGTCCTCCACCCCCCGATCCGCAAGTCACCGCCACCGAACATCCGTCCCGAGGCTGAGCCGTCGTGTACCTATGCGATTCAAGGTATATGATGTTCTCTTTCTCTCATTTGAACGCTTGATTTGAACCCTTGTTGTGGATGTGGTAATCTTGTGCGTTAGCATATGGTTTGTAGTTTGACTTGCGGGATCTCCACCGGCGTGCATTAATTGAATCGCTCCTCATTTTGTTGGTAGCTTAATTTGTTTCGCGCATCAATTGTTGCTTGAATTTGCGGTTGCCGAGTTTTATAATATTTTGAATTACTTGCCAATATTTCTTGGACTGTTCTCATGATTTGCACGTGCACCACACTTAGGCATCACGTTCAGGCAGGTCATAATATAGTGTCTTCCGTTTAGCCGGCCTCCATTGCATCAAATTGGTATCAGAGGTAGGTTACGTTAGCGCCGCACTTATTTTGCAGTAGTGGAGTCCATAGGTTGTATCTCATGGCATATTATTACAGTGATCATCCTTATTTGCATTCCGCTCATTCTAGGTATCATGTCGACCCTCCACCACGATTTGCTAGAGACGATCCTTATTATTCTCGAACTTCAAGTTATCGTCGCTGCACCCCACCACGACTTGATGTTGGTAGAGTTGAGTATCTTCGTAGAGCCCCTCCGGAGAGATCTTCATACACGCCATGCCCTCGCAGGGATCGTAGTCACCATTTAACACATTGTGAGTCTCTTAGGGATGAGCATTTTGATGATTATCTGTATCCCTATAGCGGTCACCACTATGTGGATAACTCCACGCGTCTGGATCGCCCTAGTGTCCCACCAGTAGAAATACCTGAAGCCGAGTTTCAGCGATTGGTTCTTGATCAATTTGATCGCGTACACGCTCAAATGGATCGCTTGAAATCTGCTTTCGGGGTAACCGATAGAGTGACACATCAGGATTTAAATCAAACCACCGATGCTTGTAGTACTCCCATAGACATGAGCGATTCGCCATCTGATTTTGGTACTCCTCTTGGTGAGCCTCGGTGCCCACGCGACTTTGAGGTAAAGTCTGACCTTGGCCTTGTATTACAGGGGGAGAGCGCCATTAGCACGTCTAGTGAGCTTGGTCACGAGAGTGATGCCAAGCGACCAAGTGACACCGTGATGGTCTATCCATCTTCTATACCTTATGTTGGCCTCGTTACACCATTAGTTATAGGCTCCTTTCTTGACACCTCGCCGGCTAACTCCCACTTGAGTATGAATTCCTCTCACTCTCCCCTTAGCCTTGTTTCGAGTCATGTCATGACCGGGAGCCTCGAGCCGAGTGTCGATATCTTGGCGGTTGTCTCACCCACTTTTGGGGACACTACCCTTATTAGTAGTATTCGCTTGGAGGATCATGACCCTACTGACAGGTTCCTTAATGATCCCCCTAACAAGCCTCCTGATGAACCACTGCTTCCTTGTGGGATTGACACCCCGATGTTCGAGTCACCTGCGAGCACTGACTTATTGACAGCTTTCCAACTCACGTCCCTTATTTTGCTTTGGAGAGCGGGTCTTGAGTGCGGCATTGAGTATGTAGGGATTTTCTTAGGTACACTTGAGCATCCTCCCGATGTGTTGAGAATTGAGCCTATGATCCACCACACTCGTGATGAGTTCTTAGACATACCGCCGGCTGACCCACCAGATGAGTTCTTTCTTATTTGCGGCACTCGCTCCGCTCGAGTGTCACATCATATTATTGATGTCTATGTTGCTTACTCAGGTGATCGTTGCCTTCGCAACGAATATTCATACGTATCTCCTGGTGAGCCGCTTGATGCGTCACATACCTTGAGAGAGATTAGGAACCATATGAGTTCATATTGGAGTGTTGGTGTCTCACACGGTCATTCTGACACCCATCACACACTCGCTACGTTTTATTACACTCCTCCTGATGAACCTCTCGATAAACCACACATTTTCAGGAACCTTCGCCACATGGAGCTTGTTGTATATCCGTGTACCTTGTATGTCTTGTTGCTCATGCATCATTCATACGTGCATGTCATCTTTTGGGTTCATCATTCATATCATTTGTCTGTTGAGTCATTTGTTTATCATTTGCATGCACTTCATGAGCCTAGGAAACCGGTCGATTTAGTTGACATTCCATTAGGAGACCGACGTAGTGAGTCTGCCGAGTCATTCATTCAGCATATACACACACTACATGAGACAGTTCGAAGAAAGATTGCAACAAGTAATGAAATATATAAAGCTCAGGCTGATCTGCACAGAAGGGATCAAACATTTGATGTCGGGGAACAGGTTATGATTCGCCTTCGACCTGAGAGGCCCCTTCAGGGGGCTGCGAGGAAGTTAAGTGCTCGTCGGATGGGTCCCTACACAGTCGCTCGACAGATTAGTGTGAACGCATACGAGATCGACATACCACCAGCGATGGGGATTCATCGAGTATTCAATGTAGAGGATCTGACCCCGTACTTTGAGGAGCGAGTGTACTCGGATCCCCTATCTCCACCTGTCCCCGAGCCCCTGTCTGACCCTTCCCCCGCCAGTATCTCTACCCCTTTGCCCCGGCAGTCGCGGTTGGTTGAGCTCCATTCGGAGGGTCCCACTTCGCAGTCGTTGGTTCCAGACAGAGATACGCTGATACGACAACCGCTTACGCCTTCCGGAGACACTCTACAGATCGTTGGTCATGACTTCACGACTACGGGCGGTTCAGTGACCCTGCGTTACTTGGTTCATTGGCCTGCCCGCCCTACTTCTGATGACACTTGTATTGCTGCTGAGGAGCTTGAGAGACTCGCCCCGGACTTACGTCGAGAGTACGATCATCTTCACTCACCGGAGATGAGTGCTTTCAAGTCAGGGGGAGTTGATGGCGATCGGCGACACGCTCGCGTCTATTCCCGCAGGAGGCGGTGATCGGCGACCCGGTTGGGCGATCCGAGTCCGCGGATGCGCCCGGAGGGTCGTTCCGAGTCAGTTTCATATATCAGTTTTCTATTTTTGCGATGTATTTTGCTCCCGATCGGCCCGAACATTTATAGCCGTCCGATCGGGAGCCCTAATTTTATTTTTACTAGTTTTGTATAAATAGGCACATAGTGGGCTGGTTTAGGGGATTGGAGTTACGGAGCCGTAACCCTCCGATCGGGGCTCTTCCGCGCGCCGTCTTCAACCCGCCCCCCCTCCCCCCAACGCACTTCCGCCGGCCTCCTCCCAGCCCCATCAACCCCCGTCCAAGCATCCTCAACCCCCGGCGCTCCCCTTCCAGCCCTCCACAGCCCCGACACCCTCCTTCCAGCCCTCGCCGACCCCGTCCAGCCTTGTCCAAGACCCGACGCCCCCCCTTCCACTTCCGTCCAGCCTTCCCCTACCTTCCACGCCCTCCGTCCAGCCCCCACTAGCTCCGGCCAACCCTCCACGAGCCCGTCCAGCCCTCCACAAGCCCTGTCCAGCCCTATCCTACCTCCGACGCCCTCCGTCCAGCCCCCACGAGCCCCGTCCAGTCCTCCACCCCCCGATCCGCAAGTCACCGCCACCGAACATCCGTCCCGAGGCTGAGCCGCCGTGTACCTATGCGATTCAAGGTATATGATGTTCTCTTTCTCTCATTTGAACGCTTGATTTGAACCCTTGTTGTGGATGTGGTAATCTTGTGCGTTAGCATATGGTTTGTAGTTTGACTTGCGGGATCTCCACCGGCGTGCATTAATTGAATCGCTCCTCATTTTGTTGGTAGCTTAATTTGTTTCGCGCATCAATTGTTGCTTGAATTTGCGGTTGCTGAGTTTTATAATATTTTGAATTACTTGCCAATATTTCTTGGACTGTTCTCATGATTTGCATGTGCACCACACTTAGGCATCACGTTCAGGCAGGTCATAATATAGTGTCTTCCGTTTAGTCTCTTTCTCTCTCTCACTTTCTCTCTCTCTCTTTTTCTCTCTCTCTCCCTCTTACCATCAGATCCGTGGTGTTAGGCCACAGTGTCAGTAACCTCAGGCTACCCTTTAGGTCCGAACTTTAGAGAACCAGTTTCCTAATTCCAACAAAAACAATTATTATCAATCAACATTAAATCACTGCCATTAACTTGCAAACAAAAAAATCAATATGAAGTTATGGACTTAATTTGCTAACCGAAAGATCACTTAGATACATTTAAAACAAAAAATCATTTAGGCAAAAGTTAAAAATTGAACATCTACAAGATCATTTAGAAACACCCTCGTGCCAATATACATATATATTGTTCACCGACCATTGTGATACCACCACCACCTCCTCCTCCTCAACCTCCACTAAACGCTTATACTCGTCGTCGTCATCGGCCTGTCCCGAACCACTCATTGTACTGATGACGCCCCTGGTCCAACTGATCCGCTCGTAGCCATCCAAGAGGACACTCGCTCATCTATTGTTCACCCACTGTCTCACTATGTCTCCTTTCACCAACTATCTCCTAAACTTCGCAGGTTTGCATGCTCCTTGTCTTCAATTTCGTTGAATGCTTAAAAGTCAGTCTTGTGCTCGTAGATTTACTCAACAATATGACATTGACTATGAAGAGATGTTTGACCAAGCTTAATACAGTGCGAGTATTGATCTCCTTGGTGGTCCATCGTCACTAGTAGTTGCATCAACTTGATATCAAAAACTCATTTCTTAATGGCGATCTGACTAAGACCGCCTACATGCAACAACTTTTGGATATGAGACTGCGGGGAGCCTCTTGTATGTCGCATATGAAAATCTATATAGGGCTTGAAACAGTCACCTCGAGTATGGTTTGACAAACTTAATAACGTGGTTCATGTATTTAGCTTCATTGGGAGCTCAATGTTCTTTTCCTTATATACACATCGTTGCAAAGAGGGTGTCATACTCCTTGTATATGTAGACGATATTGCAATGATCTAACCGGTATCTCTATGATCCAAAAGCACTTGGCCTTTCACTTCCATATCAAAGATTTGGGGTGTCTCCGATATTTCTTAGGTATTGAGGTAGCTTGGCATGATGGTTTGTGTTATCTCATTGGAAGTATTGCACTGATCTTTTATTGGATGCTGGCTACTTAGGTGTAAGTCAGCTGACACACCATGGATACAAATCATAAGCTTTGTCCTCATGAGTCTGCTTCTGATATTCTCCCAGCAAATTCAGAATATTATCGTTGCTATTTTGCAAGCTTATCAATCTGACCATAACTCGGCCGAACATATCATTCAATATTGGTGTGGTTAGTCGATACATGCATGCTCCTCGTGCTTCCCACCTTCAAGCGGTTGATCAAATCCTTTAGTATCTAAAGAACGCTCCAGGTCTAGGGCTTGTGAATAAGCTTTCATTCTCTCTCTTATTGACTGTCTACTCTGATGGTGACTATGCATGCTACATTGATCATCACTGATCTACAGGTGGGTATTGCGCGTATTTTGGAGGGCTTAGGAACTTGGTGAAGCAAGAAACAAACAGGTATGACATGCTCATCTGCCGAGTCTGAGTATCGTTCGATAGCTTCCGCCTCTTCCGAGCTTACTTGGCTGGAGAGTCTTCTCACTGATCTTGGTGTATCTCTTTCATTATCCATATAACTAAAAATTCTGTTTTTCACGAAGGAATCAAGCACATTGAAGTACACTGCCACTTCATTAGAGAAGAGTTTAGCTCTGCAAAATTGATCTCCGACATGTTTCCACTGCCGACCAAGGCTCCGTTTGGCCTGGCAGTAGCGGTCGTGAACGCGATGGTTATGAACCGTCGTTTGTGAATGCCCGACCTCACCTAATGAACTTCATTCACTTTTATGTTCAAAACTAGCTTTCTTTTTTGGGTGGCGATCACAACCGTTGTCATGCCAAACATGCATTCTATGACGGTGGCGTTTTTGTCCAAACTCACCGGAGCAAAAATGCCGCGCCAAACAGAGCCCAACTGATGCAGGACGGCGCGTAGGGTTTGCGCGCCTGTCGGCTATTTCTAGGAAACCCTAAATGCATGCGATTAATATTTGAATTTTAAGCGGGCGCTGCACGACCTTAAGAAATTAAGCAACTAGTTTTTTTTTATAAAGCACAAATTTACTATTTTGTTTTAAGTTGAATTTTCTTGAAAAAAATGATTCAATTTTAAATCCGGGGGAGGAAGTTTGCAACCTTCGTTCCGTTCCCCTTATCGTAGCAAACAAAAATCGTGAACTCCAGATACGTCTCCGTTTGGAGTTCTCAACGTAACGTTCGCTGACAAAACCCAATCGAAAATCCAGCAAATGAATCTAAAAATCCTAAGAGAAAATGTAGACGCACACAAAGGAAAAGAAAGGAACAAGTTACCCACGGAAAGAGGCGTCTTTCCGCAATCGAAGACGACGGCGATCCCGCGAGAAATTCCTCGTCACCTCCGATCTCCCGCTCCGTGGACGGCCGCTATCGCACAAGGGCACCACGGAATAAATTCGCTCAATCTCACACTAAAGTGGATCCGCGAAATCTCGAACACTCACTAGTGTAAGGAAGCCACAAACCAAACAACTTAATTTCTCACTCGCTCTCACACTCAAGGAGGATCCACGAATTCTCCAGCACTCACGGTGGTTCCACGGAGCTTCACACAAGAGAAATGAAAGTTCAATCCCAAATCCCAAACCAGTAATTACTGAAAGCACTTGCTGTCTATTCACTGTTCATTTTCTTCTCCAATAAAAAATTACAGCAAAAGAGGGAAAGCTTTAATTTCAATCACACAACAGGAACAAGGGAATTGCAGGAAATCAACAGCTACACTCCTAAACAGGAAATGGAAACATACGGCAAAACCAACAGATCGAAAGCAATCAACCCTCCAACTCCAAACCGATCTAAACACTATTCATCGTCTTCTCATCGAAGCTCAGCCAGCAGTCCATCTACAGCATTCCGAAAATAAAACCCAAAATCAAATCAATAAACAAATAACTCACAGCAATCCTCTCCAAGAATCAATATCATCATCCCCTGTTTATAGGCTGTTCCGAAGCTTAACTCCTCATCGTCTGGAATCATGCGGCCATGGCAGAACGTGGGTAAGTACTCTAACCGCCGAGAGAGGTGTCGTGCTCGTCAATCGCGCATGGACACGGCAGAATCGTGGGCGGATGAGGCGTTGGCGGCGAGGGTTCGTAACTGCCGAATAATTTGTGAGCGCCATGAACCGGGCAGCTTCCCTGCGAGCCCTAGCTCGTGAATCACTTGGTTTGCAGCTGAGGTTGACCGGCTGGGAGGTTGTAGAACCGAATAAGCTCTAATATATATATATATATATATATAAATAAATGTATATATATATGTATATATTTAAAAGAAAATTTGCAACACCCACACAAATTACAAAATTACACAAAATAAAAGATAAATACGGCTGAGGGCCGATAAAGATCTGGACGGGTGCGGCGTCGGGTACTTTTGTGTCGACCTGATCTGGGCTGGTCTCCACCACCAACTCTCTGATATCTCCACAAAGATCTTGCCTCGGACACTTTATCGTCAAAATATATCTAAAAACCAATAATGGCATGTTATTTAATATAATGGCAAATATACGAGATTACAATTACAATGGTGGTCACCTACATCTTCTATTTACAGAATCAAGTCTAAAACAACTCATGTGCAACAAATTGTCTCCAACCAAGGCACTCCAACGAGCTTAATGACACCGAGAATCATAGGAAAACCAAAAACTGAACTAATGGAAGAATCGGATGTGATTTCAGCCCATAAACATTATACAAGCAGTATTTGCAAAGAAAATCTTTCTCATATTTAATCAAATATTTGTTTAGGGTTCTTTTAGCTTCTCAGAAGGCCATATTGATATTATCTGTTGATCAGTTTTCAACTAGATTTTTCTGATATCTAATCCATGTTATTCTTGTCCCCGGTTACATTTTTGAGGCACATCTGAGTTCCGCTTCATTTAATTAGGAGATACAACCTCTAATTAGTTTAATGCATTTCCTACTCAGCCCATTCTCTTTGGAATTATTATTTTAGAATGCTTTCATGCTAATACTGCAATTCTTATCTTCAAAAATTCATTTTTCACCTTCAAAAATGTATTATTAGTTCTAAACTGTTTAATTTACTGGGGTTGCAAAACGTTTATTTAGTTCACAGATTCTCTGAAGTGTTTAAATTCTTTTTGGTTGCAAGGCTTTAGGAAACAGAAGTGTGCAGAAGAGTAAGGGCAAGATGAAACAACATTCACCACAAGGTGCTGCAATGACGATTCAGAGGGCATTCAGAGATTATATGTCACGACATTCTAGGGCTGTTCATTGTCTCAGGGATCTGGCAGTCGCCAAATCTAAATTAAAAGAGATTAGAATCTTGATTTCAAGATTTTCTTATCGTCATCGACTAGCAAAAGACGCCGAAGAAAGACAAAGGTTCTCTGAGAAAATAATCGTACTTCTACTCACAGTGGATTCCATTGAGGTATGATTGATGGTAGTCAATTCCCCGTGTTCTTTTCATACAGGCTAATTTATCAAATAAAATTGTCTCGAATTAACTGAGCTGTATATTACATCTAGTTACAGAGCATCAATGTGCATTCAACTTTATCTTGAAGTGTTTGTACAGATCCAATATGGCGATTTATTTTGAGTGATGTTATAAGCAGTCCTAATATGATTATTTGCAGCCCATTGATGTCTGCAGTCCTAATATGGCTATTCGCAGTCTATTGATGTCCGCAGTCGATTGATGTCCACAGTCCAGGGTTTTATTCACAGCCCATTCACTCTTTCGCTTTACAATCTTTATTTTCCTTCACACAAATCCGATGGCAAAATTTTGAGGAAGATAGTGACGGAGGAAGAAGAAGAGAAGGAATGGCTAAGTAGTTGGATAAGTTGGTTTCTCCTTATGAACTTCCATGCATTTCAATTTCTAAATGTTCTCCTTGTTGTTTAGCACATCGGTATATTGAACCGGATCATCGAAGACTTCGATCTCGTCCATCAAAATCTTGTTGTTCTTATCATCATCATAATTCTCAAAGCTCGTCACCGAGAAGGATTCTTGGAGCTGATTCGATTTATCGTGATCCTCCAACACCATCCCACTGATTCCACCGACAATATACACTATTTCAACCTCATACGGGCTTCTTTCTACCCCTTTGATGTCGATTAAGAGTTCGTTGACAGTGTCCTCGATCTTCTCGACCTTGTTTTGGTCATTTTTGCTTCTTGATGACTTCTTTTTCTAATTCATACGATTTTGAGTTTCAAAGAACTGTCTTTTTGTTCTCAAGAAACACTTGACCGCACGCAAAGGTGCTTCTTGTTTATGATTATGTAAGGAGCAGTTTGAATATGTGCCGAACTTCATTTTTGGTTCATTGAGCTCCAAAGAATTTGGATTTCTTGCAATTTTAATTGCAGTTGAGCAGGTTGCCCTGCTTAAATTCACAGTATGGTGAAGGCCAGGCCCTGAATTCTTCTTCATCTTTGTCTGAAATAAAGAGCTGAGATTATGCTCCTTGGATTTCAGACGAGTAGATTATGCTCTCAGCTCGACGAACCAAAAATGAAGCTGAGAGCATAATCGGACTGTAATTAAATCTAGAGATTTTATGCTTTTTTTGGGTGCGAATAGCCATATTAGAACTGCTTATAACATCACTCTTTATTTATTTAGCTTCCTCATGATGACGTATTGTTTCTCCTTAGTTTCAACAACTATTATTTCAACATACTCACTCTGATAATTAGATTAACCTTCATTCTTATATTTATTAGTTGTTATGTATTTCTCCCTGTTAATTAATATCTATATTTAATTAATTTAAAATTAGTTGCCATGCACAAGATTACGCCCGTGCTTTTTTTAATCTTGAAAATACTTAAATTTATATAAAAAAAAAGATGGTTAAAATTGGAATAATGAATGTTACACCATAAATTGCTTTTCCCCTGTAGATAGTATAGAAATGGTAGTTTATCAGGACCTCCCTTTAAGTTGCCCCCTCTATCTTTTGAAATTATAAAAACCTCCCCTGTAAGTTTACATTTGATAACATGCATTCACAGAAATACTCATGAGAGGGGATTTTTGTGCATGCATGTTATTATGAAATATAAACTTTTAGGGAAGTTTTTGTAATTTCAAAAGATAAAGGGGTGCAACCTGTAATTATGCTAGCTCTCAGGGGAGGTTTAATAGTAAAATAAATAAACGTATAACCGTATCTTAAGTTTTTTGAAAATCATAAATCTCTTATCCTCATCATATCATATCCCATGTACACGCATAATAATTATGCCGGGAACTTGCCTCATACCTCTTAGGAGGAGATATTTTTAGGTGCGTTCTCTCACCTAAGATCACGATGCTCGTGCGCATCAAATCGTACGGCTGTATTCCGCGAAAACTCTGACAGTATTTTTAGAATAGTGCAGTATTCCGCGAAAATAACTCCCCATAGGATATATGATCGTATGGTTGTATTGTTTCTCCCACCTAAAACTAGGTGGAAAACTAGGTGGGAGAAACGCACCTAAAAAATTTTCCATTAGAAGGGGGCTCGATTCCCCCACTGCTCGCTGTCAGGGAAACGAGACTCCCAAAAATATGCGAATTTGATATATAGATTGAGGAAGGATGAACTGAATGAACTTCAAAATAATTAACTTTTGAGACATCTCGACACATTCACTGACTGCAAATGGGGATCATTATTCATTATTTATTAACAAAAAAAAACAAGTTCCTTTGAATGTTTACAGACATGGATTAATATTAGAAGTACCGGAGATTATTATTATTATTATTATTATTATTATTATTATTATTTTTGCTTCAAATATGCATATTCTCTAGTTTGAAATACATTAATATTGAAGTAACCGCCACTCCCCAGTTATATCATATATACATTTCAAATTCCATTTTTTCTGTTGCTCATGCCTCGCTTATGATTGAAGTTTGTTTGATGGCTTCGTCTTCCCATTCCTTCACCCTGCAGGCTCCAGATTATTTGGCACGCTCTGCAAAGAGATCGATGACCCGCGAGCTGGAGGCGGTTCTCGAGGCGGTGGATCCCCAGTTAATGAGACAAAGAAAGTTCGACCTGCCGTCCGGCTTCTCCTCCGTGGCGATGTCTTCTGGCGTGGCGGACGTCATTCGCATGCTCGACCAGGAGGACGCCAACGGCATCCTGCCCGGCTTCTAGCGCTGAGATGCACTGCTCACCATCAACTTCCCTCACCAGAAATTTCAAAAATTCAATTTCTGCAGCCTCCTCCGCTGGATAAGAATTTGTGGATTCTGCAGAACTCATGATTTGATATCCGCTGCATCTTGTTTGCATTCAAAATGTGTTGTTTGGACCGGGTAAGTATTAGTTGTTCCCGCTAATACGCGTGTGACTGACTGACTGACTAGCTAGCCCATGTAATCAATCATATGATGGCGCGAATAAAATCCCGCCCGCAGAGTTCTTTTGCCAGATGATTCCATTTAGGAGGGAGGAGGGTTGGGCGCCCCCACAAAGATTTCGCTGGGCTTAGGGCGCATAGGTAATCTGCCGCACGTACGGTATGATTTCTCGGGAATTAGCAAGAGATTTTTTTTTTTGACGCAGGCGGCCAGGGGGAACACCGGCGACCAGCATATTTTTGTGCAACTGAAATTAGACAGTCTGTGTGAACTTTGAAGGCTCTCCTTTCTTTCACTTATATAGAATTTCACTGCACACACAACACATGTTGCAGCTTTAATGCCACGATGTTTTCTCTCTCCTCCCTATAGAGGAGTTAGGGACCCTTCTCTCTCCATCTCTCTCTCTCTCTCTCTCTCTCTCTCTCTCTCTCTAAAGGAGGTGGAGATAATTCTCACCTACAGCTACCTACAATGCAAACGGTTTATTAACTTCAAATTTTCTCCATAGCTAGAGAGAGAGAGAGAGAGGGAGTTGTCATTGACGATCCACCCACTGGATGTCATTTTTGGCTGCGGGCTGGGGACATTGTCATTTGTAATGTACGGCCTCCAGTGTAGGGTACTAGGGTTTTAATAGCCCCTGGGGTAGACCACAGTTACTAATCCTATGCGACAATGGTGCTTTCAAAAGTCAAAAGTAGGTGCAGAGGTTTTTGGGGTGCTCCCTGCGGAACGCTGCCGCTGCTTCAGGTCTGTTTGGTTACAAAATTAACTTGTAGATAATCTTGGAATGATAGGTGGAGTTGCTAGTATCCATTCTTGATTCTGGATGAATGGGTGACCCATAAACTCTCTATTTCATATTCAATGATAATAATTTTCCGCTTTCGATTTTGTTTTCCTTGTTGTATGTTTATCTGAAATTCCTCTCATGGCCTTCTTAGTACCTGATTTGAATCCATGTTGTTGGATTTGAAGAAATCCATAGCTTCTCTTTTTATTTTCTTAATGATTTTGTTGGCTCGAGAACCGGATATTGACCTGATTTCCAAAGTAATGGATTGTGAGAACAAGGACTAGAAATTTTGGTCCCTAGTAGCTGCTTTTTATGACATCCTTGAAGTGCTTGATTTTATTCGGTCGACTTTTAATCGAATAGTTGATGGTGTGATGTTGTGAAAACGTCGGCTCATAGCCTAAGAGGCCACGAGGCTTTTCAAGCTAAGTCAAGAATCCGGCTTCTCAAATTCACTATGGTTTGATGAGGTTTATGAATTTTTTTGTGCATGCTAAGGCTTGGCCTAGGACCATGAATTATTAAATTCTAAATCATGAATTATTATATCATGATAATAGTTCTATCGTTTCCGCTTTCAGATGATACTTGAAATTATGATAGAATATGTGCTTTCGAGAAATAATTCATGCGAGAATTAATGTTTCTTCGAGATATAATTTCTACTGGAATTAATGTGCATTCGGGATATAATTTTTACGAGAATTAAAGTGTCTTCGAGAAATAATTCCTACGGGAATTAATGTGACTTCAAGAAATGTTTCCTTCGGGAATTTATGTGCCTCACGAGAAATAATCTATAGGAATTAATGTGCCTTCAAGAAAACGTGCCTTGAGAGAATATCAGATGACATGCGAGATTTACTCTAAGACAATCCGCATGTTGGATAGTCTGAAAAGAAAACTCATGCGACACCATGATAGAACTACGTGAGTCTGAGGTTGTATGCAGGTTGATATGAAGTACGTAGGCGATGGTTATGGAAAACCGCCACGGCCCAATAGAAAATTTAGACATCGCCTCCCTTTCAAATATTTTGCTACACTTATAACCGTTGATTAAATCTATTTCGTATATAGTATTGATTGATCTGTTATGAGCGCTGGTGACATGTGCGACCATTCGACAATGCTACGTCGACATGAAGGCTATTGATAAACTACGAAAGGTATGACTAACTATGTCGCACTCTCTTCATAGTAATTGTTGATCATAATTATTGTTTTGTCGCACTTGCTAGATATGTAGATACCTTTCGGTTTTACCATTACTAGTATCTTAATGATGATAATGATAGATGACTTAACCAATTACTCTAAAGGTGTACGTACTTATTCCTAAAGATGTAGGTGTAAGGTTTTGTGATACTGATAATAATAGGTGATAATAATAGGCCTTTCGCTAAAATATTTAAGACTTATGTTAATTCGCTATTAAGTATAATCTGATAAGTAGTCTTCTACTGGAAGGCTCAGAGACGGTTGTACCTCCACTCCCCTGTGAGTTACTTCGGCGCCGCGTGTCGAAGGTGGTGTGCGATAATATCTCTCGATCAGTGCCGCTTTCCCGAGGGGGGGGGGGGGGGGGGGGGGGGGGGGGTCTTAAACAATGTCGTCTAATATCTACTATTAGTGCGATCTGATCAGAAGGATGGCTGACTCACCACACAATCACATATTAGATTTACATATTTATAAGAACGCTAATCTACATCATATGTCGGCATAGTTTACTTTCGCTTCAAGTGGGATAGCTAGCCGCCTTCAAAGGGTCGAAGGAGATCAAGTACCGGAAGAGATCTTCAAGCGTCGAGGAAGAATCCTGAGGAATCTTCGAGGGAACTCTCACTGGTCTGGAATTCAGCATGTCTTCAAATGAGGGCTCATGATCCCTTTTATAGCCTTCGAGAGAGGCGCGCGTCTTGGTAATTGCGCCACTAGGGAGGTGCAGATATCCACACTCCAATGATAGAAGATTTTACTATTTGCACCTCCATGATAAGTGATTTTACTATTCGCACCCCCGTGATAGGGAATTTTACTATTCGCACTCTCATGGTGGAGGATTTTACTATTGCACCCCATGATTGGTGATATTACTATTCACACCCCAATGGTGGGGGATTGTACTATTTGAACCCACATGGTGGGGAGGCGACAGTGGGTGTCGAGAGGCGGCGAGCGATGAGGACAGCGGCGTGCGATGAGCACGGCGGCGGGAGGCGAGCGCGGCGGCGGGAGGCGAGCGCGGCGGCGGGAGGCGGCGAGCGATGAGGACGGCGGCGTGCGATGAGCGCGGCGGCGGGAGGCGAGCGCGGCGGCGGGAGGCGAGCGCGGCGGCGGGAGGCGAGCGCGGCGGCGGGAGGCGAGCGCGGCGGCGGGAGGCGAGCGCGGCGGCGGGAGGCGAGCGCGGCGGCGGGAGGCGAGCGCTGCGGCGGGAGGCGAGCGCGGCGGCGGGAGGCGAGCGCGGTGAGGGAGTCGAACACGGTCTCGTGATTGCGCGACAACGGGAGCCGTGGAGGTCGTGCCCGTGTGGTCTCGGGCCGTGCAGAGGCTGCGCGCCTGCGCGCGCGGCCCTTGCATGTTAGATGTCGCACGGGGCGTGCAGTAGGTGTCGCGCGGCCTGCTCAGGCTTAGGTAATGCGGAGGCCGCACGCCTGCGCGGCCTCTGGCTGTGCCGAGCCCGCGAGCCGCGCGGACCGTGCAGTCCTTGCACGGAAGAGGCTGCGCGGGCTCCGACCGTGTGGAAGCCGCAAGCCTGCGTGGCCCGCAAGTCCTAGCGGGCTCCGGTCGCGCGGAGTTCGCGCGCCGGCGCGACCTCCAATCGTGTGGGGGCCATGGGGCAGCCGGCTGCGGGTTGGATGCATCCCCCCACTTAGGGGGTACGGTTACCTGCACCCACATGATGGGGGTGCGGTTAATCCGCACACCCGTGATGGGTAGCGGTTACCCATGTTAGAAATTTTGTAAATAAAACATTTATTTTATTATGTTTTCATGGAGCCCTTATGGTGTTTGGTGTATGACTATTCATATTTGATGAAAAACTCCAAAACCAAAAGATGGAGGAAATCCAAATTATTTGGAGGGAAACCTTTCATGAATGAAAGAATGATCCATTTAGTCTCACATTGCCTATTTTCATTCTTGTTGGTGAGTATATATATATTAGTTCACACCTTCTTATTTGTTCAAAAGAACATAAGGAGAAACTATGAATCACACGCGCGCGCGCGGACGCACCGGACCGGATTCGTATTTGGGATTTGGGGAATAATTGAATTGTATTGTATTTTTTGTACAAAATAGTTTCAGACTTTTTATTCGGAGTTGCGTCGAATAGTAGTCGGAGCTGCGTCGAGTGGGACTCGAAGTGGCGTCGACTATCTCGCTTGAAATTGGAGTTGCGTCGAATGAAACTCGACGCACCCAACATGCGTCGATATGAACTCGACGTGGCGTCGACTCGCGTCGACAAGTTCTTCGTCAACTTGGCCTGCGTCGATAAGAACTCGACGTAGCGTTGAGTTGCTTCAAATAGATCTACGTCGTTTTGACTTACGTCGATAAGAACTCGACGTGCTGTCAAGTTGCGTCGATATGATTTCGACGCGACCTACCGTTTTGCGCTTTCTCTTCGCAAATAATACGCATATTTTTAACCGTTCGTTTCACGCGTGTTTCTCGCCATTACTGCCTTACGTTGGAACTATTCAACGTGTATCTGCACGATTATAGCCTACCAATTATAACCATTGAAATTAATTACATGTTTATTTCCCGAGACTCCAATAACGGAGATTTTCAACATCGTTTCAACACACGCTTTACGCCTTCCGAAATCCTGCTTCTTGCTCTCTGTTCTTGCGACGATCTTCTACGATCTTTCTTTTCTTGACATTTGTTTCATCAAGTGGGAGTTCGGATGCTCTGTGCTTCTTCGGTGTTCGCGCACATCGTAGCTTTCAGGATCTAGCCGGGTGTTGTACCTTGGAGGAGTGAGCATCGGTGAAAGCCCTGTCGGAGGGTGATGCAACTTCTTTAGGGCAGTGATCACACGTCTTACCCAAGCTCGATTCTAAACCTTATATAGATCTCTTTTATTTCTCACCTCCTTCATGCAATTTTATATATGTTGTTCTACAAAAGTTTTTAAAACCAAAAATATATTATTTCCTACATTAATATAGTAATATAAGAAAATATTCCAACAATCTAAACAAGTTGTTTACTGCACTATTATTTTAAGATAAATAAAATCAAATAATCAAATATATTTATCTCTGTTTTTATTTTCATATGTACTAGAATTTATTTTATGTTTTTAAAATCCAGAAATCTGTAATGACATCTAGATCTAATGATTCTGCCAGGATCAAACCCGAGAAATATAACGGAAATGGCTTTCGTCGTTGGCAAGCTCAAGTAGAGTATTGGCTTAATACGTTAGGTCTTTTATCTGCTATCTTTAATGCTCCTGCTGTAGAAACTGAAAATCTCAGCGCTGCAACTGCAGTCGCTTCCTCTCTTCCATCGTCTTCATCTTCCAGTGCAAATACCACTAGAACCTATGTTAGACGTGTTCCCTATAGAGATCCGATAGATGTAGAATATCATTGCCGCAACCGAATTCAGTGCCTTGTCTGGCAGCCTCTACGATGTTTTCGTTCAATATCGTACAGCTAAGGATTTTTGGTATGCTTTTGAAGCTCGCTATAACCTTGATAATGCAGGTATAGAACGTTACAACGTTTCTAACCTCCACAAATTCAAGATTGATGCTTACAAGCCTATCAATCCTCAACTCCATCAACTTGATGAGATGTTGTCCAAGATTCGAGCCGATGGCTCAATTCTTTCCGAAAATTATCTAGTAGCATGTCTAATTGATGCTCTTCCTGCTTCTTGGTCCGGCTGTAGCACTAGACTAAGGCATGACCAATCTAAGATTGATGCTTCCAAGCCTATCAATCCTCAACTCCATCAACTTGATGAGATGTTGTCCAAGATTCGAGCCGATGGCTCAATTCTTTCCGAAAATTATCTAGTAGCATGTCTCATTGATGCTCTTCCTGCTTCTTGGTCCGGCTTTAGCACTAGACTAATGCGGGTATAGAACGTTACAACGTTTCTAACCTCCACAAATTCAAGATTGATGCTTCCAAGCCTATCAATCCTCAACTCCATCAACTTGATGAGATGTTGTCCAAGATTCGAGTCGATGACTCAATTCTTTCCGAAAATTATCTAGTAGCATGTCTCATTGATGCTCTTCCCGCTTCTTGGTCCGACTTTAGCACTAGACTAAGGCATGACCAATCTAACCTCACTTATGTTCAAATCCAAAATATTATCCGTATAGAGGAGGAACATAAGTCTAAGAGTTCTAAAGCCCTTAAAGACCTTACTCCTAAGGTAAACCTAACTGAATCTCATGGCAATCAATCCTCTCACCATCACTTCAAAGGTAAGAGAAAAATCTATAAGAAATCTTTCCGTCCAGGTTCTCGTCATAAAAAACCTAACCATCCCAAGCCTGGTCCTTCAAGCCAAAACCCAGGTAAAGGGAAGTGGTGCTTCATCTGCGGCCGCACAAATCATCTGTCTACCAACTGCTTCTACAAGAAGACAGAACCCGTGATTGGCAAGTCTCATGGTGACAAGCATCAGTCCAACATGATCCAAGCACCAGATCAACATATTTTCAGGTTAGATTATTCGCATAGTCTTCTTCTCACTTGTTCATCAGATTGGTGGCTTGATTCCGGAGCAAATGTTCATACTTGTTTTGCTCGTTCTTGCTTTGCCACCTTTAAGGACATCAGTGGAGGAAGCGTGGTCCTAGGAGATGCATCTTCGGCACAAATACTTGGACACAAGCGAGTGAATCTTAGGTTGACATCCGGGAAGACACTAGCCTTGCAAGATGTGCTTTATGTGCCGAGAGTTAGGAAGAATCTTGTGAGCGGATCCTTATTGGCTAAGAAGGGTTATAAGATTGTCTTAGAGTCTAATAAAGTTGTAATGACTTTTAATGATATTTTTATTGGCAAAGGATATATTTGTGATGGTTTATTTAAATTAAATGTTGCTGATTTAGAAATAAATCAGTTTTCATCTTCTATTGTTTCAAGTTCAAATTCTGATTTTTGGCATGCTAGACTAGGACATGTAAATTCAGATTGTATGAAAAGAATGATGACTTTAAATTTAATTCCCAAATTTAATATTGCACCAAGTGCTAAATGTGAAATATGTGTGCAATCCAAATTTTCTAGAAAACCTTTCAAATCAGTAGAAAGAACTTCGAAACCATTAGAGTTAATTCACTCGGATGTGTGTGACTCGAACCGTGAAAGTATCTAGTTGCGGGCTAAATCACCTAGAGGGGGGGGGGGTGAATAGGTGGATTCTAAAGCTTTTTGCAGAATTAAAAACTTAGAAATAAAAGCACACAGAATTCAAAAGAGCACAGCACAACACAGAGAATTATAGTGGTTCCCCGATGTGGGTAGTCCACTTTCCACCTCACCTATCTAGCACGACCGGCTAGACTAGGCTACTTCACTAATCTCGGATTAAGAATAATCCTACTACTCGGAGTTCACAACTCCTACAAGCTCGGAGCAAAATCACTCATACAACAACTCGGAGAACAACCTTCTCCTACAAACTCGGAAGGAAAACTTCCTACAAATTCGGAGACAACGCTCCTACAACTCGGAGTAAAACTCCTACAATTCGGAAGCAAGCTTCCTACAATAATAATGTAAAAGAATCTTACAAAACTTTAGATTGGAACAATCTACTTTCAATCTCCTTGAGATTTTACTTTATCAGATCTGAACATAAAAGATCTTCTTCTTCCTTGAGAAATGGAAATCTGGATCTAAAAGAGGAAGAATAGATCTTGATTAGAAAACCTTGATCTGAGCACTTAGGAGAAAACTAGATCTAAAAGGAATTTGACAGATCTAAAATCAGAGATCTAGTATTCTCCTTTCTTCAAGAGGGATCGTGAAAAGCTTTGTCGGCAAGGAGCAGCTGATTTGCGATAAAGGTCGGCCGACGGACGGAGAGAACGACGTCTTTCCTCTTGGATTCACGATTAGGGTTAAACGGAATTAACCCTTAGCTATTTATAGCCTATTCATTCCAACGGCTATAATCGAGGGCATCGAGAAGGGCGCCACGCGTATCGTCAGAGTGCAAAGCCCTAAAATATCGGGTCGGAAGAACTGAACCGGAGAAAAGCAGAGCAGCTATTCGGCTAATGAAATAATCGAAGACTATTAACCGAAATCGGTTAATACAAATAGTCGAACAAGTATAGAGTTCGACTAATGAATTAGCCGAATTGCAATAGCCGAATTCGACTAAAGGCATTCGTCGAACTCGACTAAATGCAATAGCTGAACCAAACTAAACCAATTCACCTTCTGCAACAATTTAACTTCAGAAAAAAGAGATCGACGAAATGAACTCAAAATGGCCACTAAATAGAAATCGTCGAGCGGCGGTCGTCGAAATTCGTTCGACGAGCGGCGATCGACAAATTTCATTCGACGAAATTATTCCTGTTCGTCGAGCATAGTTCGACGAAAACTTTAGTGCTTAGAAAATGAATTCTTCAATTCAGCAGCAACTTCCTTGGCTTTTCCTTTTGTGTTTGAATATAAAGTATATCCCAATAGAGAGATTCCACATGAGTCAACACCTTGGTCTATACAATGAGGAATTACATTTCATATACCTGTGTTAGAGGACTCATTGAAACCTGACATTGGTTTATACTTAGAGTAGAATAGTCTACAAACACACAACTAGAGAAACATCAAATACAATATTAATTCATCTTAGTTCAAGGGACACTTCTTCAAATCAAGGTAATTGTGGCTACAATACCCAACAATCTCCCCCTATTTGAAGAAGTCAGAACCCTATCTACTAAGGTGAATTGAACAGAAATAAATATACAGAGAAGTACATTAACCATAAGGAGAGTTAGAAAACTTAGTTTTTCAACCTTCTCTCTCTTTCAACTTTCTCTTCTTCAACTTCTCTCCCCCATACAATTTCTCTCCCCCTTTCTGACTACTTCAGATAGGTAAGAAAAAGCATGAGAGATCAAAGCTCCCCCTCAGCAACTGCATAAGAGGCTTTATTTGGGAGGCAATTTTGAAAAAATGAATCAGCTCCCCCTCAATCACGCGGATACCCTCCAGCACGCGGGTCTTGTTTATAGGCAGTCTCGAACAGTTGGACCGGTATCCGGGTTCCAACATTTTGTGATCGTCCCCACCTCCACCCCCAGCCTGCCAAAAATTTTGTGATCGTCCCCACCAAAAATGTTGGAACCCGGATACCGGTCCAACTGTTCGAGACTTGGGGGTGACCAGAGGCTACTCGTTTAGTGATCGACCCACGCGAGACAAGGTGATAAGAAACTAGACAGCATACAAAACCACTCCAACCTGCCTATAAACAAGACCCGCGTGCTGCAGCGAGGAGGTCCCGCCACATACCCGGAAGTCTATAGGAACTTCCCCTCCTAAAGCCAATACTGAGCTTGGCACAAGAGAGGCCGGCAAGGTACTCGCCCACCATAGGGGGGGGGGGTGAAGGTGCCTTCTACTTGTGCCTTGGGGTCCTATTTATAGGCAAATCCAAATGGGCTGCGATTAGCTGCTCCCGCCTTCTGAAATGGGTTGCGGATAGCCTTTGCCGCCTTTTGACGAGGTGAAAATATGTACTCGCCCAGGTGGGGGAGGTCTTCTGTACTCGCCCAGGTGGGGGAGGTCTTCTGTACTCGCCCAGGTGGGGGAGGTCTCCTGTACTCGCCCACGTGGGGGAGGTCTCCTGTACTCGCCCAGGTGGGGGAGGTCTCCTGTACTCGCCCAAGTGAGGGAGGTCTCCTGTGCTCGCCCAGGTGGGGGAGGTCTTCTGTACTCGCGCAGGTGGGGGAGGTCTCCTGTACTCGCCCAGGTGGGGGAGGTCTCCTGTACTCGCCCAGGTGGGGGAGGTCTCCTGTACTCGCCCAGGTGGGGGAGGTCTCCTGTACTCGCCCAGGCGGGGGAGGTCTCCTGTACTCGCCCAGGTGGGGGAGGTCTTCTGTACTCGCCCAAGTGGGGGAGGTCTCCTGCACTCGCCCAGGTGGGGGAGGTCTTCTGCACTCGCCCAGGTTGGGGAGGTCTTCTGTACTCGCCCAGGTGGGGGAGGTCTTCTGTACTCGTCCAAGTGGGGGAGGTCTTCGTGCATTTCTGATCTCGACGAATTACGGGTTATACAGGTCCATTTTGGGGAGACCCATCAACACTCATATCGGCGAGAAGAGAAATCATGTCATCGGTACAAGACTATGCCATCGAGAAGGGAAAGGGGGTGTACTCGCCTCACCCTACCCTGGGCGAGTCAGATCGATATTGGGCCTACTCGCCGAATACGGGTTGTACGCAATGTACTTGTATATATGCTTGTCACATTGGCTTTCAATACAAACCCATCAGTACATTATATATGAAATATAATTATCAAACAATGATCAAGTGTCTTGGAATGGTATGTCTGGACTCTCTTTGGATTAAGGCGATTTTCCCTCAACCACTGCCTACGTAATGTGGAATTCTCCACTAGCGAGGGTTCAGTGAGGGTATGTCCATCCAATCGCGGTTGACCAATGCAAGTCGTACTTCGTGAGGGTTGGATTTTACGGTTAGCCCGCCGAAGGGATGTGTGGATCGAGTAATTAAAGGTTAGGTTAGTGGGGTGGAAGGACAAATATATCTAGAAAGTTGAGAGATTTACTTCATGTAGTGTGCTTAAGCCTCGAAATAGAGCAAATGTTAATGGAAAGGCCAGGCAGATGTAGTAGACTTAGACATCTTCCACTGAGTTGCGGACTTCTCAGAGGCAAAATGGTGACTTCACGCTGGGGTAAGGGATGACTTATAGCGCCAAGGCGTATCTCGACGGGTGGGAATTATCTCGGTAGGCGTTGAGTGGCGTCGGGTGGAGAGTAGTAAGGGAGAGAGAGAGAAACGACCACGTGGTGTCCGTCGAGAGAGTGAAGCGAGTTGAATGGCTATGCAAGAAAGATGTGCGCCCCGACATCTTATCTCTTGGGCAGCCCGAGAAGCTCTTCTCGTGTGTGAAGTCACACATCGTGCTTGTCAAACGGTCGCAGGCTAGCAGATCAAGCTAGCGGGTTGTGAATGCGGATTAGGCCTTGGTTGTGCATTAAGGTTTACACCAATGACATGATTGGACGTGTAAGGGTGTGATGTGACGAGAGATTCGATCATTAATACTAAATCTACTTATTTCCAACAATATCATTATCTCAAAGGCACATAATTTCAGTAGGAATTATCTCAAAGGCACAATATCCGAAGGCACATTATACTCTTAGTGTTGGAACCCGGATACCGGTCCAACTTGTTCGAGACTTGGGGAGTAGGTTGAGTTACTTCTCTCTTCGTCCGATCCCTAGATCTAAGTATTCCGAGCTAAGAATCGACCCTCACCGGTTGGTAGGTAGCTCCCTAAGTACGACTCACTGGTTGCAGCGAGGAGGTCCCGCCACTAACCCGGAAATCTCCTTGGATTTCCCCTCCCAAAAACCAGAAGCTGAGCCTGTCTCAGACAGCACAAGGAAGAAAGCACAGGCTCTCAGGGGGGGGTGGATCTGTGCTGATCTGAGACACAATGAGTCCTATTTATGGGGAAAGACTTCCCAGGGGTAGAATGGTCTGGATGACTTGCGGATAGCGTAACTCCGCCTTACCATTTTGCTAAACGCACCCCAAATTGGTCTGCAGGTAGCCAGACTCCGCTGTCCCGAAGGGCTATAGGCAGACCACCAGGAGCGCCCAGATGATTCTATCCCCCGGAATCTGGGTCTGCTTGCTGAGGAGGTACCTGTCTACTCGCCAGGCCTCCTCGGCTCTACTCGCCGAGGGAGATACCATCCTACTCGCCAGGCCTCCTTGGCTCTACTCGCCGAGGGAGATACCAGCCTACTCGCCAGGCCTCCTTGGCTCTACTCGCCGAGATGTCAGTCTACCCGCCAGATACCTTCGGCTCTACTCGCCGAGTATATACCGGCCTACTCGCCAGGTACGTTCGGCTTACTCGCCGAATATGGGTTGTACACTTAGGTATATATTTTCTAGAAGACACATTCTCTTAATAATATTATTTTCTCGAATGCACGTATTCTCATAAGAATATTATTATTTCGAAGACACATAATTTCGATAGGAATATCCGAAAACACAATTTATAAGTTTGGGTCTTCTGGGAAACACCTCGAGGTCATCCAAAAACTTTTTTCCTTTAAATTTTTGAACCGCTGTGGGATAATGTTAATTATCCTTAGTTAATGAAACTCCATAGGTTAATATCAGGTAATCTCAGCTTTAGGAAATTACCCTGCATGTAAATATTTGTTAAATGTTATATAACATAATATTAGAAGTGAAAATAAATGATTATCAGCCAAGTCCTTTTCACCTATAAAATTATCATCAAATTAAGTAAGCTGAGTAATCATTATTTTGGTGTTGAGAGGAGAGAGCAAATTCTAAAGTCTTAAGTATTCTAGTTGTAACTAATTTTACAGGAAGAAGAAGAAGAAGAATTTATGTCAACTTATAAACCAAATCGATCAGCCCACAGCAGAATTTGAAACCTTCCAGCTTAAAGCCTTAAATCATGGAAATCAAACTTTATAACAAAGAATGAAGGGCATGTGAATCCAAGCCTTGAATCTCTCTTAGTACATAGAAGATCATACCATAAGGTGAGCTGATCTGAAGCAATATAGGCTCCGTTTGGCGCGCCCGAACTCACCTAAAGAACTTCATCCATTTTTGTCATAACCGTTGTCACACCAAACATACATTTTATGACTGTGATGTTTTTGTTCAAACTCAGTAGAACAAAAAAAAAGTCACGCCAAACAGAGCAATACTTTGCATTGAAGAATCAAAGCTAAATTACATTACTGAGAGTAATACTCTCCTTGTTTCAAGTCAACTCGGCGCTACTAGTGAAGAGAAGTGGAGGACTTGAATAAGAAGAAAACTCATAATCCCTCAATAGTACTATATACCAGCAAACATGTTACTTCAAAACTCTCAGCACATGATCAGTGCTGAAATACCTAGAAAACCAGGGAGAAGAAATAGGTTGTAGAATTACAACCCAATTTTCTAATTCAATTCTCAGCACAACACTAATAATTTGTTCCTTCTCTCCTTCTTAGAATTGAAGAAGAAGAAGAAGGGAGACAGAGACTATGGGAAGGGAAGAAGAAGGTAACTGCGAGTTCTTGATTAGAACTCAATGGAGGTTAGCTCAGTGATCAATTTCAAAATTTATCTAAAATTATAGAGCTATTTCAAACTTAAGCAAAAGTTGAAATAATAATGATCCATATAGCCAGCCATGTTATTTGCAACTTTTTTTTTCTTTCACGAAATAATAATAATGATCCAACGGTTCCAACCTGCAAACATCCGCTTATCAGACAACACCTAGAAGCGGAGGAAACATTTTGACAAACGCCGCAGTTTTGAAAACACATCGATTCGCGTCCTCCGAGCGCCGCTACGGCTCACGAACGGATTTCTCAAACGGAGTGTAAACCGCTTCACCGTCTCATCACTCTCTCTCTCTCTCTCTCTCTCTCTCTCTCTCTCTCTCACTCCATAAATGCAGGGATTGCCTTCTCTGGCCTCGTTTTTTGCAGCACGAATCCCTTTCACTGTCGCTTCTTCTCCATCGACCTCGTCCTTCTTCCTTGTGGTAGAAGAAAATGCTGAGACCATCTTAACTCATCTTCAACCTTCGAATTAATTTCAAAAGAAAGAAAAAAAAAGGCGAGGGTTTGCTCAGCTTTTTGTATTCTTTTTTCGGCCAGCGGTCCTGCTCTGCTCTTTCAGCGTTAGTTTATCACAGCGGCTGAAAGCAGAGATGAGTTCCTGCTTTGGAATGCCGAGTTGGCTGGAAAAATTGATGTCCGAGAAGTTCTTCAGCCCCTGCGCCACCCACGAAGGGATCAAGAAGAACGAGAAGAATATCCTCTGCCTAGATTGCTGTTTCGGCTTCTGCCCCCATTGCATTCCCCCTCACCGTTCCCATCGTCTTCTCCAGGTCCGGTTAACGGAAGCCGCCGACATGATTCTTTCTCTCGCATTCTCCCTCCCCTCATCAATTCTTCCATTTTTTTTTGCTTTATATGTAACCAGATTCGCAGATACGTGTATCATGACGTCGTTCGGGTGGAGGATTTGGAAAAGCTGATCGACATGTCGTTGGTTCAGGTGAATTTTAAAGAAAATAATCATTTTGAGCTGAAGAACATGCTCTGCTTCTGTTAGTTTATACTGTACTATTGATTCGGGGTTTTCGTTTTTTTCTCCAAACCCGTAGTCCTACACGACGAACAGCGCAAAGGTGGCATTTTTGAAACAGAGGCCGCAGAGCCGTTCATTCCGTGCCTCCGGCAACGACTGCCGCTCGTGCGGCCGACCGCTGCAAGAGAGCTTTCTTTACTGCTCCCTCTCCTGCAAGGTAGGCAATCAGAATGAGAAACGAGATTGTCTAATTCAGTTTCTCCGTCGTCTTATTAATCTTCTTCCAAACCTCGCAGGTGAAGCAGTTGACGATGACCGGCGGAGAGCTCTCGAGGCACCTGCGCAAGTGCGAGTATCTCCTACTTTCGATCGACGAAGAAGGCCACCTGACGCCGGACTCCATCCTCGAGTCTCCCGGCCCCGACTCCTCCTGCTCAATCGGAAGCGGAAACCTCTGCGCCGCCGCAACGGAATCCTCTTCTCGACGGAGACGGGGCTGCGTGTCCCTTGTCTCGGCACCTGAGCCCGCCGTTTCGTTCCGTAAGAAGACACGGAAGATGGCTCGCCCTAACCGGTCACCGTTATTTTGACCCGGTGGTCCGTGATCGTTGACCCGTTGGATATAAGGAGTCACAATTTTTCTTTTTTACTGAAAATTATATTCTCCCCAATTTAACCGGTGATTGACAGTCCTGAAATTTGTGAATGTATTTTTGTTACAGAAAAAAAAAATCAAAAATAATTAACTGCTGCTAACCCATAATAATTAATCATGGTTTCTCCGTTGTCAAATGCTTAGGAGGAGGTTGGATACTTAATTAATGTATCTGAAACGGCGTGACGACCGCTTCAAGGCCATTGGACAGGATTTGGGAACTGCCTGCACCAATTATTTATTTATTTTCCTCTTCTTTCAACTGCATTATTACATCTCCAATCCAGTTTAAAATTCCATCAGCTTATAACTTATAACAGCATTATTTTGAATTGTTTACAGTATATATTTATTTCATATTTTAGTCTACGGTCGACTCAACGGTTATAATATTATTATTTTATATAATTTAGACTATGCATATACTGGCCTATGGGACTTGAGGTTTGTCTCTTTCTTTCCAAAGTTAGCGGTGTTATTTTGACATAAATATATTTATCTATTTTTCATATTTAATATTTTAATCATGAAGATTAAATAATACAAACTAATTAAATAATAGTTTGATGGACAGTCTCTCGTGGAGAATATCCAGTCAATGGTCTTAGTACTTGAATAAATGTAATGGAAAGTGGAGATGAATTCAATGGTGTTACCACCCAATGCAAGAATTTTCTCTCATGTAGTTCGGCTACACACCCAATGCAAGAATTTGATGGTGTTATTATTATTTTTTAAAATTAATTGATTAAAATAATAAATTTTTTGTATTATTGTGGGAGAGTTTTCCTCCAAAATATATATATATTATTTTTGATCAAAAAAGTCCATGAAATCATGTTTCAAAATTGGGCTTTTGGGTTGAGTATAATTATAAAACCAATTGTGCACCGACGGTGATCGAGAATCCATTCCATTTAGGCCCAAGACTTGATTAATTTTATGGTTTGTGGGAATTGTTGGACGAAGTTCCACTTCATCTGGATCTTGAAATGGATCGTGTTCATTTGACCCCAAAAGGAGAGGATTGTCGAGAGTACTAGAGTATTGTGCATATAGATACCCACAGACCATTGAAAACTTAGAAAAGTAATTTTGTGGTCAAATTTTGTTTGAAAATAGTGTTATTTGGGTGGCCGGGATATATGGTGGTAAAAAAAATGAATCTAGGGAGCAATGCCTGCATCTGTCGCAAAAAAGTGAAATTTTTAAGGCCAAAAGATTAGAATTTTCTATTTTTAAAGTGATTTGTTAAAAGACAAATCGCATTAACAAACTATCACTAATAGTAAATCATTATTTTTTGAAACACTATTCAAAAACTTTTTTGATATTAGCAGCAAACAAAACAAGTAATACAAAAAATTAATTTTTTAAAAGGAGTTTTCTCAAAATATTAATGGAGCAATGTTCAGCTACACAAAAAAGAGAGCTATTGTTATACAAAAGTTGATGCGAACATGCAATTCAATTAATTTGAAATTTGAGTGTAATATCTCCTCCGAGGAGAGGAGAGTTGCGGTAAGGGCATCTTTCTTTCACGTACAATCTGACAAAATGTTTCCGTCAACAAATCTAATGAACATACTTTTGTAATGGGTCAGGCGTCTTGCTTAGTTTAATAGCATTTGGATGCCCCAAACAAAAACTCTCAAAATTTGTCTTCATTAATTCTATTAAACCTCAAGTACACCCTCTCACTTAAACATTAGTACAATAATTGAATGGGAGTCTCACCTTCTTGCTCTTTACTTTGTATCTTAAGCCTCTCATTGTATGATACTCATACATTTCTCTTTTCTTCTACTCAGCTAACGAGGCGTGCCAACATGTCGAAATCCAACATAAATATACTAGAATTGGGGATAGCCTAAAACGAATACCTTGGGTTTTGCACAATTTCAACCCCACCATGAATTCCTTCCACCCGAGCACCCTAAAATGATTTATTTGCTCTCAATTCCAAATCTGCCCAACTAAATCCCACCAACTGAACGGGCCCTGAGGGAATGTGACGAAATGTAATGATAGTTTTGTAATAAAATTGTTTTCATATTTCTAATATCCTCTCCAAAATAACAGATCCTATATTTGGGTCCATGAAAGCAAGTAGGTGATCACTACTAGTAATGAATTTTATAAATCGCATGCAGATGTTCACAAACAATAGCATATATTTCATGAATATGAGCAGGTGTGGTGAGAATCCGTGCTGAGAGGCTCCCTCGATAGTCTACTAAAAAATTGAGCACTAAGCGAATGAGTTCCTACACAGTCATGAGACGGGTCAGAGCGAATACCTACGAGCTTTATATCCCTATGAACATGGGTATCCATCACGCATTTAATATTGAGGACCTGAAGCATACTACGAGCCTCATGAGTATGTGAACCATGTATTGTGGAGACCCTCATGAGCCCACACCTCCACATCCTCAGTCTCACATCCAACTCACTCCCAATCCACACCCACCTTTGGGTCAGTCTTCATGGTTCACTGTTGGCACCACCGATCACACCAAGACCACCAACATGTTGGTTGAGTGCAGAGTGTTAGATTTGAAATGAGCTAGCGCTAGCGCCAGCGCCGGCGCCAGCGCTCGCTCAGCTTCGAGAAGGTCTTCTCTTTTGCCTATAAATAGAGGGGTACCCCCCCAAAGAGAATGTATTCTGAAAGTGGCGAGTATCCTCAACTTTGAGCGAGTTAGAGATACCAGAGTGCTACCTAGCGAGCATTGAACTTGGAGTAAGTTCGGCAAGCGACCTAGAGAGAGTTCCTTACTCGCTAGATAGCGTCGGCGGTAGTGGATAGCGCCTGCGTTAGCGAGAAGAGAAGGAAGGAGCGAGTAGCGAGCTTCGGAGATAACGCACGGCGGTAGTGGCTAGCGCGCGCGGTAGCGATAAGAGGAGGAAGCGAAGAGTAGCGAGCTTGCGAGTAACGAGAGTGCGAGCAACGAGCTTGCGAGTTAGCAGAGCTAACGCTGGGCGTTAGAGTTAACGCCGACGGTAGCGAGCAGCGAGTATCACCTGCACGGTGTGCTCCGGAGGAGAAGCGGACCTTGTCTGTGACCAGTTCCTTTCTACTTTTGGCTGTCGTGAATCAAGTTGGATGCAACTTGTATTCAACCCTATCCATTTGTAACTAGCTGTCAAGAGTTATTATTTGTGAAAGTTTGTGTTCATTTTTTGGTGTCCTTATTCTCCTGTTGGTTGACGTGTTCTTCCGACTTCAAAATTTTTCACATGGTATCAGAGGGATAGTGGGAACAAGGACTGAGCATCCAAGATGGACGGCGGAGGAGGGTATGCTAGGGGACTTGGCATCGAGCTGCTCACACAGACCAACTACAAGAAGTGGAAGTCTTGCATGGAAAGTTACCTGCTTAGAGAGGACCTATGGGAGGTCGTTGGAGGAGAAGAGCAGGAAGAAGTCTTTCCAATCGAAGACAATGGTCAAGCTGTGAGAGCTTGGAGGAAGACCAACGCCAAGACGGAGTTCACCTTGAAGAGAGCCATTTCACCTGACTTGTTTGACCACATCATAGGTTGCAAGTCAGTGTCTGAGATCTGGATAGCCCTCGATGGGTTATTCAACAAGAAGAATATAGCGCGGCTACAATTCCTAGAGAATGAGTTGGCGAGGTCGACTCAAGGCGAGATGGCGATATCCACCTTCTTCCTGAAGGTGAAGAACCTGTGTGGGGAGATCTTGGCCTTGGACCCTGAAGAGCCAATCTCAGAGGGGAAGTTGAAGCGGCACATACTCCGAGGCTTGAGGAAGGAGTATGTCCCCTTCGTTACTTCCGTGCAAGGGTGGGCTACTCAGCCCTCATTATTGGAGCTAGAGAACCCGCTATCGTCACAGGAGAGCTCATCGAAGCAGATGACGGGAGTATCCATCTCAGGAGGAGATGGCGAGGCTTTGTTCTCAGGAAAGAGGAGATCCTGGGACAAGAGAAAGAAGAACTCTGGAGATGGACCTTCAACGTAGAAGAACTCCGGAGATGGACCTTCAACATTTTCTCAGGGAGATGAGAGGAAGTTCCTCCCTGCGCGCGATGAAATGGGAGATCCTTTTGCTTTGTCTGTAAGAAGTACGAGCACATGTCAAAGGACCGCCGGTCCAATCTGAAGGCCGGTCATGTTGCTAACAAGGAGGGATATCACCAGAGAGGTGGAGGAAGAGATGGAGGTCACCAGGGCAGTGAGAGGGGGGACAATTGTTTCCTGATAGAGATGACGACAACGTCAGTCGATGTCTTAGCCTCCAACAACCTCGAGAATGACTGGATAGTAGATTCCGGTTGTGGGCATCATCTCACAGGAGATATGTACAAGTTCGACTCCTTGGAAGCATATGAAGGAACGGATGATATCATCACTGCGGATGATAAGGTACATCCCGTGGAGCGAGAAGGGAAGGTGTCCCTTGAGAGTAGAGAGAAGCCAGTGACACTAAAGAGTGTGTATCACGTGTCTGGCATGAAGAAGAAACTCTTCTCGGTGGCTAACGCAGTGGATGCTGGATACCACGTGCTATTTGGACTGAAGGAGGTGAAGTTCCTGAAGAACTGATGCGCAAATCCTGCACACCGCTATAGGCGGTAGCGAGATTGCGATCCGAACGGCAGTGAACCGGTCGTTGTCAAGTAATAATATGAGGAAGTAAATCCCCAAGTATCGAATCTCTCAAGGAACACAGCAAGGTGGAGTTAACGTTCGAGGAAGGACTTGAGATCGAAGTCCTTTGGGTCGGATGAATTGCGGACACGGGGGTTGATTTGGTTTGTGGAAAATAAAGAGAAAAAGCTACAACTACTCCTATGCAATGCCGCTATGCAATGCTTCGCTTGGCGGGATGGAGACTAGGCAGGCCTTGAGCGCGCTGCGTCGAAAGGGCGGATGGACGAGTAGGCACGCGGAATCGAACTGTGCAGGCCTTGAGCGCGCTGCTTCGTTAGGCGGGATGGAATACACGGGCCGCTATGCCACGCTTCGGTAGGCGGATGGGCGAGTAGGCTAACGGAATGAGGGTCGCAAGCACCTCTTCGACAAGCACGCCACTAGCAATTGCTAGTGCGGCACACGAACGCGGTGGTGAAGTGGAAAATGGATGGTGGCGCTCCTCATAAACACATAGACCACAAAAGCATTTCACACAAACATGAAATCTATATAAATAGAAGCAAGTCTAAGTGCAACTTCATCAAAATATATAGATCTAGCTATTACAATAATCAATAAGAGAAGAATAAGGCAAGAAATCGACCGAATCCGAAGGCTCGTTGGAGATTCACGGTTGGAATCGCCGGGTTGTCAATCCGCGTCCAAGCTCGGTCCGCAACTACGTCCGGGGTAGAGAGAGCTGTCACGACTCTCCAATGGACCCGTCTTCTTCGTGTCACGATCCGGTAGAGGTTGCAAACTTCCTCTTGCTTGATGGTAATGGCGGCTAGGTCTTCCTTTGGAGCTCTTGGATGAAGGAGGAGGCCGAGAGGACACTCCGGCTCAAGATTGGCGTGAAGAGCAAGCCCGGAGCACCTCTAGATGGTGGGCGGCGATGGAGGGGCGAAGTCGGACGAACTGGAGCAGAAAACGGCGGAATACGACGATGGATCCGACCTAAATCGCGAGCAGCGGATTTTATAGGCGCTGGGATAAACAGTGCGCACGGTCATTGGCGCACGACCAGTGGTCGTGCGCACTGGAATCCTGTGATCGTGCGCTCTGCCTGGACGGAGCCTGCAAAGACAGAAATTATAAAATAAAATGTTCGCACGACCAGTGGCGCACGACCGGTGGTCGTGCGCACTGTAGTTGATGGTCGTGCGCACTACAGCAAACAGAACTCGGAAATTTAATGGCAAATGCGCACGAGCAGTGGCGCACGACCGGTGGTCGTGCGCGCTGGCATTGATGGTCGTGCGCACTGCACCAAACAGAACTCATAAAAAAGGGTCAAGTGCACACGATCAGTGGCGCACGACCAGTGGTCGTGCGCAATAGAACCGGTGATCGTGCGCAGTGTTCCTGTGCAGAATTGCACCGGGAACACTCGCACGACTCCTATTCCAGGCACAACCACAAATCTAGCCACTAAAAGTGGCACTTGACAGCACATGAATACTACTAATGATAATAAGCACGAAAATCACACCAAAGTGGGCCTAGAAGTGCACATAGCAAGTGATAACAAATATAAGCTAAAACAAGGCTAAAGTGCAGTGGAATGACTAGATAAACGGCCCAGATGAGTCCATATATGTGTATATAATCGGGACTCATCACACCCCCAGACTTACCTGTTTGCGCGTCCCGAGCAAACAAATTCTAAGCGAACGGGGAAAGAAAAGTAGATGGCTTAAAACTACAATATAGAGTACCATGCGAAGTCGCATACTCACGTGCATAAGAAGAATAGTAGAGAAGATTTCTGATTATATAAACAGTCTATATATTTCTAAAAGAGTAAAAGCATATTACAACTACTCAAAATGGTGAAAAGCGGTGAATCATTCGGTCATGCATACGGAGAAAGTAAACTAAGCGCTGAGATGAGCATTGCTCAAGATTGGGATGCCGGATAAACTCCACCGAAATCCATCGGTGTCGGTGACCATAGGCTTGCCCGGTCACATTCTCTCCACGGCACTGGTTTGAATCAAATGCGTGAATCAATAGGACTTTAGGTTTTGAATGGGGCTTGGGTTTAGGTGAGGAAAAACAAAGATAAAAACGACGGCTAAAGCACTAAACCCAAATGAGCTAATGCAGGAAACTATCCTCATTCACCATACAAACATGCAGGGACACAACACCCCCAGACTTGGACTTAACAGCATGGGTGCGTGCACCGCCTACTCCCAAACATAAATCTATACATAAAGATTTTCAATTAAACATTCCTTCTCTTTCCTTTCTTTTTAACTTCTTTTCTTTTTCTCATTTTTTTTTCTTTTCTTATCATTTTCAGCAAATAAACAAAAGGACACATCCACAACTTCACAAACATATTACCACATCAACAACCCAACTCGTGAAAATAATAAACAGCTAAAGCTCAGATTTGGGTGTGCGACTAGGATTGGCTTTTGGGCTTTGGTGAAATAAAAGTGGGGCTGAATCAAAGAACGGGTAGGCACAACTGGGCTAGCGAGGATATAGCGGTAGGGATAGGCACAAAGGCTCAACCGGGCCAAAATGATGGCCTATATCACATTCACACAATTGACTAACCGTATACCCATGCTTCAAGAATCGCTTGGGGCAAGTTCTAGCCACCGAGAAAGATTCTCCTTTCTCCCGACTCAAGCAATACGAGTCTAGCGATCGTTTACACACATCCCTACGCTACCGTTTGATTCACACCGGATTCACCATTTGAGTGGAGTAAACAACATTTACACTAATAGAGAAAAATATAAAACCATAGTATAAAAAGAGATATAACCTACACAAATTCCTATACAACCGAGCACTCGACTAGGAGCACTACTAGAGTCAACATTTTACTCTGCTACATAGTCCTAAGCCATCACCTAGACTTTCCCAAATAAGCAGAAGAATTAAATTCGCAACAGAGCAAGCAAACAGATGAGTACGCGCTCAAGTGGGTGATGTGGTGTGCAATGAAAATGAACAACAATTTAAATGAAATCTTCTAGCATGCAGTGCAATAGTGCACGTGAGCGGGTAAACAAAACTACTCTCCCCCAGACTTAAACTAAACAATCCACAGAATATATGACATGAAAATCAGAAAAAGCTAGGGAAAGAGAGTACCCAGTGCTCAGAAATGAGCACACCAGAAGATTGGCGTTTAAACCACGACTAAGCTGCAGCATCCGCCATCCAGAAGAAGTACCTGCAGGGGTCAGCTCCGCAAAAACAAAAGAAACAGAAAAAGATAAACTACAATACTACAGCTAACTAAACAGGATTACATAAAATAAAATGCATGAAAAGAAAGATAACTACTGGGGTTATTGTCATCCCAGCACGACTTATTCAGATTTTGTACAGTTCTAGCTTATAGGCCTATGAAAAGAAAAGTGCACAGGTAACTGTTCTAATATGCGCATCGGTAGCGGGTACCGATACGGAGACAGAGCAGTCACCCCTCTACCTAAATATAGATACCTGCTCCTCACAGGTAGAGGGAAAAGAAAGTAAGAAGAGGAGGAGGCCTGGTCCTCACTCATCTTACCAAAACTATCCTTGCCCAGCAAGGTATCGTCTGCAGCAGGTCTGCAGGAGGAGAAGGCAATGAGTGGAGCTTCCTCTACGGAGGGAGAATAAACCTCCTCGCATGAGAGGATGCTCTCACCATTGACTTGAGCAAAAAGCTCCAAGTCCTCCTGGGATACCTGTGAAAACTCAACCTGCACAGGCTCGGATGAAGAAAGGGGATCAAGAAATAAAGAAGACGAAGAACATAAATAAACAACAGTCGGGGGAGTGATCCCGGTCTCACTCCCATCAGGTTGGGGAAGTAAAATAATGTTAGCATTGTCATCAATGCTACAAGATTCGGCGGGATCAAAGGTGGCCAGGCTTAGGATTTGGACTTCCTCCACCGGTGCTGAGGAAAACTCCTCTTCACCTAGAAGGTTGTCCTCCTCCATAGGAATAGGCACAATACTAAGATCAACCGCCTCCTCCTGCGACACATCATCAACAATGTCGTCAGAGACGAGTGTAGTATGCACAACAGGGAGAGGAATAGTGCTCGGATAAAAGTCGAGCACCGATTCCTCACAAAGAATCGAATCCACTAGAGGTGGTGGATGCACTGGGAGAATGGGCTCAGCAATATCGGTGCCCAGATCAGCCACACATCTGGTGACTGTGTCAACGCCATACCCTTCAAGATGTGAAGGTGGCAAAGACACAAAACCGGATGTTGAAGGTGTGCCGCCAGAGTTAGGATTCGGGACGATCCGGATATCCGGCTCATCATCCTCATCCAATTGGCGACGAAAAGCAGCACAATCCTTCAGGGCATGGTCTGTGCTCTGACAAAACTGGCACTGCCTAGCGGGCTTCTTTGGCACAGCGGGGGCTGGAGCCGAAAAGAAGTATGACGGTAAAGGCTCAGCAGAGTAGCCATAAGACTTACGCGCACCATATGGAGTACCAGACGAAGTCGGTGCTCCATATGCTGGGCTATAAGAATTATGCCTACTATTCTCCGTGGGGCATTCATCACTAGAGTGGGAGGTAGCTCCACACCAACGACAACGAAAATTAAGATGTGCCCACATAGTGCGAAGATAAAACGATTCAAAAAGAAGAACACTATTGTGCGAAATACTACACCTAACAAAAATTTACTAAAGCAACCTACTATAAAACAAGAAAAAGGAATAAAACGAACAGAAATAAAATAAGGGATGCAATTTACAAATGGAAGGGCTTCTCTCTCAGACTCTCCCTCTCCAGAAAACTCACACGTCTGTGTTCCCCGGCAACGGCGCCAAAAACTTGATGCGCAAATCCTGCACACCGCTATAGGCGGTAGCGAGATTGCGATCCGAACGGCAATGAACCGGTCGTTGTCAAGTAATAATATGAGGAAGTAAATCCCCAAGTATCGAATCTCTCAAGGAACACAGCAAGGTGGAGTTAACGTTCGAGGAAGGACTTGAGATCGAAGTCCTTTGGGTCGGATGAATTGCGGACACGGGGGTTGATTTGGTTTGTGGAAAATAAAGAGAAAAAGCTACAACTACTCCTATGCAATGCCGCTATGCAATGCTTCGCTTGGCGGGATGGAGACTAGGCAGGCCTTGAGCGCGCTGCGTCGAAAGGGCGGATGGACGAGTAGGCACGCAGAATCGAACTGTGCAGGCCTTGAGCGCGCTGCTTCGTTAGGCGGGATGGAATACACGGGCCGCTATGCCACGCTTCGGTAGGCGGATGGGCGAGTAGGCTAATGGAATGAGGGTCGCAAGCACCTCTTCGACAAGCACGCCACTAGCAATTGCTAGTGCGGCACACGAACGCGGTGGTGAAGTGGAAAATGGATGGTGGCGCTCCTCATAAACACATAGACCACAAAAGCATTTCACACAAACATGAAATCTATATAAATAGAAGCAAGTCTAAGTGCAACTTCATCAAAATATATAGATCTAGCTATTACAATAATCAATAAGAGAAGAATAAGGCAAGAAATCGACCGAATCTGAAGGCTCGTTGGAGATTCACGGTTGGAATCGCCGGGTTGTCAATCCGCGTCCAAGCTCGGTCCGCAACTACGTCCGGGGTAGAGAGAGCTGTCACGACTCTCCAATGGACCCGTCTTCTTCGTGTCACGATCCGGTAGAGGTTGCAAACTTCCTCTTGCTTGATGGTAATGGCGGCTAGGTCTTCCTTTGGAGCTCTTGGATGAAGGAGGAGGCCGAGAGGACACTCCGGCTCAAGATTGGCGTGAATAGCAAGCCCGGAGCACCTCTAGATGGTGGGCGGCGATGGATGGGCGAAGTCGGACGAACTGGAGCAGAAACGGCGGAATACGACGATGGATCCGACCTAAATCGCGAGCAGCGGATTTTATAGGTGCTGGGATAAACAGTGCGCACGGTCATTGGCGCACGACCAGTGGTCATGCGCACTGGAATCCTGTGATCGTGCGCTCTGCCTGGACGGAGCCTGCAAAGACAGAAATTATAAAATAAAATGTTCGCACGACCAGTGGCGCACGACCGGTGGTCGTGCGCACTGTAGTTGATGGTCGTGCGCACTACAGCAAACAGAACTCGGAAATTTAATGGCAAATGCGCACGAGCAGTGGCGCACGACCGGTGGTCGTGCGCGCTGGCATTGATGGTCGTGCGCACTGCACCAAACAGAACTCATAAAAAAGGGTCAAGTGCACACGATCAGTGGCGCACGACCAGTGGTCGTGCGCAATAGAACCGGTGATCGTGCGCAGTGTTTGTTGGGAATTGTTTTCACAATTACCTTGATTTGTGAGAAGTCACCCTTAAACTAAGATTGAATTACTTTTGTATTTGATATACTTTTCCAAGTATGGTTTTGCAGATGACCATTGCTAAGTGTAAATCAATGTCAGGTCACAATGAGTCTGCAAACACAGTTTCATAGAATGTAATTCCTCATTCTATGAAACAGGGTGATGACTCATATGTGATCTCTCTATTGAGATACACTTCATTTTCAAGACTATTGAAGACCTTGGAGTGCAGCTGCAGCAAGTGGTCAAGAAAAGAAAAGGAGAAAAAGAAAATAATTTTTCTAAAGGGATGTCTCGAGAGATCGAGCTTGTCTCGAGAAGTCAAGGCTTGTCTCGAGATACAGCCTCTGCTCTTTCCGGAAACTCTATCTGGATGTCTCGAGAGATCAACTATGTCTCGAGAACTACTGGACCGAGAGATTTCCTTTGTCTCGAGAGATCCTGCTTTACTCGAGTCTGCAATCTTTTGATCTCTTTATCTCAGTTCTCGAGAGATAGATTTCTGATGTCTCGAGATATTTGGTAGGTCTCGAGAGCTATTCCTTATGTCTCGAGAGTTCCATCTTTTCCCGAGACATTGGTCTGGTGATTACTCCTTCCTCTGTTCTCGAGAGATACTCTTCATGTCTCGAGAATTCTCATTTGTCTCGAGACATCTGTCTAAATCTTAATATTCTCTGTTCTCTGTTCTTGACGACCCGTGATCGCTCATTTCCGATCCTAACAGCTTTCTTGAGAGCATTTAAGGCTGGTTTATACCTTAATTGCCTTTCTATATATAGGATTAGTTTTGGGGTTTCAAAGACAAGTTCTCTAATCATTCAAGCCCTAATTCTCTTTCCCGATCTAGAAGAACGAGAAAAGCGCCGCCTCGCCGTCGCCTACGTTTGGAGATTGATCTTCTCATAGGAGTTGTCGATTTCTTTCAGGGAAGATTCGATTGATCCAAGGTCTGATACTACAACCTCTATTGGATCGTTTCGGATTGCAAAGGTCAGATTTGAAGGATCTTAGTTCTTCCTCACCGTTCCCTAAAGCCATTCAAGAAGAAGGAAGAATACACCTCTATCTTTCAGATCTGGTATTGTTTTGTTCAAAACTTTTATCATCCTTGTAGGAGAGATTGTTCTCCGAGTTGTAGGAGTTGTTCTCCGAGTTGTAGGAGAGGTTGTTCTCCGAGGTGTAGGAGTTGTTATCTCCGAGTTGTAAGAGAAGTTTTTCTCTGAGTTTGTAGGAGTTTTGACTCCGAGACAGTAGGATCGTTCTTGATCCGAGTTTCAGAAAGTAGTCAAGTCTAGCTGTGGTGCTAGATTGGCGAGGCCGGCAGTGGAGTACCCAAGTACGGGGAACCACTATAAATTCCTGTGTTATCTGTGGCTGTAATTTCTTTTCTGTGCTGTGCTTTTCGTTTAATATTTTAATTCCGCAAAAGACGTAGAGATCACCTATTCACCCCCCTCTAGGTGATTTAGGTAGGCAACTAGATACTTCAGTGTTCCTGTGCAGAATTGCACCGGGAACACTCGCACGACTCCTATTCCAGGCACAACCACAAATCTAGCCACTGAAAGTGGCACTTGACAGCACATGAATACTACTAATGATAATAAGCACGAAAATCACACCAAAGTGGGCCTAGAAGTGCACATAGCAAGTGATAACAAATATAAGCTAAAACAAGGCTAAAGTGCAGTGGAATGACTAGATAAACGGCCCAGATGAGTCCATATATGTGTATATAATCGGGACTCATCAAGAACCTATCGTTTGTCGATGCTGACGTCACGCTCACCGGGAGAAGGGTGAAAGATTTGTATGTTCTGTCTGCAAATGCCTATGTGAACAAGCTGAAGACAAACGACAGCGCTGTGATCTGGCATGAAAGGCTGAGTCATGTGGGGATGGACAAGCTGAAGATGATGGCGGCAAAGGGCTTAGTGAGTGGCCTGCCTCATCTCTCTTCCTACGACAACGACCATGTGTGCGACGGATGCCAATATAGAAAGTCACATCGACTTCCATTTGACAAGTCGGAGACCAGGTGTAAGGCACCTCTTGAGTGCGTACATGCTAACGTTATGGGGTCGTGCGCCACCCTTACTTATGGAGGCAATAAGTATGCGCTGGTTCTGGTGGATGACTTCACCCGCTATACGTGGGTATACTTTCTGAAAGAGAAGTCAGAAGTATTCGAGAAGTTCCAAGAGTGGAAGGAACTTGTGGAAGGGTGGCTGAACCGCAGAGTGAAGAAGTTGAGAAGCGACAATGGAGGGGAGTTTACCTCCAATGAGTTTGCTTCTTTCTGCAGAAGGTTCGGCATTCGGCGGGAGCTCCTGCGCTCACACCCGTCAGCAGAATGGGGTGGCAGAGAGGAAGATCCGCCATCTGGTGGAGACTACCAGGAGTTGGCTACATGCCAAGAGCATTCCCAAGGCCTTATGGGCGGAGGGAATGGCGTGTGCTACTCATGTAATCAACCGGCTACCTCTAAGTCCTAACAGGATGATGTCTCCACACCAGCTCATGTTAGGGGAGAAGCCAAATGTGGGTCACATGAAAGTGTTTGGTTCTACCTGCTTCGTGCACGTCCCGGACGCTCAGAGAACTAAGTTGGAGCCGAAAGCGAGGAAGTGTATCTTCATCGGCTACGATGAGCGGAAGAAGGGGTGGAAGTGCATGGATCCGCAGACCCACAAGTTCGTCGTCCCGCGCGATGTTGTGTTTGACGAACTTGTCTTATACCAGGGAGTCTCTTCTGTGGTGCTGCCGGAGAGTGGAAAATCTAGCAGGGAAGAGAGGGTCATTGAGGACCCTACTGTGGAGTTGGAGCTATCTCCCAGTGCTCCATCACCATCTGGCTCAGGAGGAGCTTCTGGCTCAGGGGGAGCTTCTGGCTCAGGGGGGATTCGAACTCAAGAAGCAGGGAGAGCACCGCTTCAGGAGGAGTTCAGAGAGGAGTTCAGAGAGGAGCTCAAGCAGAGGAGTCTACCGGAGTGGTAGATAGTGGTCAAGCCTTGAGGAGGTCGAAGCGGACCATCGTCCCGCCTGCTCGCTATAAGGAGGGGAACTTTGTGAGTTTGATCTCCTGCTTCTTCGCAGGACCAATCGACGAGAGGGAACCTGCCTGCTTTGAGGATGCAGCTGGAATCAAGGAGTGGGACGCGGCCATGATCGAGGAGATGGAGGCCCTAGAGAAGAATGAGACATGGGACCTGGTTCCCATGGTGGAGGGCATCAAACCTGTCACATGTAAATGGATGTACAAGGTTAAGAAGAGAGCGGATGGAGAAGTGGAGCGGTACAAGGAGAAGCTTGTCGCTTGGAGCTTCTCACAAACCTACGGAGAGGACTATGAGGAGACATTTAGTCCTGTCGCGAAGATGACGTCGGTGAGGACGATCATCGCTCTGGCGGCGTGCCGAGGTTGGAAGCTATGACAGCTTGATGTGAAGAATGCGTTCCTGTATGGAGAGATTGACAAAGACATATTCATGGTGCAACCACCTGGATACGTGTCCAAGTCACTTCCACATCATGTCTGCAAGTTGAAGAAGGCCCTCTACGGGTTGAAACAGGCGCCGAGAGCCTGGTATGGAAAAATTGCAGAGTACTTGCAGTTCTGGCTATGATGCCTCAGACTCAGACTCTAGCATGTTCGTGAAGAAGAGTGGAGGTCTTCACGTGCTGGTGCTGCTGTACGTCGACGACATGTTCATGACAGGGAACAACCCTGAGGAGGTCGCGGCGCTGAGACAACAACTTTCCATACGATTCGAGATGAAGGATCTTGGTGAGCTGCACCATTTCCTTGGCCTCCAAGTTGAGAAGAGAAGAGGCGGGCTGTATGTTTTCCAGAGGGCGTATGCCGAGAGGATCGTCGAAAGATTCGGCATGAAGAAGGGGAAGAGCAGTTCCGTTCCTCTGGAGGCTGGGCTGAAGCTTCAGAAGGAAGAAGAGAGGATTCTTTCTGATCCGAAGATCTTTCAGGCACTGATGGGGAGTCTTATCTACTTGACTATCATGAGGCCGGACATCGCCTTTACTGTCGGCCGAATTAGTCGGTATATGCAGGAGCCACGGAAGCCTCATCTGGAGGCAGCCAAGGGGATACTGAAGTACGTGAAGGGAACCCTTGAGATGGGGTTGTCCTATGGAGAGGAGTCTGACTTCAAACTACATGGGTACACGGATGCAGACAACGGAGGTGACGCTGATGATCGCAAGTCGACATCAGGTTACGTGTTTTTGTGTGGAACTGCTGCTATCTCGTGGTGTAGCAAGAAGCAGGACTTTATTTCCCTTTCTAACACGGAGGCCGAGTACAAGGCGTCGTCCTTAGCAGCTCGGGAGTGTGTCTGGCTAAGGAGACTAGTGGAGGATGTGGACGAGGAGGTCAACGGACCTACTGTGTTTCGCGGGGACAATGAGAGTGCATTGAAACTGGTAACCAATCCAGTATGTCATGCAAGGACCAAGCTCATTGAGATCGAGCATCACTTCATCAGAGAGAAGGTGTTGGGTGGCTTGATCGTTGTGGAGCATGTGCGGAGTGAAGACAACCTTGCAGATATATTCACGAAGCCCTTATCTGCGGGGCCGTTCCGGAGGCTTCGCTCGTTGCTTGGAGTTGTTCCCAGAGCTCACTTCAAGGGGGAGTGTTAGATTTGAAGTGAGCTAGCGCCAGCGCTAGCGCCAACGCTAGCTCAACTTCGAGAAGGTCTCCTCTTTTGCCTATAAATAGAGGGGTACCCCTAAAGAGAATGCATTCTGAAAGTGTCGAGTATCCTCAACTTTGAGCGAGTTAGAGATACCAGAGTGCTACCTGGCAAGCATCGAACTTGGAGTAAGTTCGGCAAGCGACCTAGAGAGAGTTCCTTACTCGCGAGATAGCACCGACGGTAGTGGATAGCGCCTGCGTTAGCGAGAAGAGAAGGAAAGAGCGAGTAGCGAGCTTCGGAGATAGTGCTCGACGCTAGTGGCTAGCGTGCGCGGTAGCGAGAAGAGGAGGAAGCGAAGAGTGGCGAGCTTGCGAGTTAGCAGAGCTAACGCTGGGCGTTAGAGTTAACGCCGGCGGTAGCGAGCAGCGAGTATCACCTGCGCGGTGTGCTCCGGAGGAGAAGCAGACCTTGTCTGTGACCAGTTCCTTTACTACTTTTGGCTGTCGTGAATCAAGTTGGATGCAACTTGTATTCAGCCCTGTCCATTTGTAACTAGCTGCCAAGAGTTATTATTTGTGAAAGCTTGTGTTCATTTCTTGGTGTCCTTATTCTCCTGTTGGTTGACGTGTTCTTCCGACTTCAAAATTTCTCACACAGAGAACATCACATAGATAGTATCACATGAGTACGTCCCCTCTTTGGACGGTCCTGCATGCCGCTACTTAGTACACTAGCGAGGACTACCCTTCACCAATGACACTTGGATAGCACCCGTAAAGTTGACTGACTCGCCCCTGAACTTCAACTATGGTATGATCGTCTCCATTCATCAGAGATGAAGACTTTTCAGTCAGGGGAGTTGATAGGGATCAGACTTCACCATTGGATCGTCTCAAGACGGACCCGTCTTCTTCGTGTCACGATCCGGTAGAGGTTGCAAACTTCCTCTTGCTTGATGGTAATGGCGGCTAGGTCTTCCTTTGGAGCTCTTGGATGAAGGAGGAGGCCGAGAGGACACTCCGGCTCAAGATTGGCGTGAAGAGCAAGCCCGGAGCACCTCTAGATGGTGGGCGGCGATGGAGGGGCGAAGTCGGACGAACTGGAGCAGAAAACGGCGGAATACGACGATGGATCCGACCTAAATCGCGAGCAGCGGATTTTATAGGCGCTGGGATAAACAGTGCGCACGGTCATTGGCGCACGACCAGTGGTCGTGCGCACTGGAATCCTGTGATCGTGCGCTCTGCCTGGACGGAGCCTGCAAAGACAGAAATTATAAAATAAAATGTTCGCACGACCAGTGGCGCACGACCAGTGGTCGTGCGCACTGTAGTTGATGGTCGTGCGCACTACAGCAAACAGAACTCGGAAATTTAATGGCAAATGCGCACGAGCAGTGGCGCACGACCGGTGGTCGTGCGCGCTGGCATTGATGGTCGTGCGCACTGCACCAAACAGAACTCATAAAAAAGGGTCAAGTGCACACGATCAGTGGCGCACGACCAGTGGTCGTGCGCAATAGAACCGGTGATCGTGCGCAGTGTTCCTGTGCAGAATTGCACCGGGAACACTCGCACGACTCCTATTCCAGGCACAACCACAAATCTAGCCACTAAAAGTGGCACTTGACAGCACATGAATACTACTAATGATAATAAGCACGAAAATCACACCAAAGTGGGCCTAGAAGTGCACATAGCAAGTGATAACAAATATAAGCTAAAACAAGGCTAAAGTGCAGTGGAATGACTAGATAAACGGCCCAGATGAGTCCATATATGTGTATATAATCGGGACTCATCACACCCCCAGACTTACCTGTTTGCGCGTCCCGAGCAAACAAATTCTAAGCGAACGGGGAAAGAAAAGTAGATGGCTTAAAACTACAATATAGAGTACCATGCGAAGTCGCATACTCACGTGCATAAGAAGAATAGTAGAGAAGATTTCTGATTATATAAACAGTCTATATATTTCTAAAAGAGTAAAAGCATATTACAACTACTCAAAATGGTGAAAAGCGGTGAATCATTCGGTCATGCATACGGAGAAAGTAAACTAAGCGTTGAGATGAGCATTGCTCAAGATTGGGATGCCGGATAAACTCCACCGAAATCCATCGGTGTCGGTGACCATAGGCTTGCCCGGTCACATTCTCTCCACGGCACTGGTTTGAATCAAATGCGTGAATCAATAGGACTTTAGGTTTTGAATGGGGCTTGGGTTTAGGTGAGGAAAAACAAAGATAAAAACGACGGCTAAAGCACTAAACCCAAATGAGCTAATGCAGGAAACTATCCTCATTCACCATACAAACATGCGGGGACACAACACCCCCAGACTTGGACTTAACAGCATGGGTGCGTGCACCGCCTACTCCCAAACATAAATCTATACATAAAGATTTTCAATTAAACATTCCTTCTCTTTCCTTTCTTTTTAACTTCTTTTCTTTTTCTCATTTTTTTTTCTTTTCTTATCATTTTCAGCAAATAAACAAAAGGACACATCCACAACTTCACAAACATATTACCACATCAACAACCCAACTCGTGAAAATAATAAACAGCTAAAGCTCAGATTTGGGTGTGCGACTAGGATTGGCTTTTGGGCTTTGGTGAAATAAAAGTGGGGCTGAATCAAAGAACGGGTAGGCACAACTGGGCTAGCGAGGATATAGCGGTAGGGATAGGCACAAAGGCTCAACCGGGCCAAAATGATGGCCTATATCACATTCACACAATTGACTAACCGTATACCCATGCTTCAAGAATCGCTTGGGGCAAGTTCTAGCCACCGAGAAAGATTCTCCTTTCTCCCGACTCAAGCAATACGAGTCTAGCGATCGTTTACACACATCCCTACGCTACCGTTTGATTCACACCGGATTCACCATTTGAGTGGAGTAAACAACATTTACACTAATAGAGAAAAATATAAAACCATAGTATAAAAAGAGATATAACCTACACAAATTCCTATACAACCGAGCACTCGACTAGGAGCACTACTAGAGTCAACATTTTACTCTGCTACATAGTCCTAAGCCATCACCTAGACTTTCCCAAATAAGCAGAAGAATTAAATTCGCAACAGAGCAAGCAAACAGATGAGTACGCGCTCAAGTGGGTGATGTGGTGTGCAATGAAAATGAACAACAATTTAAATGAAATCTTCTAGCATGCAGTGCAATAGTGCACGTGAGCGGGTAAACAAAACTACTCTCCCCCAGACTTAAACTAAACAATCCACAGAATATATGACATGAAAATCAGAAAAAGCTAGGGAAAGAGAGTACCCAGTGCTCAGAAATGAGCACACCAGAAGATTGGCGTTTAAACCACGACTAAGCTGCAGCATCCGCCATCCAGAAGAAGTACCTGCAGGGGTCAGCTCCGCAAAAACAAAAGAAACAGAAAAAGATAAACTACAATACTACAGCTAACTAAACAGGATTGCATAAAATAAAATGCATGAAAAGAAAGATAACTACTGGGGTTATTGTCATCCCAGCACGACTTATTCAGATTTTGTACAGTTCTAGCTTATAGGCCTATGAAAAGAAAAGTGCACAGGTAACTGTTCTAATATGCGCATCGGTAGCGGGTACCGATACGGAGACAGAGCAGTCACCCCTCTACCTAAATATAGATACCTGCTCCTCACAGGTAGAGGGAAAAGAAAGTAAGAAGAGGAGGAGGCCTGGTCCTCACTCATCTTACCAAAACTATCCTTGCCCAGCAAGGTATCGTCTGCAGCAGGTCTGCAGGAGGAGAAGGCAATGAGTGGAGCTTCCTCTACGGAGGGAGAATAAACCTCCTCGCATGAGAGGATGCTCTCACCATTGACTTGAGCAAAAAGCTCCAAGTCCTCCTGGGATACCTGTGAAAACTCAACCTGCACAGGCTCGGATGAAGAAAGGGGATCAAGAAATAAAGAAGACGAAGAACATAAATAAACAACAGTCGGGGGAGTGATCCCGGTCTCACTCCCATCAGGTTGGGGAAGTAAAATAATGTTAGCATTGTCATCAATGCTACAAGATTCGGCGGGATCAAAGGTGGCCAGGCTTAGGATTTGGACTTCCTCCACCGGTGCTGAGGAAAACTCCTCTTCACCTAGAAGGTTGTCCTCCTCCATAGGAATAGGCACAATACTAAGATCAACCGCCTCCTCCTGCGACACATCATCAACAATGTCGTCAGAGACGAGTGTAGTATGCACAACAGGGAGAGGAATAGTGCTCGGATAAAAGTCGAGCACCGATTCCTCACAAAGAATCGAATCCACTAGAGGTGGTGGATGCACTGGGAGAATGGGCTCAGCAATATCGGTGCCCAGATCAGCCACACATCTGGTGACTGTGTCAACGCCATACCCTTCAAGATGTGAAGGTGGCAAAGACACAAAACCGGATGTTGAAGGTGTGCCGCCAGAGTTAGGATTCGGGACGATCCGGATATCCGGCTCATCATCCTCATCCAATTGGCGACGAAAAGCAGCACAATCCTTCAGGGCATGGTCTGTGCTCTGACAAAACTGGCACTGCCTAGCGGGCTTCTTTGGCACAGCGGGGGCTGGAGCCGAAAAGAAGTATGACGGTAAAGGCTCAGCAGAGTAGCCATAAGACTTACGCGCACCATATGGAGTACCAGACGAAGTCGGTGCTCCATATGCTGGGCTATAAGAATTATGCCTACTATTCTCCGTGGGGCATTCATCACTAGAGTGGGAGGTAGCTCCACACCAACGGCAACGAAAATTAAGATGTGCCCACATAGTGCGAAGATAAAACGATTCAAAAAGAAGAACACTATTGTGCGAAATACTACACCTAACAAAAATTTACTAAAGCAACCTACTATAAAACAAGAAAAAGGAATAAAACGAACAGAAATAAAATAAGGGATGCAATTTACAAATGGAAGGGCTTCTCTCTCAGACTCTCCCTCTCCAGAAAACTCACACGTCTGTGTTCCCCGGCAACGGCGCCAAAAACTTGATGCGCAAATCCTGCACACCGCTATAGGCGGTAGCGAGATTGCGATCCGAACGGCAGTGAACCGGTCGTTGTCAAGTAATAATATGAGGAAGTAAATCCCCAAGTATCGAATCTCTCAAGGAACACAGCAAGGTGGAGTTAACGTTCGAGGAAGGACTTGAGATCGAAGTCCTTTGGGTCGGATGAATTGCGGACACGGGGGTTGATTTGGTTTGTGGAAAATAAAGAGAAAAAGCTACAACTACTCCTATGCAATGCCGCTATGCAATGCTTCGCTTGGCGGGATGGAGACTAGGCAGGCCTTGAGCGCGCTGCGTCGAAAGGGCGGATGGACGAGTAGGCACGCAGAATCGAACTGTGCAGGCCTTGAGCGCGCTGCTTCGTTAGGCGGGATGGAATACACGGGCCGCTATGCCACGCTTCGGTAGGCGGATGGGCGAGTAGGCTAATGGAATGAGGGTCGCAAGCACCTCTTCGACAAGCACGCCACTAGCAATTGCTAGTGCGGCACACGAACGCGGTGGTGAAGTGGAAAATGGATGGTGGCGCTCCTCATAAACACATAGACCACAAAAGCATTTCACACAAACATGAAATCTATATAAATAGAAGCAAGTCTAAGTGCAACTTCATCAAAATATATAGATCTAGCTATTACAATAATCAATAAGAGAAGAATAAGGCAAGAAATCGACCGAATCCGAAGGCTCGTTGGAGATTCACGGTTGGAATCGCCGGGTTGTCAATCCGCGTCCAAGCTCGGTCCGCAACTACGTCCGGGGTAGAGAGAGCTGTCACGACTCTCCAATGGACCCGTCTTCTTCGTGTCACGATCCGGTAGAGGTTGCAAACTTCCTCTTGCTTGATGGTAATGGCGGCTAGGTCTTCCTTTGGAGCTCTTGGATGAAGGAGGAGGCCGAGAGGACACTCCGGCTCAAGATTGGCGTGAAGAGCAAGCCCGGAGCACCTCTAGATGGTGGGCGGCGATGGAGGGGCGAAGTCGGACGAACTGGAGCAGAAACGGCGGAATACGACGATGGATCCGACCTAAATCGCGAGCAGCGGATTTTATAGGCGCTGGGATAAACAGTGCGCACGGTCATTGGCGCACGACCAGTGGTCGTGCGCACTGGAATCCTGTGATCGTGCGCTCTGCCTGGACGGAGCCTGCAAAGACAGAAATTATAAAATAAAATGTTCGCACGACCAGTGGCGCACGACCGGTGGTCGTGCGCACTGTAGTTGATGGTCGTGCGCACTACAGCAAACAGAACTCGGAAATTTAATGGCAAATGCGCACGAGCAGTGGCGCACGACCGGTGGTCGTGCGCGCTGGCATTGATGGTCGTGCGCACTGCACCAAACAGAACTCATAAAAAAGGGTCAAGTGCACACGATCAGTGGCGCACGACCAGTGGTCATGCGCAATAGAACCGGTGATCGTGCGCAGTGTTTGTTGGGAATTGTTTTCACAATTACCTTGATTTGTGAGAAGTCACCCTTAAACTAAGATTGAATTACTTTTGTATTTGATATACTTTTCCAAGTATGGTTTTGCAGATGACCATTGCTAAGTGTAAATCAATGTCAGGTCACAATGAGTCTGCAAACACAGTTTCATAGAATGTAATTCCTCATTCTATGAAACAGGGTGATGACTCATATGTGATCTCTCTATTGAGATACACTTCATTTTCAAGACTATTGAAGACCTTGGAGTGCAGCTGCAGCAAGTGGTCAAGAAAAGAAAAGGAGAAAAAGAAAATAATTTTTCTAAAGGGATGTCTCGAGAGATCGAGCTTGTCTCGAGAAGTCAAGGCTTGTCTCGAGATACAGCCTCTGCTCTTTCCGGAAACTCTATCTGGATGTCTCGAGAGATCAACTATGTCTCGAGAACTACTGGACCGAGAGATTTCCTTTGTCTCGAGAGATCCTGCTTTACTCGAGTCTGCAATCTTTTGATCTCTTTATCTCAGTTCTCGAGAGATAGATTTCTGATGTCTCGAGATATTTGGTAGGTCTCGAGAGCTATTCCTTATGTCTCGAGAGTTCCATCTTTTCCCGAGACATTGGTCTGGTGATTACTCCTTCCTCTGTTCTCGAGAGATACTCTTCATGTCTCGAGAATTCTCATTTGTCTCGAGACATCTGTCTAAATCTTAATATTCTCTGTTCTCTGTTCTTGACGACCCGTGATCGCTCATTTCCGATCCTAACAGCTTTCTTGAGAGCATTTAAGGCTGGTTTATACCTTAATTGCCTTTCTATATATAGGATTAGTTTTGGGGTTTCAAAGACAAGTTCTCTAATCATTCAAGCCCTAATTCTCTTTCCCGATCTAGAAGAACGAGAAAAGCGCCGCCTCGCCGTCGCCTACGTTTGGAGATTGATCTTCTCATAGGAGTTGTCGATTTCTTTCAGGGAAGATTCGATTGATCCAAGGTCTGATACTACAACCTCTATTGGATCGTTTCGGATTGCAAAGGTCAGATTTGAAGGATCTTAGTTCTTCCTCACCGTTCCCTAAAGCCATTCAAGAAGAAGGAAGAATACACCTCTATCTTTCAGATCTGGTATTGTTTTGTTCAAAACTTTTATCATCCTTGTAGGAGAGATTGTTCTCCGAGTTGTAGGAGTTGTTCTCCGAGTTGTAGGAGAGGTTGTTCTCCGAGGTGTAGGAGTTGTTATCTCCGAGTTGTAAGAGAAGTTTTTCTCTGAGTTTGTAGGAGTTTTGACTCCGAGACAGTAGGATCGTTCTTGATCCGAGTTTCAGAAAGTAGTCAAGTCTAGCTGTGGTGCTAGATTGGCGAGGCCGGCAGTGGAGTACCCAAGTACGGGGAACCACTATAAATTCCTGTGTTATCTGTGGCTGTAATTTCTTTTCTGTGCTGTGCTTTTCGTTTAATATTTTAATTCCGCAAAAGACGTAGAGATCACCTATTCACCCCCCTCTAGGTGATTTAGGTAGGCAACTAGATACTTCAGTGTTCCTGTGCAGAATTGCACCGGGAACACTCGCACGACTCCTATTCCAGGCACAACCACAAATCTAGCCACTGAAAGTGGCACTTGACAGCACATGAATACTACTAATGATAATAAGCACGAAAATCACACCAAAGTGGGCCTAGAAGTGCACATAGCAAGTGATAACAAATATAAGCTAAAACAAGGCTAAAGTGCAGTGGAATGACTAGATAAACGGCCCAGATGAGTCCATATATGTGTATATAATCGGGACTCATCAAGAACCTATCGTTTGTCGATGCTGACGTCACGCTCACCGGGAGAAGGGTGAAAGATTTGTATGTTCTGTCTGCAAATGCCTATGTGAACAAGCTGAAGACAAACGACAGCGCTGTGATCTGGCATGAAAGGCTGAGTCATGTGGGGATGGACAAGCTGAAGATGATGGCGGCAAAGGGCTTAGTGAGTGGCCTGCCTCATCTCTCTTCCTACGACAACGACCATGTGTGCGACGGATGCCAATATAGAAAGTCACATCGACTTCCATTTGACAAGTCGGAGACCAGGTGTAAGGCACCTCTTGAGTGCGTACATGCTAACGTTATGGGGTCGTGCGCCACCCTTACTTATGGAGGCAATAAGTATGCGCTGGTTCTGGTGGATGACTTCACCCGCTATACGTGGGTATACTTTCTGAAAGAGAAGTCAGAAGTATTCGAGAAGTTCCAAGAGTGGAAGGAACTTGTGGAAGGGTGGCTGAACCGCAGAGTGAAGAAGTTGAGAAGCGACAATGGAGGGGAGTTTACCTCCAATGAGTTTGCTTCTTTCTGCAGAAGGTTCGGCATTCGGCGGGAGCTCCTGCGCTCACACCCGTCAGCAGAATGGGGTGGCAGAGAGGAAGATCCGCCATCTGGTGGAGACTACCAGGAGTTGGCTACATGCCAAGAGCATTCCCAAGGCCTTATGGGCGGAGGGAATGGCGTGTGCTACTCATGTAATCAACCGGCTACCTCTAAGTCCTAACAGGATGATGTCTCCACACCAGCTCATGTTAGGGGAGAAGCCAAATGTGGGTCACATGAAAGTGTTTGGTTCTACCTGCTTCGTGCACGTCCCGGACGCTCAGAGAACTAAGTTGGAGCCGAAAGCGAGGAAGTGTATCTTCATCGGCTACGATGAGCGGAAGAAGGGGTGGAAGTGCATGGATCCGCAGACCCACAAGTTCGTCGTCCCGCGCGATGTTGTGTTTGACGAACTTGTCTTATACCAGGGAGTCTCTTCTGTGGTGCTGCCGGAGAGTGGAAAATCTAGCAGGGAAGAGAGGGTCATTGAGGACCCTACTGTGGAGTTGGAGCTATCTCCCAGTGCTCCATCACCATCTGGCTCAGGAGGAGCTTCTGGCTCAGGGGGAGCTTCTGGCTCAGGGGGGATTCGAACTCAAGAAGCAGGGAGAGCACCGCTTCAGGAGGAGTTCAGAGAGGAGTTCAGAGAGGAGCTCAAGCAGAGGAGTCTACCGGAGTGGTAGATAGTGGTCAAGCCTTGAGGAGGTCGAAGCGGACCATCGTCCCGCCTGCTCGCTATAAGGAGGGGAACTTTGTGAGTTTGATCTCCTGCTTCTTCGCAGGACCAATCGACGAGAGGGAACCTGCCTGCTTTGAGGATGCAGCTGGAATCAAGGAGTGGGACGCGGCCATGATCGAGGAGATGGAGGCCCTAGAGAAGAATGAGACATGGGACCTGGTTCCCATGGTGGAGGGCATCAAACCTGTCACATGTAAATGGATGTACAAGGTTAAGAAGAGAGCGGATGGAGAAGTGGAGCGGTACAAGGAGAAGCTTGTCGCTTGGAGCTTCTCACAAACCTACGGAGAGGACTATGAGGAGACATTTAGTCCTGTCGCGAAGATGACGTCGGTGAGGACGATCATCGCTCTGGCGGCGTGCCGAGGTTGGAAGCTATGACAGCTTGATGTGAAGAATGCGTTCCTGTATGGAGAGATTGACAAAGACATATTCATGGTGCAACCACCTGGATACGTGTCCAAGTCACTTCCACATCATGTCTGCAAGTTGAAGAAGGCCCTCTACGGGTTGAAACAGGCGCCGAGAGCCTGGTATGGAAAAATTGCAGAGTACTTGCAGTTCTGGCTATGATGCCTCAGACTCAGACTCTAGCATGTTCGTGAAGAAGAGTGGAGGTCTTCACGTGCTGGTGCTGCTGTACGTCGACGACATGTTCATGACAGGGAACAACCCTGAGGAGGTCGCGGCGCTGAGACAACAACTTTCCATACGATTCGAGATGAAGGATCTTGGTGAGCTGCACCATTTCCTTGGCCTCCAAGTTGAGAAGAGAAGAGGCGGGCTGTATGTTTTCCAGAGGGCGTATGCCGAGAGGATCGTCGAAAGATTCGGCATGAAGAAGGGGAAGAGCAGTTCCGTTCCTCTGGAGGCTGGGCTGAAGCTTCAGAAGGAAGAAGAGAGGATTCTTTCTGATCCGAAGATCTTTCAGGCACTGATGGGGAGTCTTATCTACTTGACTATCATGAGGCCGGACATCGCCTTTACTGTCGGCCGAATTAGTCGGTATATGCAGGAGCCACGGAAGCCTCATCTGGAGGCAGCCAAGGGGATACTGAAGTACGTGAAGGGAACCCTTGAGATGGGGTTGTCCTATGGAGAGGAGTCTGACTTCAAACTACATGGGTACACGGATGCAGACAACGGAGGTGACGCTGATGATCGCAAGTCGACATCAGGTTACGTGTTTTTGTGTGGAACTGCTGCTATCTCGTGGTGTAGCAAGAAGCAGGACTTTATTTCCCTTTCTAACACGGAGGCCGAGTACAAGGCGTCGTCCTTAGCAGCTCGGGAGTGTGTCTGGCTAAGGAGACTAGTGGAGGATGTGGACGAGGAGGTCAACGGACCTACTGTGTTTCGCGGGGACAATGAGAGTGCATTGAAACTGGTAACCAATCCAGTATGTCATGCAAGGACCAAGCTCATTGAGATCGAGCATCACTTCATCAGAGAGAAGGTGTTGGGTGGCTTGATCGTTGTGGAGCATGTGCGGAGTGAAGACAACCTTGCAGATATATTCACGAAGCCCTTATCTGCGGGGCCGTTCCGGAGGCTTCGCTCGTTGCTTGGAGTTGTTCCCAGAGCTCACTTCAAGGGGGAGTGTTAGATTTGAAGTGAGCTAGCGCCAGCGCTAGCGCCAACGCTAGCTCAACTTCGAGAAGGTCTCCTCTTTTGCCTATAAATAGAGGGGTACCCCTAAAGAGAATGCATTCTGAAAGTGTCGAGTATCCTCAACTTTGAGCGAGTTAGAGATACCAGAGTGCTACCTGGCAAGCATCGAACTTGGAGTAAGTTCGGCAAGCGACCTAGAGAGAGTTCCTTACTCGCGAGATAGCACCGACGGTAGTGGATAGCGCCTGCGTTAGCGAGAAGAGAAGGAAAGAGCGAGTAGCGAGCTTCGGAGATAGTGCTCGACGCTAGTGGCTAGCGTGCGCGGTAGCGAGAAGAGGAGGAAGCGAAGAGTGGCGAGCTTGCGAGTTAGCAGAGCTAACGCTGGGCGTTAGAGTTAACGCCGGCGGTAGCGAGCAGCGAGTATCACCTGCGCGGTGTGCTCCGGAGGAGAAGCAGACCTTGTCTGTGACCAGTTCCTTTACTACTTTTGGCTGTCGTGAATCAAGTTGGATGCAACTTGTATTCAGCCCTGTCCATTTGTAACTAGCTGCCAAGAGTTATTATTTGTGAAAGCTTGTGTTCATTTCTTGGTGTCCTTATTCTCCTGTTGGTTGACGTGTTCTTCCGACTTCAAAATTTCTCACACAGAGAACATCACATAGATAGTATCACATGAGTACGTCCCCTCTTTGGACGGTCCTGCATGCCGCTACTTAGTACACTAGCGAGGACTACCCTTCACCAATGACACTTGGATAGCACCCGTAAAGTTGACTGACTCGCCCCTGAACTTCAACTATGGTATGATCGTCTCCATTCATCAGAGATGAAGACTTTTCAGTCAGGGGAGTTGATAGGGATCAGACTTCACCATTGGATCGTCTCAAGACGGACCCGTCTTCTTCGTGTCACGATCCGGTAGAGGTTGCAAACTTCCTCTTGCTTGATGGTAATGGCGGCTAGGTCTTCCTTTGGAGCTCTTGGATGAAGGAGGAGGCCGAGAGGACACTCCGGCTCAAGATTGGCGTGAAGAGCAAGCCCGGAGCACCTCTAGATGGTGGGCGGCGATGGAGGGGCGAAGTCGGACGAACTGGAGCAGAAAACGGCGGAATACGACGATGGATCCGACCTAAATCGCGAGCAGCGGATTTTATAGGCGCTGGGATAAACAGTGCGCACGGTCATTGGCGCACGACCAGTGGTCGTGCGCACTGGAATCCTGTGATCGTGCGCTCTGCCTGGACGGAGCCTGCAAAGACAGAAATTATAAAATAAAATGTTCGCACGACCAGTGGCGCACGACCAGTGGTCGTGCGCACTGTAGTTGATGGTCGTGCGCACTACAGCAAACAGAACTCGGAAATTTAATGGCAAATGCGCACGAGCAGTGGCGCACGACCGGTGGTCGTGCGCGCTGGCATTGATGGTCGTGCGCACTGCACCAAACAGAACTCATAAAAAAGGGTCAAGTGCACACGATCAGTGGCGCACGACCAGTGGTCGTGCGCAATAGAACCGGTGATCGTGCGCAGTGTTCCTGTGCAGAATTGCACCGGGAACACTCGCACGACTCCTATTCCAGGCACAACCACAAATCTAGCCACTAAAAGTGGCACTTGACAGCACATGAATACTACTAATGATAATAAGCACGAAAATCACACCAAAGTGGGCCTAGAAGTGCACATAGCAAGTGATAACAAATATAAGCTAAAACAAGGCTAAAGTGCAGTGGAATGACTAGATAAACGGCCCAGATGAGTCCATATATGTGTATATAATCGGGACTCATCACACCCCCAGACTTACCTGTTTGCGCGTCCCGAGCAAACAAATTCTAAGCGAACGGGGAAAGAAAAGTAGATGGCTTAAAACTACAATATAGAGTACCATGCGAAGTCGCATACTCACGTGCATAAGAAGAATAGTAGAGAAGATTTCTGATTATATAAACAGTCTATATATTTCTAAAAGAGTAAAAGCATATTACAACTACTCAAAATGGTGAAAAGCGGTGAATCATTCGGTCATGCATACGGAGAAAGTAAACTAAGCGTTGAGATGAGCATTGCTCAAGATTGGGATGCCGGATAAACTCCACCGAAATCCATCGGTGTCGGTGACCATAGGCTTGCCCGGTCACATTCTCTCCACGGCACTGGTTTGAATCAAATGCGTGAATCAATAGGACTTTAGGTTTTGAATGGGGCTTGGGTTTAGGTGAGGAAAAACAAAGATAAAAACGACGGCTAAAGCACTAAACCCAAATGAGCTAATGCAGGAAACTATCCTCATTCACCATACAAACATGCGGGGACACAACACCCCCAGACTTGGACTTAACAGCATGGGTGCGTGCACCGCCTACTCCCAAACATAAATCTATACATAAAGATTTTCAATTAAACATTCCTTCTCTTTCCTTTCTTTTTAACTTCTTTTCTTTTTCTCATTTTTTTTTCTTTTCTTATCATTTTCAGCAAATAAACAAAAGGACACATCCACAACTTCACAAACATATTACCACATCAACAACCCAACTCGTGAAAATAATAAACAGCTAAAGCTCAGATTTGGGTGTGCGACTAGGATTGGCTTTTGGGCTTTGGTGAAATAAAAGTGGGGCTGAATCAAAGAACGGGTAGGCACAACTGGGCTAGCGAGGATATAGCGGTAGGGATAGGCACAAAGGCTCAACCGGGCCAAAATGATGGCCTATATCACATTCACACAATTGACTAACCGTATACCCATGCTTCAAGAATCGCTTGGGGCAAGTTCTAGCCACCGAGAAAGATTCTCCTTTCTCCCGACTCAAGCAATACGAGTCTAGCGATCGTTTACACACATCCCTACGCTACCGTTTGATTCACACCGGATTCACCATTTGAGTGGAGTAAACAACATTTACACTAATAGAGAAAAATATAAAACCATAGTATAAAAAGAGATATAACCTACACAAATTCCTATACAACCGAGCACTCGACTAGGAGCACTACTAGAGTCAACATTTTACTCTGCTACATAGTCCTAAGCCATCACCTAGACTTTCCCAAATAAGCAGAAGAATTAAATTCGCAACAGAGCAAGCAAACAGATGAGTACGCGCTCAAGTGGGTGATGTGGTGTGCAATGAAAATGAACAACAATTTAAATGAAATCTTCTAGCATGCAGTGCAATAGTGCACGTGAGCGGGTAAACAAAACTACTCTCCCCCAGACTTAAACTAAACAATCCACAGAATATATGACATGAAAATCAGAAAAAGCTAGGGAAAGAGAGTACCCAGTGCTCAGAAATGAGCACACCAGAAGATTGGCGTTTAAACCACGACTAAGCTGCAGCATCCGCCATCCAGAAGAAGTACCTGCAGGGGTCAGCTCCGCAAAAACAAAAGAAACAGAAAAAGATAAACTACAATACTACAGCTAACTAAACAGGATTGCATAAAATAAAATGCATGAAAAGAAAGATAACTACTGGGGTTATTGTCATCCCAGCACGACTTATTCAGATTTTGTACAGTTCTAGCTTATAGGCCTATGAAAAGAAAAGTGCACAGGTAACTGTTCTAATATGCGCATCGGTAGCGGGTACCGATACGGAGACAGAGCAGTCACCCCTCTACCTAAATATAGATATCTGCTCCTCACAGGTAGAGGGAAAAGAAAGTAAGAAGAGGAGGAGGCCTGGTCCTCACTCATCTTACCAAAACTATCCTTGCCCAGCAAGGTATCGTCTGCAGCAGGTCTGCAGGAGGAGAAGGCAATGAGTGGAGCTTCCTCTACGGAGGGAGAATAAACCTCCTCGCATGAGAGGATGCTCTCACCATTGACTTGAGCAAAAAGCTCCAAGTCCTCCTGGGATACCTGTGAAAACTCAACCTGCACAGGCTCGGATGAAGAAAGGGGATCAAGAAATAAAGAAGACGAAGAACATAAATAAACAACAGTCGGGGAAATGATCCCGGTCTCACTCCCATCAGGTTGGGGAAGTAAAATAATGTTAGCATTGTCATCAATGCTACAAGATTCGGCGGGATCAAAGGTGGCCAGGCTTAGGATTTGGACTTCCTCCACCGGTGCTGAGGAAAACTCCTCTTCACCTAGAAGGTTGTCCTCCTCCATAGGAATAGGCACAATACTAAGATCAACCGCCTCCTCCTGCGACACATCATCAACAATGTCGTCAGAGACGAGTGTAGTATGCACAACAGGGAGAGGAATAGTGCTCGGATAAAAGTCGAGCACCGATTCCTCACAAAGAATCGAATCCACTAGAGGTGGTGGATGCACTGGGAGAATGGGCTCAGCAATATCGGTGCCCAGATCAGCCACACATCTGGTGACTGTGTCAACGCCATACCCTTCAAGATGTGAAGGTGGCAAAGACACAAAACCGGATGTTGAAGGTGTGCCGCCAGAGTTAGGATTCGGGACGATCCGGATATCCGGCTCATCATCCTCATCCAATTGGCGACGAAAAGCAGCACAATCCTTCAGGGCATGGTCTGTGCTCTGACAAAACTGGCACTGCCTAGCGGGCTTCTTTGGCACAGCGGGGGCTGGAGCCGAAAAGAAGTATGACGGTAAAGGCTCAGCAGAGTAGCCATAAGACTTACGCGCACCATATGGAGTACCAGACGAAGTCGGTGCTCCATATGCTGGGCTATAAGAATTATGCCTACTATTCTCCGTGGGGCATTCATCACTAGAGTGGGAGGTAGCTCCACACCAACGGCAACGAAAATTAAGATGTGCCCACATAGTGCGAAGATAAAACGATTCAAAAAGAAGAACACTATTGTGCGAAATACTACACCTAACAAAAATTTACTAAAGCAACCTACTATAAAACAAGAAAAAGGAATAAAACGAACAGAAATAAAATAAGGGATGCAATTTACAAATGGAAGGGCTTCTCTCTCAGACTCTCCCTCTCCAGAAAACTCACACGTCTGTGTTCCCCGGCAACGGCGCCAAAAACTTGATGCGCAAATCCTGCACACCGCTATAGGCGGTAGCGAGATTGCGATCCGAACGGCAGTGAACCGGTCGTTGTCAAGTAATAATATGAGGAAGTAAATCCCCAAGTATCGAATCTCTCAAGGAACACAGCAAGGTGGAGTTAACGTTCGAGGAAGGACTTGAGATCGAAGTCCTTTGGGTCGGATGAATTGCGGACACGGGGGTTGATTTGGTTTGTGGAAAATAAAGAGAAAAAGCTACAACTACTCCTATGCAATGCCGCTATGCAATGCTTCGCTTGGCGGGATGGAGACTAGGCAGGCCTTGAGCGCGCTGCGTCGAAAGGGCGGATGGACGAGTAGGCACGCAGAATCGAACTGTGCAGGCCTTGAGCGCGCTGCTTCGTTAGGCGGGATGGAATACACGGGCCGCTATGCCACGCTTCGGTAGGCGGATGGGCGAGTAGGCTAATGGAATGAGGGTCGCAAGCACCTCTTCGACAAGCACGCCACTAGCAATTGCTAGTGCGGCACACGAACGCGGTGGTGAAGTGGAAAATGGATGGTGGCGCTCCTCATAAACACATAGACCACAAAAGCATTTCACACAAACATGAAATCTATATAAATAGAAGCAAGTCTAAGTGCAACTTCATCAAAATATATAGATCTAGCTATTACAATAATCAATAAGAGAAGAATAAGGCAAGAAATCGACCGAATCCGAAGGCTCGTTGGAGATTCACGGTTGGAATCGCCGGGTTGTCAATCCGCGTCCAAGCTCGGTCCGCAACTACGTCCGGGGTAGAGAGAGCTGTCACGACTCTCCAATGGACCCGTCTTCTTCGTGTCACGATCCGGTAGAGGTTGCAAACTTCCTCTTGCTTGATGGTAATGGCGGCTAGGTCTTCCTTTGGAGCTCTTGGATGAAGGAGGAGGCCGAGAGGACACTCCGGCTCAAGATTGGCGTGAAGAGCAAGCCCGGAGCACCTCTAGATGGTGGGCGGCGATGGAGGGGCGAAGTCGGACGAACTGGAGCAGAAACGGCGGAATACGACGATGGATCCGACCTAAATCGCGAGCAGCGGATTTTATAGGCGCTGGGATAAACAGTGCGCACGGTCATTGGCGCACGACCAGTGGTCGTGCGCACTGGAATCCTGTGATCGTGCGCTCTGCCTGGACGGAGCCTGCAAAGACATAAATTATAAAATAAAATGTTCGCACGACCAGTGGCGCACGACCGGTGGTCGTGCGCACTGTAGTTGATGGTCGTGCGCACTACAACAAACAGAACTCGGAAATTTAATGGCAAATGCGCACGAGCAGTGGCGCACGACCGGTGGTCGTGCGCGCTGGCATTGATGGTCGTGCGCACTGCACCAAACAGAACTCATAAAAAAGGGTCAAGTGCACACGATCAGTGGCGCACGACCAGTGGTCATGCGCAATAGAACCGGTGATCGTGCGCAGTGTTTGTTGGGAATTGTTTTCACAATTACCTTGATTTGTGAGAAGTCACCCTTAAACTAAGATTGAATTACTTTTGTATTTGATATACTTTTCCAAGTATGGTTTTGCAGATGACCATTGCTAAGTGTAAATCAATGTCAGGTCACAATGAGTCTGCAAACACAGTTTCATAGAATGTAATTCCTCATTCTATGAAACAGGGTGATGACTCATATGTGATCTCTCTATTGAGATACACTTCATTTTCAAGACTATTGAAGACCTTGGAGTGCAGCTGCAGCAAGTGGTCAAGAAAAGAAAAGGAGAAAAAGAAAATAATTTTTCTAAAGGGATGTCTCGAGAGATCGAGCTTGTCTCGAGAAGTCAAGGCTTGTCTCGAGATACAGCCTCTGCTCTTTCCGGAAACTCTATCTGGATGTCTCGAGAGATCAACTATGTCTCGAGAACTACTGGACCGAGAGATTTCCTTTGTCTCGAGAGATCCTGCTTTACTCGAGTCTGCAATCTTTTGATCTCTTTATCTCAGTTCTCGAGAGATAGATTTCTGATGTCTCGAGATATTTGGTAGGTCTCGAGAGCTATTCCTTATGTCTCGAGAGTTCCATCTTTTCCCGAGACATTGGTCTGGTGATTACTCCTTCCTCTGTTCTCGAGAGATACTCTTCATGTCTCGAGAATTCTCATTTGTCTCGAGACATCTGTCTAAATCTTAATATTCTCTGTTCTCTGTTCTTGACGACCCGTGATCGCTCATTTCCGATCCTAACAGCTTTCTTGAGAGCATTTAAGGCTGGTTTATACCTTAATTGCCTTTCTATATATAGGATTAGTTTTGGGGTTTCAAAGACAAGTTCTTTAATCATTCAAGCCCTAATTCTCTTTCCCGATCTAGAAGAACGAGAAAAGCGCCGCCTCGCCGTCGCCTACGTTTGGAGATTGATCTTCTCATAGGAGTTGTCGATTTCTTTCAGGGAAGATTCGATTGATCCAAGGTCTGATACTACAACCTCTATTGGATCGTTTCGGATTGCAAATGTCAGATTTGAAGGATCTTAGTTCTTCCTCACCGTTCCCTAAAGCCATTCAAGAAGAAGGAAGAATACACCTCTATCTTTCAGATCTGGTATTGTTTTGTTCAAAACTTTTATCATCCTTGTAGGAGAGATTGTTCTCCGAGTTGTAGGAGTTGTTCTCCGAGTTGTAGGAGAGGTTGTTCTCCGAGGTGTAGGAGTTGTTATCTCCGAGTTGTAAGAGAAGTTTTTCTCTGAGTTTGTAGGAGTTGTTATCTCCGAGTTGTAAGAGAAGTTTTTCTCTGAGTTTGTAGGAGTTTTGACTCCGAGACAGTAGGATCGTTCTTGATCCGAGTTTCAGAAAGTAGTCAAGTCTAGCTGTGGTGCTAGATTGGCGAGGCCGGCAGTGGAGTACCCAAGTACGGGGAACCACTATAAATTCCTGTGTTATCTGTGGCTGTAATTTCTTTTCTGTGCTGTGCTTTTCGTTTAATATTTTAATTCCGCAAAAGACGTAGAGATCACCTATTCACCCCCTCTAGGTGATTTAGGTAGGCAACTAGATACTTCAATTGGTATCAGAGGGTCGCTGTTCGTTGCTAGGTTAACACCTTGAACAGGATCCATTCTTCTAGTTGCTAGCAAGCCATGGATAGAGTCAAAGAATCCTCTCTGAAATTGCCCATCTGCACCAAGGCCAACTTTCCTATGTGGAAGGAAAGGGTCCGTTTTTATATGGAAGCTGCAGATCCCAGAATCTTCCAAGTCGTGGAAGAAGGTCCGCATATGCCTATGACTGCTTCGTCAACAAATCCTACTGTTCAGATACCTAAGAAAATGATGGATTTGAATAAGGATGAGATAGCTCTTGTCGCTCTTGACAAGAAGGCTAAGAACATAATTGCTAGTGCAGTGGACGATTCCATGTTGCAAAACTTAATCCACTGCAAATCAGCCAAAGAGATGTGGACATCCTTAATTGTTCTAATGGAAGGTACTGACGAGGTAAGAGAAGATAGACGGTCTCTACTTAATCAAGAGTACGAGGCGTTCAAGCAGAATAAGAAGGAGTGCATTGCTGATGCGTACGAAAGATTCTTCAAGATAGTCAATGGTTTGAGGAACTACGACAGGGAGTTCACAAACGGTGAACTAAATGACAAATTCTTGCGTTCCCTAACGAAAGACTGGGATAGCAAAATTGTTGCCATAAGAGAGTTTGGAAAACTGCCAAGTCTAGAACCTCAAAATCTGTTCGGGAAGCTGTTGTCTCATGAATTACAAATGAACATCCGAAAGTCTGAAGAGGATGTAAATCGAGCCTCAAGCAAAGAAAGAACCTTAGCTTTGAAGGCAGAGAACTCAAAGAAGAGCAAAGCAGTGATACCGATCAGAGAAAAGGAATCTGATATTGAAGAAGAATCGGAAGCCAGCTCCTCCTGTTCCGAACTGTCTGATGGGGAGTTCTCTTTAATTTCCCGACAATTTAAGAAACTGCTGAACAAACGAAGGCACATGAACAACAAGCCGTCTTCCTCGGATCATAAACATTCTCGTCGTGATGGCGACTATCACAGGAAGGGCTCAAGCAATAATGGAAGGTATAAATCCAAACAGAACAAACATATTTCTTCTGACATTATTTGCTACTGTTGTAATAAGCCAGGGCACATGATTGCTGAGTGTCCCTACAAAAAGAAAGAAGGTGGAAGAAAAGAAGACAAGAAATCCACTCATGGAAAGAAGAAATCAGATAGAAGCTTTGTCGCTAAGAAAGCCAAAACTCTGAGCGACAGTGACTCCGATGAGTCGAGTGATGAAGAAGAAGCTTACTTCGGTCTGATGGCTATGTCTGATGATGAAGAAGCACCCCCGTTCACCGGAAAGGTAAATGATCACACTATTCTATCTGATTCTGATAATGCTTCGGCTGAACAACAGGATAACTCCTTAGACGATGAATCTGAGCTCATGTCTCAATATACCAAAATGCTCCAAAGTTTTGACAAGTGCCGAAAGGTTGTCAAAACTCAGGGTAAGGAGATCATGGCTCTCAAGGAGATGGAATCTAACTTGAGAAAAGAAGTTGAAGAACTTTCTTCTCTCAAAGAGGAAGTCCAGTCCTTGAAAGACAAGATCAAAAGCTCGGAAGAGACTCTTGCCCTGAGAGATCATTCGATAAATGTATTGGAGGAACAGCTTGCGGCTGAGAAGAAGCTGGTTGAAGCATTCTCTCAACCTAAAACTGTTCTGCCAATTATTGGTACTTTTACCACTAAGGCAAAAGGAAGCGGTATAGGGCATGAAGCTAGTACTAGCAATTCTTCAAAAAATACAATTGCTAAGAAAAATGGTTTTGTTGCTAAGAAAGCTACCGCCAAAGAAAAAGGGAAAGCTCATCAAGAGCCTGTAGCATTCAAGAGAGTCATATTCCCTACGAATGCTTATGATATGGAGAGTTCCTATGGTCATTTCACACGACCAATTCCTTTTTCACCCGTGAATGATCATAAGGAATGGGCTCCTCCCCGAAACTTTGGTGATAGTGCTTTTCAAGCACCCTATCAAGAGATTAATCGGAAAGGGTATGGTCCATTTGTTCATGGCCCGAGTGCTAAGAAAGCACCAAAAGTGAAGGCTGTTGCACCAAAGCCAAAGAAGACAGTACCACCTTGTGTGTGCTGCCCTCATGAGGCATCCTCATCTAGAAGGGCTGCTCCTGCAAGAGCTAACGCTCAAAAAGTAAAGCAGGAAAGTGTAAAAAGAAGGTACAACAGATTCAACTGTTGGTGCTGCGGCAGGATTGGTCACTTTGCCGTTGATTGTTGGTTTAATACAACGTATACTGGGAGACCACAAGTGAACGTTGCAAGACCGACCACTCGCAATGTTAACATTTATCGTGGTGCTCAACTGACAAGGGACCAAGGACCCAAATATGTTTGGGCTCCTAAGGCAAAATAATCTGTTTTTGCAGGTATGTCCAAAGGCCAACAAGAATCCTATCTGGTATTTGGACAGTGGATGCTCTCGGCATATGACCGGGACAAGAAGCCTTTTGCAAAACTACATTCCAGTTGCGAACGGTCCAAAAGTTATTTTTGGCAGTTCAGACAGAGGAATAACTAAAGGCTATGGTATGATTTCTAACGGTAATGTATCGTTTTCCGATGTAGCTTATGTGGAAGGATTACAACATAATCTGATAAGCATAAGTCAACTTTGTGATAAAGGATACATTGTTGATTTTCATAAAGATAAATGTTTGATAAAGTCAGCTGAAAATAATGAAACGATTTTATCAGGCATTCGCTGTAGAAATATATTTTGTTTAAATTTTCTTTGCATATCATCTTCTACACCCGTATGTCTTTTAGCTAAAGATAGTGCATCTCTTGTCGACCAATGGCATAAGAGATTAGCACATATAAATCTCAAAACTATTAATAAATTGTTTTCACAAAACTTGGTGCGCAATGCTCCTGATGTTAAGTGCATTAAAGATAGACCTTGTCATGCTTGTGTAAAAGGCAAGCAAACAAGAGCTACCTTCAAGAGCATTATTGGCAAAGATTCCACCAGGTGTTTATACCTGCTCCACATGGATTTGTTTGGTCCTTTGCAAATTAGGAGTTTAGGAGGAAAATCTTACACATTAGTTATTGTAGATGATTACTCTCGTTTTGCCTGGGTATTCTTTCTGAAACACAAGTCAGACACCTTTGACACTTTCACTAGTTTTGTCAGGCAAGTCCAGAATGAATTTAACTGTTCGGTGGTCAAAATCAGAAGTGACCATGGTACAGAATTTGAATCTGGAGCCATGACAGAATTCTGTGAAAGCCTCGGTATCTTTCATGAGTTCTCCTCTCCTCGAACTCCACAACAAAATGGAGTAGCTAAGAGAAAGAATAGAACACTCATTGAGGCTTGCAGAACCATGTTGAGTGACTCTTCATTACCTGAATACTTTTGGGCTGAAGCTGTCAACACTGCATGCCATGTGCAAAACAGAGCACTCATAAACAAAAACCATGAAAAGACTCCTTATGAACTTCTAAAGGGCAAGAAACCAATCATCTCTTATATTAGAATCTTTGGTAGTAAATGCTTTGTACTAAACAATGGAAAGCATTACAAAACTAAGTTCAGTGAAAAGAGCTTTGAAGGTATTTTTGTAGGCTATAGTAGCCATAGTAGGGCATGTAGAGTTTTTAATAAGAAAACCCGGGTAGTAGAAGAATCTATTAACGTTGTATTTGATGAGACGAGCATGCTACAAGGCAGTTCTTCTAGCATTTCTTCTGTAGACACAGGTTCAAAGCTACAGGATTTAAGCTTGGATCAGCCAGTTGAAGGAAGTTCTCAACAGTTCATCAAGATTCCCCCAACAACTACCTATGAAGAAGATAATCCTGATGAAGAGCCAATCCAAGTGGAGGAAGATACTCCAACTATAGAAGAAACTCCTATTGGTCAAAATCATGCAAGGAACCTCGGGCTACGACACTTGAGGGATCATCCAGTTGATCAGATCATAGGAGATCCTCATGAAGGAATAAGAACAAGACGAGGTACCATTAACGAAAATATGCACCTAAGTTTTCTTTCGCAGGTTGAACCAAAGAAATTTCAAGAGGCAAATGAAGATCCATCTTGGATAATCGCTATGGAAGAAGAATTAAACCAGTTCAAACGCTGCAAGGTTTGGACACTTGTTCCAAAACCCAAAGACAAGAAAGTCATTGGAACAAAGTGGGTGTACAGAAACAAGCTGGATGAAGAAGGAACAATTATAAAGAACAAAGCCAGACTTGTAGCTAAGGGATACAAACAAGAGGAAGGTATCGACTTCGATCAGACGTACGCTCCAGTAGCAAGGCTCGATGCGATCAGACTCTTCCTTGCTTATGCTGCTTTCAAGGGTTTCACCGTATATCAGATGGATGTCAAGTCCGCTTTCCTAAACGGAGACATCAAAGAGGAAGTATACGTTGAACAACCCCCAGGTTTTGTTGATCCTGATCATCCCAATCATGTTTATTTATTACAAAAAGCTTTATATGGTTTGAAACAAGCTCCTCGAGCTTGGTACGAGACGCTGTCTAACTTTCTTCTTGAGAACAAGTTCACAAGTTCACAAGAGGAAAGATAGATAAAACATTATTTCTTAGAGAAGTAAAAGGCAAGATTTTGCTAGTGCAAATCTATGTCGATGACATCATATTTGGCTCTACGGATAATAACCTTTGCAAAAAAATTTCTAAACTTATGCAAGGGAAATTTGAAATGAGCAGTATGGGTGAGCTGAAATATTTCTTAGGACTTCAAGTGAAGCAGTCAGAAGATGGAACCTTCATCTCTCAGACAAAGTTCACTAAGGAGTTGATTAAGAAATTTGGAATGGAGAGTGCAACCTCTATGAGGACTCCAATGAGCTCAGCTATGTCTCTGGACAAGGATGAAAAAGGGAAACCTTTTGATGAAACCAAGTACAGAAGCATAATTGGCTCTTTGCTCTATCTTACTGCCAGTAGACCTGATATAATGTTCTCTACATGTGTATGCGCTAGATATCAGGTGAACTCTAAGGAATCCCACTATACTGCTGCGAAGCGGATTTTGAGATACCTTAAAGGCACACCAAATCTTGGCTTATGGTACCCAAGAAGTAATGATAGCGAATTAATTGGTTTTTCAGATGCAGATTTTGCAGGTAGCAAAGACGACAGGAAAAGCACTTCCGGGACATGTCAATTCCTCGGAAGGAGACTTATTTCCTGGAGTAGCAAGAAGCAGAATTGTGTCGCAATTTCAACCTCATCAAACAGAATGCTGGCAGTTGTTGCGCACAACTTCTCTGGATAAGGAATCAACTTCAAGACTACAACATGAAGATCAAAGATATTCCCATGTTTTGCGACTCTTCCAGTGCAATTGCTATCGCAAACAATCCAGTCTCTCACAGTCGGACAAAGCACATCGAGCTTCGATATCACTTTATCCGGGAGCATGTGGAGAAGGGTGACATAAGTCTGAGATATGTCTCCACGGATAAGCAAGTTGCAGATATCTTCACGAAGCCGCTGGATGAGACTAAGTTCTCTTTCTTCAAGACGGAACTTGGAATGCTCAACATGGAGTAATGTTCATTCAAGCAAATCATGAAGACTTGGAGATTTCAAGACTCAAAACCTGTTCCTGGACAATTTCAAGTTGATGTCTCGAGAACTATAGATTGTCTCGAGAACTACAAGGTCTCTCGACAACTCTGTCACTTCAAGATCTCGAAACAAATCTAAAGGACTTCTGGGAGTTTTCGAGACATGACAAGTCTCTCGAGACATAGTCAGAACTCGGGAAATGGTAATGTCTCGAGACCTACCAAATATCTCGAGACATCAGAAATCTAAAGGACTTCTGGGAGTTTTCGAGACATGACAAGTCTCTCGAGACATAGTCAGAACTCGGGAAATGGTAATGTCTCGAGACTTAATCTATCTCTCGAGACATCAGGACAAGTCAAACCGCGCAGAGTTTCCAGAGTTCTCGAGACATAGCCGATGTCTCGAGACATAGGTCTGTTTTAAACTATTCTGGAACTCAGGTATGTGCCGTTTCCCCTATTTTTTTTAAAATGTCACCTAAAACGTCAAATCAAGGTTATATATATATATATACATCCTATCGGAAACTTGATGTTCACTAAACCTTCGATCCCGAGACCTCGACCCTTCGACTTCCTCTCGAGCGGCGACTGGACGACTTCGTAGTTCTCGGAAGTGGATCGTCTCCCCTGTTCTTCTCCTCCACTCCAATCCTTCGATGGCTCCCTCCTCAAATCCCAAGATCGGAGTTGGCAATGAGGTTGTTCGCTCGGGTATTGCCGATTTATCCGAGGACTTCCAGAATCTCTTCTGTATGCTTGATGCCGCCGGTTTGGAATTTGTTCTTGAGCATCCTTGCCGTATTCTGTTTGATGAGGTTGAAGAATTCTTCAAGAATGCAACGGCTATCAAGGACGGAAGGATGTTGGTCTCTTTCGTAAAAGGGATCAAAATCAAGATGTCTCCCAAGACCCTTGTGAAACATTTGCACCTCACTAAAGTTGATTTTGAAGAAGAGTTAAGTGACAGTGATTGGTTGAGAACAGCTCGATACTGTGGTCTGGAATCAGACTTTTCTGCTGTTAAAAGGAGCAAGATGAATGATGCAGGCAAGCTCATGGTGGATATAATTCTAAAAGTTCTCTTTTGCAAGCAAGGCACACAGGGGCATGTATCTGAAGAGACCTTTCTTCTGATGGTTGGAATAGTCACTGGGAAGAAGAGAGATTGGGCCTCAATCTTGTTCTCCAACATCAAGGCCTCAATCAGCTCTCCAAAGTTTGCAAGGATCATCACTCTGTTTCTGAATCAGTTCAATTCTGCCATTTTTGACATGTCCAAAGGTGCAGTTATTCATCACCTCAAGAAGATCGATGTCGTCACCATGCAGAGATGGGACATTCGGATCAAGAAGCCGGGAGTGGCTAGTGCAGTTTCTGAGGGGGAGCCTCAGCAGTCTGCAGAAGCTGGTATTCCCTCTGAAGGCCAGGTACCTGTAGTACCCTCATTTCCCTTTCCTCCTCAGATTAGACCTAAAGCCTCAGGCAGAGCTAAGCTGCCAATCCGTTCAAAGACCAAAGGTCAGCCCTCCTCAGCTCCAGAAGTTCCCATTCCTCCATCAGTTCCATCAGATCCAGCAGTTCCATCAGTTCCATTCGATAATATTCCTTCACCATCTCAAACTCCCATTACAGTTTCAGTTCCACCACCTCCATCTCCTCCTCCTTCAGTTACTGAAGAAGAAGCCTCCTTGGCAAATGAGGCAGTGGCAGCTGTTCTCATGGATATTCAAAAAGAACCCTCTGTTGTGTACAGTCCCAGTGGCCAGCAGGCAGGGTCTGGTGCTGATTTTGCCTTCATTCAAGATGATGATGTTGATTCAGTACATGTTTCAACACCTTCCCCAGTACATGTTGAGGGGGAGTCAGAGATTGATACAACCAAGCATGCTCCGGATGAGCTAGGTTGTGAAGACGGTAAGGTAACACCTTCTTGTGGAATTGAAGACATTCCTGGTGATGAAGAAGCTCCAGTAGATACTCATATTGCTGCTCCTACTGCTCCTCTACCATCCTTTCACTCTTCTCCTCCAGTACATGATGCAGGTTCCCTTCTGGGACAAATAGAGGCTATGCTAAAAAGGCAAAGTGAACAGTTTGAACACTCCTTGACGACTGTCCACAGGAGGATTACTTCAGTGGAAAGTGAGTTTGGTCGGGAGCTAGCCAAGATCAAGACAAATTATGAACATCTTTCAGATTTGATGTGCCATGGAAGCAAGTCAGTGGAGCATGCAACTGCCGGTGTAGGCACTGTGCTGAAGCAGACTGTAATCATAACTCAACTTCAACAAACTATGCTGAATGATGCTGAAGCCAACACTTTCAAAGTTGTTGATGAAGTGGGCAATTTTAAAGATGATACTCTCCAAACCCTATCTGTAGAAGTCAGAAAGGGGGAGGAAAATATAGTAGCTCAAATGACAGATTTGGTTGAAAGCTCAGTATCTGCTCTTCAAAGCTCATGGAATTCTCAGTTTGAGCAGTTCTCTACCAGGATGTTGAAGCAAGTTGCTGATATTAATGCTTACTCTTTCAAAACAGCAACGTGGCTGCATAATCAGATCTTTCCTGAATTGGAAATTGATCCTAATGTTCCTGTTCCTCAGTTCTCTCCTAGACCAGAAGATTTTGTTGGCAAGGCTCCTTCTGTTGCAGATCAGTCAGATAGGACTGGGTCTAAAAGAAAAAGAAATTATGGTGAGGGTCCCTCTGCTACTAGATCTGTTCCCTCCTCCAGTTCTGCAGGTTCTTACAAGGCTAAAGTTGAGAAAAGTTATCCAGAACTCTGGAGCCCAGTCTCAAAAGATATTATTCTTGAAACTTATAAGTTAGTTTATGAAGGTAAGATGAGCAGATCTGAATGTTACAGTTCTTCTGAATGGGAGAAGCATGAGACAGCTCAAAGGAAGCGAAGGATTCATTTCAGAGCTTTTGGTTATAATAATGCTGATGCTCCGGAACCCCCTCCGTTTTACCATCCCAAGCCTCATGCTTATTTCTCCAGACAAGAAGAAAAGTTGAAAAGAAGATCTTGAAGGAGAATGTTGCTGTTGCTGCCAAGACATATTTGTTTTGATGCTGATTTTGTGAACATCAAGTTTACCAAACAATTCAATTCATATATATATATATAATTGTTGATTTGATGTTCTCTAATTGTCTATTTCCATATCATTGTGTAGTATAGCATATTTATTCTTTATTGTTGTAATTCACCTTAGTGTAAAGGGTTCTGACTTCTACAAATAGGGGGAGATTGTTGGGAATTGTTTTCACAATTACCTTGATTTGTGAGAAGTCACCCTTAAACTAAGATTGAATTACTTTTGTATTTGATATACTTTTCCAAGTATGGTTTTGCAGATGACCATTGCTAAGTGTAAATCAATGTCAGGTCACAATGAGTCTGCAAACACAGTTTCATAGAATGTAATTCCTCATTCTATGAAACAGGGTGATGACTCATATGTGATCTCTCTATTGAGATACACTTCATTTTCAAGACTATTGAAGACCTTGGAGTGCAGCTGCAGCAAGTGGTCAAGAAAAGAAAAGGAGAAAAAGAAAATAATTTTTCTAAAGGGATGTCTCGAGAGATCGAGCTTGTCTCGAGAAGTCAAGGCTTGTCTCGAGATACAGCCTCTGCTCTTTCCGGAAACTCTATCTGGATGTCTCGAGAGATCAACTATGTCTCGAGAACTACTGGACCGAGAGATTTTCTTTGTCTCGAGAGATCCTGCTTTACTCGAGTCTGCAATCTTTTGATCTCTTTATCTCAGTTCTCGAGAGATAGATTTCTGATGTCTCGAGATATTTGGTAGGTCTCGAGAGCTATTCCTTATGTCTCGAGAGTTCCATCTTTTCCCGAGACATTGGTCTGGTGATTACTCCTTCCTCTGTTCTCGAGAGATACTCTTCATGTCTCGAGAATTCTCATTTGTCTCGAGACATCTGTCTAAATCTTAATATTCTCTGTTCTCTGTTCTTGACGACCCGTGATCGCTCATTTCCGATCCTAACGGCTTTCTTGAGAGCATTTAAGGCTGGTTTATACCTTAATTGCCTTTCTATATATAGGATTAGTTTTGGGGTTTCAAAGACAAGTTCTCTAATCATTCAAGCCCTAATTCTCTTTCCCGATCTAGAAGAACGAGAAAAGCGCCGCCTCGCCGTCGCCTACGTTTGGAGATTGATCTTCTCATAGGAGTTGTCGATTTCTTTCAGGGAAGATTCGATTGATCCAAGGTCTGATACTACAACCTCTATTGGATCGTTTCGGATTGCAAAGGTCAGATTTGAAGGATCTTAGTTCTTCCTCACCGTTCCCTAAAGCCATTCAAGAAGAAGGAAGAATACACCTCTATCTTTCAGATCTGGTATTGTTTTGTTCAAAACTTTTATCATCCTTGTAGGAGAGATTGTTCTCCGAGTTGTAGGAGTTGTTCTCCGAGTTGTAGGAGAGGTTGTTCTCCGAGGTGTAGGAGTTGTTATCTCCGAGTTGTAAGAGAAGTTTTTCTCTGAGTTTGTAGGAGTTTTGACTCCGAGACAGTAGGATCGTTCTTGATCCGAGTTTCAGAAAGTAGTCAAGTCTAGCTGTGGTGCTAGATTGGCGAGGCCGGCAGTGGAGTACCCAAGTACGGGGAACCACTATAAATTCCTGTGTTATCTGTGGCTGTAATTTCTTTTCTGTGCTGTGCTTTTCGTTTAATATTTTAATTCCGCAAAAGACGTAGAGATCACCTATTCACCCCCCTCTAGGTGATTTAGGTAGGCAACTAGATACTTCAGTGTTCCTGTGCAGAATTGCACCGGGAACACTCGCACGACTCCTATTCCAGGCACAACCACAAATCTAGCCACTGAAAGTGGCACTTGACAGCACATGAATACTACTAATGATAATAAGCACGAAAATCACACCAAAGTGGGCCTAGAAGTGCACATAGCAAGTGATAACAAATATAAGCTAAAACAAGGCTAAAGTGCAGTGGAATGACTAGATAAACGGCCCAGATGAGTCCATATATGTGTATATAATCGGGACTCATCAAGAACCTATCGTTTGTCGATGCTGACGTCACGCTCACCGAGAGAAGGGTGAAAGATTTGTATGTTCTGTCTGCAAATGCCTATGTGAACAAGCTGAAGACAAACGACAGCGCTGTGATCTGGCATGAAAGGCTGAGTCATGTGGGGATGGACAAGCTGAAGATGATGGCGGCAAAGGGCTTAGTGAGTGGCCTGCCTCATCTCTCTTCCTACGACAACGACCATGTGTGCGACGGATGCCAATATAGAAAGTCACATCGACTTCCATTTGACAAGTCGGAGACCAGGTGTAAGGCACCTCTTGAGTGCGTACATGCTAACGTTATGGGGTCGTGCGCCACCCTTACTTATGGAGGCAATAAGTATGCGCTGGTTCTGGTGGATGACTTCACCCGCTATACGTGGGTATACTTTCTGAAAGAGAAGTCAGAAGTATTCGAGAAGTTCCAAGAGTGGAAGGAACTTGTGGAAGGGTGGCTGAACCGCAGAGTGAAGAAGTTGAGAAGCGACAATGGAGGGGAGTTTACCTCCAATGAGTTTGCTTCTTTCTGCAGAAGGTTCGGCATTCGGCGGGAGCTCCTGCGCTCACACCCGTCAGCAGAATGGGGTGGCAGAGAGGAAGATCCGCCATCTGGTGGAGACTACCAGGAGTTGGCTACATGCCAAGAGCATTCCCAAGGCCTTATGGGCGGAGGGAATGGCGTGTGCTACTCATGTAATCAACCGGCTACCTCTAAGTCCTAACAGGATGATGTCTCCACACCAGCTCATGTTAGGGGAGAAGCCAAATGTGGGTCACATGAAAGTGTTTGGTTCTACCTGCTTCCTGCACGTCCCGGACGCTCAGAGAACTAAGTTGGAGCCGAAAGCGAGGAAGTGTATCTTCATCGGCTACGATGAGCGGAAGAAGGGGTGGAAGTGCATGGATCCGCAGACCCACAAGTTCGTCGTCCCGCGCGATGTTGTGTTTGACGAACTTGTCTTATACCAGGGAGTCTCTTCTGTGGTGCTGCCGGAGAGTGGAAAATCTAGCAGGGAAGAGAGGGTCACTGAGGACCTTACTGTGGAGTTGGAGCTATCTCCCAGTGCTCCATCACCATCTGGCTCAGGAGGAGCTTCTGGCTCAGGGGGAGCTTCTGGCTCAGGGGGGATTCGAACTCAAGAAGCAGGGAGAGCACCGCTTCAGGAGGAGTTCAGAGAGGAGTTCAGAGAGGAGCTCAAGCAGAGGAGTCTACCGGAGTGGTAGATAGTGGTCAAGCCTTGAGGAGGTCGAAGCGGACCATCGTCCCGCCTGCTCGCTATAAGGAGGGGAACTTTGTGAGTTTGATCTCCTGCTTCTTCGCAGGACCAATCGACGAGAGGGAACCTGCCTGCTTTGAGGATGCAGCTGGAATCAAGGAGTGGGACGCGGCCATGATCGAGGAGATGGAGGCCCTAGAGAAGAATGAGACATGGGACCTGGTTCCCATGGTGGAGGGCATCAAACCTGTCACATGTAAATGGATGTACAAGGTTAAGAAGAGAGCGGATGGAGAAGTGGAGCGGTACAAGGAGAAGCTTGTCGCTTGGAGCTTCTCACAAACCTACGGAGAGGACTATGAGGAGACATTTAGTCCTGTCGCGAAGATGACGTCGGTGAGGACGATCATCGCTCTGGCGGCGTGCCGAGGTTGGAAGCTATGACAGCTTGATGTGAAGAATGCGTTCCTGTATGGAGAGATTGACAAAGACATATTCATGGTGCAACCACCTGGATACGTGTCCAAGTCACTTCCACATCATGTCTGCAAGTTGAAGAAGGCCCTCTACGGGTTGAAACAGGCGCCGAGAGCCTGGTATGGAAAAATTGCAGAGTACTTGCAGTTCTGGCTATGATGCCTCAGACTCAGACTCTAGCATGTTCGTGAAGAAGAGTGGAGGTCTTCACGTGCTGGTGCTGCTGTACGTCGACGACATGTTCATGACAGGGAACAACCCTGAGGAGGTCGCGGCGCTGAGACAACAACTTTCCATACGATTCGAGATGAAGGATCTTGGTGAGCTGCACCATTTCCTTGGCCTCCAAGTTGAGAAGAGAAGAGGCGGGCTGTATGTTTTCCAGAGGGCGTATGCCGAGAGGATCGTCGAAAGATTCGGCATGAAGAAGGGGAAGAGCAGTTCCGTTCCTCTGGAGGCTGGGCTGAAGCTTCAGAAGGAAGAAGAGAGGATTCTTTCTGATCCGAAGATCTTTCAGGCACTGATGGGGAGTCTTATCTACTTGACTATCATGAGGCCGGACATCGCCTTTACTGTCGGCCGAATTAGTCGGTATATGCAGGAGCCACGGAAGCCTCATCTGGAGGCAGCCAAGGGGATACTGAAGTACGTGAAGGGAACCCTTGAGATGGGGTTGTCCTATGGAGAGGAGTCTGACTTCAAACTACATGGGTACACGGATGCAGACAACGGAGGTGACGCTGATGATCGCAAGTCGACATCAGGTTACGTGTTTTTGTGTGGAACTGCTGCTATCTCGTGGTGTAGCAAGAAGCAGGACTTTATTTCCCTTTCTAACACGGAGGCCGAGTACAAGGCGTCGTCCTTAGCAGCTCGGGAGTGTGTCTGGCTAAGGAGACTAGTGGAGGATGTGGACGAGGAGGTCAACGGACCTACTGTGTTTCGCGGGGACAATGAGAGTGCATTGAAACTGGTAACCAATCCAGTATGTCATGCAAGGACCAAGCTCATTGAGATCGAGCATCACTTCATCAGAGAGAAGGTGTTGGGTGGCTTGATCGTTGTGGAGCATGTGCGGAGTGAAGACAACCTTGCAGATATATTCACGAAGCCCTTATCTGCGGGGCCGTTCCGGAGGCTTCGCTCGTTGCTTGGAGTTGTTCCCAGAGCTCACTTCAAGGGGGAGTGTTAGATTTGAAGTGAGCTAGCGCCAGCGCTAGCGCCAACGCTAGCTCAACTTCGAGAAGGTCTCCTCTTTTGCCTATAAATAGAGGGGTACCCCCAAAGAGAATGCATTCTGAAAGTGTCGAGTATCCTCAACTTTGAGCGAGTTAGAGATACCAGAGTGCTACCTGGCAAGCATCGAACTTGGAGTAAGTTCGGCAAGCGACCTAGAGAGAGTTCCTTACTCGCGAGATAGCACCGACGGTAGTGGATAGCGCCTGCGTTAGCGAGAAGAGAAGGAAAGAGCGAGTAGCGAGCTTCGGAGATAGTGCTCGACGCTAGTGGCTAGCGTGCGCGGTAGCGAGAAGAGGAGGAAGCGAAGAGTGGCGAGCTTGCGAGTTAGCAGAGCTAACGCTGGGCGTTAGAGTTAACGCCGGCGGTAGCGAGCAGCGAGTATCACCTGCGCGGTGTGCTCCGGAGGAGAAGCAGACCTTGTCTGTGACCAGTTCCTTTACTACTTTTGGCTGTCGTGAATCAAGTTGGATGCAACTTGTATTCAGCCCTGTCCATTTGTAACTAGCTGCCAAGAGTTATTATTTGTGAAAGCTTGTGTTCATTTCTTGGTGTCCTTATTCTCCTGTTGGTTGACGTGTTCTTCCGACTTCAAAATTTCTCACACAGAGAACATCACATAGATAGTATCACATGAGTACGTCCCCTCTTTGGACGGTCCTGCATGCCGCTACTTAGTACACTAGCGAGGACTACCCTTCACCAATGACACTTGGATAGCACCCGTAAAGTTGTCTGACTCGCCCCTGAACTTCAACTATGGTATGATCGTCTCCATTCATCAGAGATGAAGACTTTTCAGTCGGGGGAGTTGATAGGGATCAGACTTCACCATTGGATCGTCTCAAGACGGGCACGCTTTTTTCTAGTCACACAGGAGAGCTTGCATGGATCCACAATCCGACTTCGTGGATGCGTCCGAATCCGCGTTTGCATATTGTTTCATATATTACATTGTTATGCCCGTGTATTATTTAGTTAGACCGGGTCTGTTATATTAACGATCCATCATAGTCGTCGATTTAAAGTTTCCCCAGTTTCTTTTAATCATAAATATGTATTTGGATTATTCATTGTAGATTTTGGAGAATGAAAGTTTCTCGGAATCTGGCGATCTCCTCATGATGATGACTCTGTAAGGTCCTAGGCGACGACTCCTATGCATTTATTGTATCCTCTTGTATCCCCCCTAAACCGCATCACCTCCCCTCTCCAAATACCCCCATCGAAACCCTCGGTAACTACAATAGGCAACCCTCATCAACCGCCCAAAATCCCTTTCTTAGCCTACATGAATTTTACGTCTCTATATCCACTGAGAGCCCAAATCCCCTTCCCACAACCCCCTCTCTGTGCATACAACAAACACACGCCTATTACCCAATCGGCATCCTGCTTCGTCCAGGTCGTGGGTTTTCTGTCTCCATCCAACATGTTTTTTCCTCTCCAACAATTAACACCCTTATCCCACATCTTCATTCTCAGGATGCCCACTACCAAAACCCCACAAATCCTCACATTCCCCCTTCCTCTGAATCATTCTGCTGGGAACCTCCCCGACCCCCAACTTCCCCTCCAGAAACAGTACCTCTCAAACCAACCCAAACTCCATCTCCTCCCCACTGATAGTGAACCAATTCCAAACACCTTCCACCTCCGGACAACCATCAACTCACCTTGAATCGTTGGATCTCCACCCAACAATAACCTCCATGTACTATGTGAGTGTATTATTATTTTATGGAGTCATGTTTTTAAGAATAAAATATGGTATTGTGACCTCTTACTCGTTTGGATCAATTATATTGTGAAATTTTGTTTTGGGATATTTTGTGTTTTGCATTAGTCATTCGTTGTGCGCTCTCATTTTGATCCCCACGCAGAGGAAAGCTTAAGATTACTTGCTTACAAGATATTATTTTGCCTTGATTTACAATATATGTATGTGATTTATTCCTTTATTACTATGTCGTGAAGTCATAGTCATTGCATGCATGTGTATAGTATTTAGCCGTAAAATATTTGAATTATTCTCTCGGACATCACACGTTAGGATCGCATTCTAGTATTTACACACTCGTAGCCAACCCTACATCACTTCCGCTCTTGTTATTGCTTATGGGGGATGCGTTTGCTGACAAGGACGAGTCGTCAAGGAGTTTTCCAACATTCCTCCCACAAGTGTTGCTATTATGGTTGCACAAATCATTCTAAGGTAGAATGCTGGGAAAAATATGGAAAACCTGAATGGGCAAACCAGTCTCCACAATATTGACCGCCTATGAGAGTACTTCTAGAACACCTGTCTCTCTCAATGCTTTGGACATGAAAATATTTGATTTCTCCACCTCAAGCAGTTGTTGCCTTTCGAAAATGTAGAAGGAATAACTGCTCTACCTTTGAAAAATATATTGCATGGATCTTTGATTCTAAGGCTTCTCCTCATATCTCGGGTAACAAATCACTCTTCAATAAGCTATGCAATTGCTTCGAGTATTCTCTTATGATGCTTGCCGATGGATCTATGTCAGCTGTCATTGGTGTTTGTGATATTGACACCCACTGCCATTGAACTTTGTTCTTTATGCTCCTAGATTTCCCTTGAATCTTATATATTAGCCAATTAACAAAATATTTACACTGCAGCATAACCTTCTATCCCTACTCTTGTTCCATGCATATTCTTTAAATGAGGAAGACAATTGGTGGGGGATTTGGAGGCGGAGATAGTCATATTATTTGTAGAAAAAATGAATAATCTTATGTTGTTGTCGTGCTTTCATCCTCACCATCCTTTTACCAATGACACCATCTCAATCATTCGTCTATCCACAAACTTCCGACCTTGTTTCCGTTTGTTACCAGCAAGCCCTTTCAGTGTGAAAGCTGACAACTTGGGAAACATCATAGATATGTTTTTTTTCTCAAAGTACTATTTGTAGTCAAAGTCTTTTTTCTTCAGTTCATTCAAATATTTGAGTACCTTACCAAATCATATCCTTCAAAAATAAAATATTTTGTATTATTTATTGATAATTGTTTAAGAGTAACATGGATTTATCTTTTAAAAGATCGTGCTCAAGTCTTACCTGTTTTTCAACTCTTTTGCAACGAGTTCTTACCTAATTTATCTTTTAATGTTATACAATTTGTTAGACATCAACATAAGTTCTACTTGGATGAAGGAAAGAGATTTAAATAATAAATTAATTTAGAAAAATACTATATATATAATTTCAATAATATATAATTATACTCTTTGATGTATAGATCGAGCACATTACTTGAGAAGAGAGGATTTCAAATGGATTGCAATGAAAGGTTAGCAGAGGAAGTTTATCCCTTTATAGTATTGAGAAAGATTAGCATAAATGTCTACAACATTGATTTATCAGATTCATTGTGAATTTCACCAACACTCAACATTGTTAGCATATAGTCTCATTATTTAGATAATAAAATATTATACCTTGAAGAGTTATCGAAGTAGACTGGTGCTAGTTACCCAACATAAAAGCACCAAAGAAGCTAAGATTAGAGTTGTAGTGTCAGCAAATAGCAAACAAATAAACCATTTTAGACAAAAGACCAAATAGCCTAAAGCCATCCATTGTAGAAGTAGTTATCAACACAATCCTAATTAACTTATAAGCCACAATGCCAATAGAATCCCATGGTATACAATCAATGTAGTAGTGGCAGAACAAAAATCACAAGTTCAAAACCATAAGCCCCACCAATCTAAGAAGTAGACACAAGGCAAAATCAGGTATCCAAGAAAGTAAAAAAGATACAACATGACACAAAGACTTAATAAACTAACAAGAGGAAGAGAAGCTAATGAGAGGATGTCGACATAATCCCAATTTCTAAGGATATTAAAGAACCAATGATAAGAGTTTTTCTTTGTCTAATTAGATATGAAACACGCCAAATTAGCCGCCATGAAGTGCATAACTCATCAAATTAACATTTGCTTTCCAAAATTTACAAGCTTAATAAACTAACGTAGATAGAAATTCTGCACAACATCCAATTGATTGTATACGCACCACTTCCTAATCTCCTTGTTTACAAGAATTCTATCCTAGAAATTGAGAAGATCAAAAAAACATGATTGAGTTGCCCGAGAGTTGGGTGATACAACCCAACTCTTCTCTTTATGGACGCCCATAGTGATGGTCCCCCAAAAAATTGGAACATGGAAACTCAACATCAACCACCACACCCAGACAAAATAACCGTTAAGTAATCGTTATCCCCACCAATGATTGATGTATTGTCGAATCCATGAACCATCTTAACTAAGTTGCGCCTCATGTTTGGCTATCATCAGATACGTAGCTAGTAACAAACATGATACTTAGAAGACAACATTTAAGATGAAGCAAGTGATGTACAAAGGGTGATCATGCCAATTAAATTATGCAACGCGCTACCTTTATAAGGATGTTGAATACCATCTATGTCTCCTGATGACGATGTAATCGCTTTTTCTATCTTTGCTAGCTTATATTAGTGTGTAACTGTACTGAGAAATAACACTTTGCAGCATCTATCGAAGGTATTTCTATTGTTACCGCAACAACAACTACTCGCATGCTCCATTTGGAATGAAGTTTTTGCTCCGGTGAGTTTGAAGAGAAACTCCATCATCATATAATACATGTTTGGCATGACAACGGTTGCGACTGCCACCAAGAAAAGATTACTAGTTTTTAGCATAAAAGTAGATGAAATTCTTAGATGAGGACTGATGTTCACGAATGATGGTTCATAATCACGTTCATGACCGCTACACCAAACGAAGCCTTGAACCATAAGAAATACAAGTTCATCAAAAAAACCTCAAGTACTTAGGATTTGAGGTCGGCAATTGAGAGAACAAATAAACCTCATAAAGGTCAAGGTGATCGGGAAGTGTCATAGGCCACAAATAGTTATAAACATTAGGAGTTTCATGGACATGTGACATTATGTCCATAAGTTTGAACTACTTTTTTTTGATTCACTTTTACGTGCACTTACGAGGTTATCCACTAAGTTCGATTCAGATAGAATTATAAATAGACTTTCCTCTTGTCGAAGTGGAAGAATTAGTGAAGTACTTGTCCTAGGCTCACCTAATCTACATAGATGTTTCTAGCTACAAGTTGATACTAGTGAATATGCCATGGGTGTTATACTGATATGTGATGTGAGAACTGTGGCATGCCACTCAGAGATATTCCACAAAGCTCAGAGGAACGACCCCAACGATGAGTTGCTGACACTACACAAATAGTGAAGCACTGGAGAGCATATCTTCTGGCCTGGGGAAGGAGACACCTGTAGAGACAAGTGAAGCTTCAACGGGCTAAACAAATAAAGTAGACGGCTTGCTTCCAACAATTCAAGATATGCAAGATAACAAGATGGTAGATATGCTCTCGCGATCTCCACCATTTTTTCTTGTTTGAGCATTATATTGTGGGTGGAGCCTATAATGCAATGGAATATGAGGAGCACTACAACCTTGGCCCATCTATCAAAGGAGCTTAGGAAGATATAGAGAAGTCATCTTCTATGGAGTTTGATTGGAGAGGTGGTGATGGAGATTCGTTGCACATCATTTTGTCAATTTTAGGCTCGTCAGATGTATGATAAAAGAGAGTCATCATGTTCAACTCAATTTCTTATTTTATGTATTTTTCTTTTAATTTTTTTTGAATATTATTATGACAATTTCATATTTTATGTATTTTATTTTTTTATTTTTTTGAATATTATTTTGACATTTAAGTTAAATGAATTGATCAGATGATCGGAGCGGTAAAATTCATTTAGAGGGGTGAGGCCGTGAGGGTATCGAGCGTCTGACCAAAGAAATAGCCACTCGGTCTATGTCGCGCCGGCGTCGAGCCTCCTGCGATGCCGATGCCGCAGTCCCCTTAGCCCGGTTGCCGCCTCCTCTCAGTCAATCAAGCCTCCGTCGTCCCTTTTCTATCATGTCTAGCTGCAGCCTATCCTTGAGCCCACGTTCGGTTGTCACCCCCCTATTTCCGCCTTAGAAATCTCATCGTCTCCTCCACAATACTGTACATTTGAACCTACATGTCGCTCTCATCCATAGCCAAATCCATTTACCACGTCTGTTCCACATCCACTCTGATTGCTGGGTGAGTTCTTTATTTCAACTTCAAATTCATGTACTATATACAAACATGCCTTTATTTTTGGTGATATTTAGTTCATAGTACTGCACTTTCTCTTTTCGACTTGTATAATTTATTTGTGCTGCACTTAATTTATGCGTGTTCTCTTTAGTATGCAATTATTACTTGTTAGTCTAACTTAGAATTATTTGTAATCAATTGGGGTTGCTTGCATGAATTTTAATATTTTGTTTTAATTAATTGCATGTTGGAACAATAGCTCGTTGATTCACTTGCATTGCATATAGTTTAATTGTGGTAGATTGAATTGCATTCGTTGCATGCTTGTCTGTGTGCGTATCAAATTACGACATTGCTGATACCTATAGAATCATCCCACATTAGTGTACTCATAAGTGAGAACTACTATGCATACCTACAGTAGATTACATACATTGGATACCAGAGGCTCACTTCAATCCTAAGAAACTATCACATTTTTCCAATATCTGTCATTACAAAGTCCCGTGTCATAGTATTCTTAAAATGTTTGAACATACTTGAATTATTGTCTGTAAAGATCATGTTGTCCTCATAAATGCATACAATCATGATATCATCATTAAGATCCTTTTTTGTATATAGAAAATGCTCATATGGGCTCTTGACATAGGCATTCTGCTAAAAGTATTGATCAATCATGGTATTTTAAGTTCGTGGAGCTTGCTTCAAACCATAAAAAGTTTTTTTTTCAGATGATAAACTTTATCCTTTTTTCCTCTTTGAGTATATCCAAATGGCTGCTCAATATAAACTTCTTCTTTTAGATATTTAGAAATGTCGACTTGACATCCATTCGATAAATTTTCCATTTATGCTGAACTACAAGGGATATCATAAATCTAACAGTATCAATTCGGGCTACATGAGCAAATATCTCTTCATAATCAAGTCATTGTAACTGCTATACCCTTTCTCCACGAGCCTTGCTTTGTACTTGTCCACTTTGCCTTCTTTGTTTGTCTTGATTTTGTTTACTCAGTTCATTCTGTTCAACTTGTGTCTTATTGGTAACTGAGTCAACTCCCACGTATCCTTTCTTTTGATAACTATTTCTTCATACATAGCTCTCATCCACTTTTCATCTTGTACGACTTCTTCATAGCACTCTTCTAATAAACAGTAAAGTGAATAATGAATTTGAGTAGGATCTGTTACCTCATAAATTTCTTATAAACTCCTCATTGTTAGTGATGCTTCTGCTTCACTACTGTTGTTGTTGGCTTATGCTGTTGGTGAAGTTGCTTCCCTTGAAGCTAGACTCGATGGTGTGGACTATTCTTGTTCTGGTTGCATTCCATTACCATTATCTTTATCTTCATCGAAGAACATACTGCAACTTTTCATTCTTCGTCGCTCCAGCGCCAATAATCTTCTTCATCAAACTCAACATCTCGAGAGATGATCACTTCTTTGTAATTGGATTGTATAACTTATATGCTTTGCTTTGCGGAGCATAACCAATGAAAATACATTTCTCACCTTTATCATTAAGTTTCCTTCTAGTCTTGTCTAGTACGTGTGTGTAAGCAGTGCACCTGAATACTCTAAAGTGACGTATAGAGGGCTTCTGTCTGTACCATGCTTTATATGGTGTCTTGAATCTGATGCTCTTTGTCTAATAACTGCTCAAAATGTAAACTTCACAAACTACAACTTCAGCAAAAATAATTCTAGGTAGATGCATACATTCATTATGCTCTTTGTCATATTTAGAATCGTGCAATTCTTTCTTTCTGTAACTCCATTCTACTGTGGTGAATATACTGTTGTGAGCTGATGAATAATCTCATGTACCCTGTAGAAATGTTAAATAACATTGATGTGCATTCACCACCTCTATCAGATCTTAGAATATCCAAATATTGTTCACTCTGTTTCTCAGCCATAGCTTTAAACTGGTGGTATTCAGATTTATTAAATAAATCCAACACATTCTACAATATCATCAATGAAAGTAATGTAGTACCCATTGCCTTCGATTGATGGTATATCGAAAGGACCGACAATATTTATGTGAACCATTTCCATGGCCTTCTTGCTCTTTGTGATCTTCCAACTACAAAGCTTTGATGCATGATTCACAAAGCTTTCCAGGATGAGCAACTTTAGGAAAATCATGTGCTATCTTAGCATGTGCTAACAATTTCAAGCCAATGAAGCCCAAACGGTCATATTTCATAACCACGAGTCATCCCTTTGTGCCGTTTTTAAACCAATCAGAACTCCGTTTTCATATTCAATGTGAATCGGTGATCCTTCGTCATCCATATCTTTGCAATCAACTGATCATATTGATTTCTAATAATTAGGGAGCCATTTTTTAGATGTATATCATGGCCTTTTTCTAGCAACTGACAAAGGATAATAATAATGCTCTTTAGCACAGGAACATGATCTACATCATTGATAAATCTTTTCTCATCATCTTTCAAGATAATGAGAATCATACCTTTGCCTTTCATTGGTATCGCCAAAACTTACATCTCCTTGAACAGTCTCGCCAAGCTTTAAAAATAACTCCCCTCTTCAACACATATGGTTGCTTGCTCAAGATACCAGACATCACTTTTGCCTTCTTCAGTTCCTCTATACGCGAGGAATATTGTCGGGTCAACTCCTTTATCTTATGCTTCTGCAAGATGACTAGTTCCTGCCATTCTTCTTGGTGTTGTGCACTCAAAACTCATATGCCCATACCTGTTGCAATTGTAACTTTGTATTTGTGATTTAGTACTTCTCTATTGAAAGGCTCCGCGGCTCTGGCCTCATCTTCTATTAGCTCGACTATGACCTCGAGCAAACGACTGATACTCAGTAGTACTCTGAGCTATGTCTTCTAATGATCTATCTACCTCTTCCTCGCCCACCTCTGATACCTCCTCGTGTTCCTCTGCTCCGCATATCTCGATTTTTGCCTCCAAGAGATAAGTTGCTTTGCAAAGCCTACCTTAAGCCACTGGTGCCAGTGCCTTCATTCTATGACACCCGTTGCTCATAGGCTTGGCGTGAGCCCACAAGTTAATCAAGTGAGAGCTGAGATATGGCTTTCGATTCTTCAATAACCATCACAATATAATCAAATGTCCTTGTCAATGATCGAAGAAATTTCTCCATCACCCGAACATCATCGATTATTTCCCCATGCCGCTTCATTTCATTCACAACAGTAGTGAGCCGAGTGAAATTCGCCGATCTTTTCCTAGTTCTGCATTTTTAGACTCTCAAACTCAACTCTTAGTGATTGTAAACGTACCTTTTTTACCTTCGCAATTCCTTGAAGTGACTTATGTAGAATTTCTCATGTCTCTTTTAATGTCCATGCACTAGAAATTTTCTCAAACATCGAATCTTCGATGCCTTGAATAATAAATAAATGCGCCCTCTTATCTTTCTTCCATGGCTCTTTAAGAGTATTCTTCTGATTATTTGACATAACAACTTATGTTCCTGCATCAAGTTTTGCATATCATTCTTCAACAATGTCTGACAAGTCTTGAGACACCAGCAACACTTTCATTTGAAGACCCCAATTCCCATCGCTGGCTTTCGTCAACTTTGTGACTTGCAACTATATGATGTTGGTCCTCTTTTAATATAATAATTTCGTCTTGTACCTTCAATTTAACTTCACAACATGACGTTACTTCAGCAGCACCTCAGCTGAAATTTAAATAGCGCGAGGAAAAACCGGTAACACCTCAGCTGAAATTTAAATAGCCCGAGGAAAAACCGGCAGCACCTCAACAACAATATCTAATGTGAGGTGACACTTCGACAACACTTCGGCAACTTGGTTCTGATACCACTGTTGGAAACACAGTGGGCCCAAAGACAACACGAACACGGAGAGGAAACAGAGCGAAAAATATTAATATTAATAAAACATAATACTAGAGGACTTACAAATTATCAAACCAGAGCTACATCACTCATAAATCTATCCTCTCGCTGAGGCCAAGAAGTTCTCCTAGAAGATTAGCTCAGCTAATCTTTTCTCATACATGTATACAAATCTTGAACTTCTATTTATTGAAGTCATTAACGACCTTTCCGTTTCTTTCCAACTTAGATACTGTCATGCATGCTCTTCAGCCACCATAGTTTTCCAATAGAACTCCTGGAAAAATCCCGATATAACCCTGTTGCCTTTGATTAATTCAGTTCTGGATGCTTCTCTTTCATGCTCAATCCACGCATAAAGCTTGCTGGATCTTGCCGCCTTCGTTCACGCCTCCTTCGTCCACCACCGTCTTCCTCAATCTCACATGATCTTGTGCCGCCTTTACTGGATGCTTCCAATGAGCTTGCTTTGGTTCCAAGAAAGGCTGCCGATTTTTCATGCATAATCCAATGATTTGTTGCCATGTCAATGTTGTTGGCATCTTCAATCGTGCAAGCTCACGATACCTTCTTCTACACCAAGCAACAGAATCGGCTCACTAGAGACGGGTTTGCATTTCTTCCAACAATACCAAGTAGGTGGACATTAACTTCTCCCATGCGCATCTAAGCTCCTAATATTGAAATGTGATGAAACATTTTTGGTGAGGTACAAAACAGTTGCTAGAGGCGGATGTTATACATGCTTTTTGGGGGCGCACATTCACCTCCGGGAAAATGCACACGGATCTGTGACAGATGCGGAGTACCTGTAGGAAAACGTGCACGGATCTGTGTATGTTTTCCCGAAGGTGAATTTGTGCCTTCGAAAGGCATCCGTAATAGTGAGTCCATAGGAGAGACTAAGGATTTAGTGAGCCTGAGGTGGTAGAGGAAGGAGGTGTTCATACCATAATTGAATGTAGGGGTAGTTGAATATGTGTACTTATTTATTTCCTTTTATTTGTAGCATCTTGTGGTATGTCATGTGTCTCATGCTTAGTTGTTCGTCAGAGTATATAAGGACTTAGGTGATGGAGATCGGTCGCATTGAAAACGATGATTGGATCGACATTTTTTGGATCGTCAGATGGACGATCAGAGTCCATGATCGCATCAGTCTAATTCTCTGCATTTTTCGTGTATTTGTTTTTATTTTTCGGACGTATATTTTGGGAATTAGGTTAAAAGTAATTCGGTAGTCGATTTGGGTCATCAAATTATTTAATATATTTCCCCTCTATATCATGCAAGTAGCCGGTCCTCGAGGGGTATGGAGAAGTTAGGTTTCCAAAAGAGAAACCGCTCGGTCCTAATTCCCTCGGTGCAGCGTCGAGAAAGCTGTGCGGTGCCGACGCCGCCGGTCTCAACTCCAGGAGGTTCCGCCGCCTCCCTCTCCTCCGACAAGCCTCTTCCTCCCTCCCGCCACTGTTCCCGCTAACGGATCCACCCTAGCCACTAACACCTCCTCTAGCTAGTCTGTAACACTCCTCCTTCATCCCCAAGACCATCCACCGCATGTTATGAACGAAGTTCTAAAAGAGGGGGAAAAGAGCGAGAAAAGCTAAAGACGGCTAGAGGAAATTAGGGTTAGGAGGAGGAAGAAGAGGAATACCTTGATAGTCAATAACATAAGAACCAAAAGAGGGGGTCCGGGTATATTAATACCGGACCCCGGACCGGCCAGCAAGGGGCCGGCCGGCCCAATGGGGCTGAACCGAAATCGGTTCAGCCCCCTTTGGCCGATTTCAGCAAGAGGGGGCTGAACCGCTTGGTTCAGCCCCGTTGTCGCCTTCGCCGTGCCTTTGCCTCCGCTTGTACTGACGCCCAAATAGACGGGCCTCGTCCGGGGGCGTAACATTCCCCTCCCCATCAAGAACCAGCTTGTCCCCAAGCTGGTAGTCGGGGTAGAGCTCTCGAAACTCCAGCAGGTCGACCCAAGTATTATGCTCGGAAGAAAGATCCTTCCACTTGACCAACAACTCTGGACAGTACGCCGTGCCACGGCGCTTCCACTTGACCACCAAAACATCTTCAGGAATTGGGCGCAGCTCGCCCCCAGTAGTAGCTTCAGGCAACACCGAACTTGCCTGAACAGCATCGCCAATCTTCCGTTTCAGCAAGGAGACATGAAAGGTGGGGTGAATCCTCGACCCCTCCGGTAAAGATAAAGTGTAAGCGACGGGTCCGACCCGCCGAGTGATCCGGAAGGGACCATAGTAACGGGGTGCCAACTTCTGATTTGTCCGCTGGGCGACGGACAGCTGTCGATAGGGACGAAGTTTGAGAAAAACCTCATCCCCCACCTGAAACTCTCGCTCCGTCCGATGCCTATCCGCCTGAGCCTTCATCCGATCCTGAGCTGCCCGTAGATTCTCCCGCAAGGTGGCTAGCGTGCGGTCGCGATCGCGGAGGGCGCGGTCAACAGCGGCCACCGCGGTGCTACCCGGCTCGTAACTGCTCAGAGATGGTGGCGGTCGACCGTACACCACCTCAAATGGGGTTAACTTGCTCGCCGAGTGATATGACGTGTTGAAGCAGTACTCAGCCCAATGTAACCAACTCGTCCAGGTACGGGGCTCCTCCATAACGAAGCAGCGGAGATATGTCTCCACGCTCCGATTCACGACCTCCGTCTGGCCGTCCGTCTGCGGGTGGTGCGATGTGCTGAAGCGCAAAGAAGTCCCCTGTAAACGAAAAAGCTCCCGCCAGAAATTGCCAACAAAAGTAGGATCCCGATCCGAAATAATCGCCCGAGGGACGCCATGTAAGCGTACAATCTCCCGAACAAACAAAGTAGCCACGGACTCCCCAGTGTACGGGTGGATCAGGGCGAGGAAGTGACAGTACTTGGACAACTTGTCCACAACCACCAAAATAACCGACTTACCCTTCGAACGCGGTAGCCCGTCAATAAAATCCATGGAGACCGTATCCCAGACCTGGTGTGGAATTTCTAGGGGAGTAAGAAGCCCGGCAGGAGAAGTGGTCTCATACTTCTGCCGCTGACAAACATCACATTGGCGAACAAACGCCTGTATATCCTTCCGCATGCCCTTCCAAAACACATTAGCCCTGGCCCGTTGCAAAGTGCGGAGAACCCCAGCGTGGCCTCCCGTCGGTGTAGAATGGAACTCGTGCATCATTACCGTACGCCAAGTGGACTGAGAAGGTATGACCACCCGACCGTGGTAGTAGAGACGATCCTGCTGCAAATGATAGCCGGGGGTGGTCGCTCGGTCAGACCGCAAGTCCTCCAGAATAACGCGTAACTCAGGATCGCGCAACACTTCCTCTTGAATCTCATCCAAAGACTCGAGCCGCGGTACTGATATGCTGGCCAACGCTCCCTCAGGCAACCTGGAAAGAGCATCCGCAACCAGATTGTCTTTCCCTTGCCGATTGACAATTTCGTAGTCGTACCCCAAGAGTTTGGTAACCCACTTCTGTTGAAGAGGGGAAGAGACCCGCTGATCCAAGAAATGCTTCAAGCTCTGATGGTCTGTCTTGATTTTAAAATGGCGGTCCAGCAGGTATGGCCTCCAGAGTGTCACCGCATGAATAATGGTCAGCATCTCCTTCTCATACGCCGAGAGGCCCAATGTCCTGGGAGCCAAGACTTTGCTGTAGAAAGCAATCGGCCGCCCCTCCTGCATCAAGACGGCTCCCAGCCCAACTCCGGAGGCGTCCGTTTCCACGACGAACTCCTTGGTGAAATCCGGAAGTGCAAGGACCGGGGTAGTCGTCATCGCCAGCTTGAGTGCCTGAAAAGCCGCCTCTGCCTCATCGTGCCAAGAAAAGGCATCCTTTTGTAAGAGCTGTGTCAGTGGACGTGCGAGCTTCCCATAGTCACGCACGAAGCGCCTGTAGTAGCCTGTGAGGCCCAAGAAGCCCCGTAAGGCCCGAATGGTCTGGGGCTGCGGCCACGAGACCATACTAGCAATCTTCTTCGGGTCTGCCTTAACCCCTTCCGCGGAGACCAGATGGCCAAATATTCAACCTCTTCCTGTCCAAAAGAGCACTTCGACCGTTTAGCAAATAACCGGTGTTTACGTAGGATGGAGAATACCTAGGCAACATGGTCCACGTGCTCCTCCCATGTCCGACTGTAAATCAAAATGTCATCGAAGAAAATTAACACGAAGCGACGAAGAAGCGCCCGGAAGATTTCATTCATATTGGCCTGAAAGGTGGATGGACCACCGGTCAATCCGTTGGCCATCACTAGGAACTCGTAGTGACCATCGTGGGTCCTGAAAGCCGTCTTGTGGACGTCGTCCTCCTTCATCAGAATCTGGTAGTATCCCGACCGCAGGTCCAACTTAGTATACCGGGTCGCACCCTGTAACTCATCCAACAGCTCCTCTATCAGTGGGATCGGAAACTTATCCTTCAGCGTAATACTGTTGAGGGCCCGGTAGTCAACACAGAACCTCCATGATCCATCCTTCTTCTTGACTAGGATAATAGGTGCCGAAAAGGAACTCGTGCTGGGTCGGATGATGCCAGCGTCGAGCATCTCCCGAACACTGCGCTCGATCTCTGCCTTCTGCATATGTGGATATCTGTAAGGTCGTACATTTGTCGGCTCTGCTCCAGTCTTGAGCACAATCTGATGATCGCGGAATCGTGATGGCGGAAGTGTATGCGGCTCCTGGAAGATGTCGGCATATTCTTCAACCAACGGCTGCAACTGGAGAGGTACCTCCCCTTGCCCGTGCTCGTCTGACCGCACCCCAAGAAGAACGGCCATTAGACTTCCTGTCTCTCCAAGCTGTTGTAGGCTGCGAAGACCAATTTCCTTCACGGGCGCTGATGTGATACCCTTCAAGCAAAACTGGTGCCCACCTTGCAGGAACTCCATCGTCATCTGATCCCAATCAAAAGTAACCCTCCGTAATTGTCGTAGCCACTGGACCCCCAGAACCATGTCTGACCCCCGAATGGGTAAGAGGTAGATATCTGTGCGGCCCACGTAGCCCTGCATCCGCAACTCCACTCCTCGCAGAACACCCTGGCACTGTAACTTACTGCCATCTGCTACCATGACCTGGAAGGCAGCCCCAGTATCCACCACGTGCCCCACCCGCTGAGCGACCTCCGGATGAATGAAATTGTGAGTGCTCCCGCTGTCCACCAGGATGGTCACCCGCTCCCGTCGGACCCTTCCCCCGAGCCGCATAGTGAGCGGTGGGGGGCTACACCCCTCCATGGCATGCACCGAAACACCAAGCTCCGTCAGGTCCAAGTCCCCTTCCAAATCCGGCCGCTCCTCCGAACTCAACTCGCCCTCCTCCTCCTGGTGTAGCATAAACACCTGGACCTTCTGACATTTGTGACCCGGCGTGAATTTCTCATCGCAGTTGAAACAAAGTCCCTTCTCCTTCCGTGCCTGTAGCTCGCCCCACGAAAGTCGTGTCACCGTCGGTTTCCCGGCTCCCGCCGGCTCTCTCCGGGCTGGTGCCGGCGTGGCAGCAGTCCTTCCTGAGTTGCGGGTCCGTTGCCTGTTGAACCGCTCCTCGTGGATGCGGGCCAAACTAATGGCGTGGTTCAGACTTCGTGGCATGTAATCATGAATCTCATCCCGCAAATGTTCCTTCAAGCCCGACACAAAACAGCTCTGAAGTGTCTTCTCCTCCCAGTGTACTTGGTTTGCCAGTTTCTCAAACTCAGTTCGGTATTCTGTTACCGTCCCCTTCTGTTGCAGCTTCTGCAGAGTGGCCTCTACATTCTCGTACTCCAAAGGCCCGAACCGAGCCGTAAACCCCTCCACAAAATCCGTCCATGGCACAAAGTCTCTGTCTCGGAGGAACCACTGAGTCCACTGGAATGCGTCACCCTCCAGATGGAAGGACGCCAATTGTACCAACTGCGCTGCCGGAACATCCTGATAATTAAAGAATAATTCGGCCTTGTGAATCCATTCCAACGCGTCCCCTCCGTGAAAAGTTGGAAAATTCATATGCGTTAATTTCGGAGGGAGATACGCCCTTGGTGCGCCTTGTCCCCGCCATCCTTGATCATAACCCGCACCCGGGTGGACTTGATGTTGTCCGATCCACGGTGGTCCCGGTCCCATATGGCCGCCGCCGTATCCACCCGGCCTAGGGTTCGGTAGGAGTCCCCTCGCACCTCCCGGAGGAAACCCCGTCGCCGCCGCCCGACCAAAAGCGGCCATGTTGCCGCCGCCAACCTCGCCGAACCCTCCAGGTGGCCCACCGAAGTCGCCGTGGCCGATTCGTCCCTGTCCGACCCCGCCATAGCCGGATCGGCCCCACCCGAGATGGGCCGAGCCGCAGAAACCCCCGCCCGAGTCGCGCGCTGCTCCGCCGCCGCCGCCGCCTGTTGCAGCCCCGATCCCGCCCGCGCGGCTTCCGCCGGCCTCGCCCGAGCCTCCTGGCTGCTGTACCGGCCCGATCCAGGGACTACGCCCCTGTCCCGCTCCTCCTTGGAGGCCCGGCGGAATTTCCGGGTGAGATCCCGAGTTATCGGACCCCGGATGCACCGATCCGCCGTTCTCATCGGCCGCCGACCCTTTTCCTCTCAGATTTTGCACCAAGAGTGCTTTGATTTCATCCATGCGAGCGTCCATGCGTTCTTCCATTGATGTCTTCATGCGTTCCATCGAATCGGACAACCCCGCAAAATTTTCCTCTAGGGTTTCCAACCGCGAGATTTCCTCTTGCGTGCGAGTGGTAACCATGGCGGAGGAGACCCTCTGATACCAAATGTTATGAACGAAGTTCTAAAAGAGGGGGAAAAGAGCGAGAAAAGCTAAAGACGGCTAGAGGAAATTAGGGTTAGGAGGAGGAAGAAGAGGAATACCTTGATAGTCAATAACATAAGAACCAAAAGAGGGGGTCCGGGTATATTAATACCGGACCCCGGACCGGCCAGCAAGGGGCCGGCCGGCCCAATGGGGCTGAACCGAAATCGGTTCAGCCCCCTTTGGCCGATTTCAGCAAGAGGGGGCTGAACCGCTTGGTTCATCCCCGTTGTAGCCTTCGCCGTGCCTTTGCCTCCGCTTGTACTGACGCCCAAATAGACGGGCCTCGTCCGGGGGCGTAACACCGCCCCTCCCAACCACATGAACCTCTGTTGCCGCCTCCTACACCCTCCACCAATCCCACATCAACCACCAACGACCTTCCCCACCTCCCCAGCCTTACGCCGCCGCATCCTACACCCTCCACTAGTCCGACAACCACCCCCACAACCTTCAAACTCCCTTCCCAGCGCTGTCCTACCCTCCACAACCCTAATTACCCCCCCCCCCCCCCCCCCCCCCCCCTGTCCCCCATCCCTAGCTCCCATCGTCCACCACCACACCCCCTTCCAACCCTACAACCCTTCCCCATTCATGGACGCCCCAAAATCCCACTTCAGCCCCCCTCTACAGCCATTCAACACTCCCCCTCAGTCTTCCTTGTCATCTTAGAGAGCCACTACCAACTCCACCATTGGTGCCGATTGTTTTTATATTTCAGTTTTCATTCCCTACACTGTACGAATATTCACATATTGCTAATAATATTTGGCTTAAATTTTTGACTATTTTACTTCTTTGTAGACGTGCAATACTTATTCACCTGCATCTAATTTTTGTGTACTCTTAGTTAATTGTAGCTATTGCCCACTTACATATATATACATATATATATATATACATACATACATATATATATATATACTTACATATATATATATTTGCGATCAATTATGGTATCACCGCTAGACATTAAAACTAATATTGTTTAATTAATTGTGTGTCTGGAGTAATTGCATGAATGAAGTTTTCGCATTCGCATTAGGGTTTAGGTCGTAGGTATCTTGTTCATTGGATTGTGCGTGGTTGCATTTTTTTCGCATCTTTTAGGGTTGTCGTAGAACCCATTACACATGTTCATGCTTGTTTGTGTTGCATCTAAGGTTAGGGTATCACGCGTCCGTCACCTGTAGATTCGTCTCGCGTCAAATTGGTATCAGAGCAAGGTTCGTGCTTTATTTTGATACACATTCATTGAGTCTATAAGTTTCTTCATGACTAGTTATCAACGTCATTCCCGTCCTTTATTTGGGGATCCTGAGTCTGTCTATACCCGATCCCATAGAGCCCCTTCATAGAGATCTTCATGTTATTACGATGATTATTCTCGTTCACAACACAACTTCCAGAGATTGTGTCGACCCCTCGATGCAATTCCACTATGCTAGAGACGATCACTACATTGATTATCGTCGTCCCCATCCCCGCGCACAAGCAAACCGTGTTGAGCCTTCAACACGACTTGATTATCTTAGGGATGATTACTACATCATCATTTCGAGAGAGATCTTGAGTGTAGATTTCGTGTTGTGGCCCCATCGTTTGACGGTTCATCGATTTCAGAGTTTTTTAGTTATTGTCTTGTGGATATAGAATATTATCTCAATTATTTTGAATTATTCAGTAAGTGTCACATCAAATATGTGAAACTTAGACTTTTGGATCAGACGAGAGCATATTGGTCTAGCATTGAGAGGACCCGCGAGCGAGATCATCTTCACCTCTTCACTAGTTGGGTGGAGATGAAGCGAAGATTGTGTCATAGGCATTTGCCAACATCGTATGAGTCTTCTGTTCGAGCAATTATTTACCCTTTGGCAGGGATCCATGCCCGTCGTCGAGTATACAGATCGTTTTGATGAATTCACAGTGAGTGACGTCCAAAAGGAGTCAGCATGACCACTTCCCGATTTCGGTCTGGATTTCTATCTGAGATACGTATTGAGTTGACCTATCACTACTTACTGTCCCTTAAGCAGACATACTAGTTCACCCTTCATTATGAGCAACCTTGAGATCCGCTAGAGTTAATCGAGTGGACTTGCACCTTGACCATCCCTCCATGAGTCCTCCCCAGCCCGAGGCCACCACCCTGCCTACTCATGCCCCCTTGGACACGACTGACATGACCGACGATATGAAGTTATCCCACTCCTGTGGGATTTTTTGTCCGATGAGTGTTTTGTCATTTGATTGACTCATTTCTAGGGTTAGGTCTTTGTATGCTACCCTAAATTTGAATCTAATTATTTTTGCTACTCTCAACTTGGTATCAGATCGCACCCCTGATCCGTCTCGCCGCTCGCTCCAGCGATCTCGATCGTGTCTCGTAGCTCCCAATTGCATCTCGCCGCTCCTGATCCAGTCTCGCTGCTCGCTCCAGCGACTCCGCCGCCCCTAGCATCCGCTAGCCAGCGCCTCCTAGGTCTTCGTCGACCCTCACCTTCGCCCGCAACTTCTTCCAGCCTCTTGCGTTTGTTATCTGCAGCCTCTTCCAGTCCAGGGCCACAACTTCTTCCAGTACATGGCCATAATTTCATTTAGGCCACAACTTCTTCCAGTCCAGGGGGCCGGAACTTCTACGCATCAGCACTCCCAGGGGGCCTCAACTTCTTCGCGTCAGCACTCCCAGGGGGCCGCAACTCCTTGTTTGCGGTTTCCCTCCTAGTTGAGAGGAGCAGAAATAATTGTGGGTGTTAGTAGAGGAACGTTCACCTAAAGGGGGGGGGGGGTATTAGGTGATCTGGGTTCTTTTAAAATTATTTGCGTGAGTTTCGAATATTCAAGCACAGCACAGAAATATCGCACTGATAAAACACACCAGACGACACAAGATCTATAGAGGTTCCTCAAGACCGGGTGTCTTGAGTAGTCCTCTGTCCCTCTGCGCCTACCCAGCAGTGTGCTAGGATCAGCAAACTCCGCCAAAAACTTCAGACCCTCAAGCCTTACAGCACGGACCCGCAAGTCCAACAGCCTAGGCCCGCAAGCCCCTACTGCCCCCGAGCCCGCAAGCTCGACACTCAGGCCCTCAAGCCCTACACAACACAGACCCGCAAGTCCTGTGCCTACAGCCTAGGCCCGCAAGCCCCTACTGCGCCCGAGCCCTCAAGCTCGACAAGATCGGACCCGCAAGTCCACTGCCCTGGCCCTCAAGCTAGACGGTGTCGGACCCGCAAGTCCACTGCCCTGACCCTCAAGCCTCACAACTCTCCAGCCCTCAAGCTAGACAAATAGGCCCGCAAGCCTTACAAAGATTACAGTAATAAAAGACTGTTACTTCTGCCGGATGAAGATCGGCAACTTTAGCCTGTTGAAGATCGGCTTCTTAAGGTTGAAGAAGATGCTTCTGAATCAGATCTTGAGTGCACAGTTCTTCTTCAAACTTTTCTTAGCCTGATGAGGATTGGTTTTTTAACAGTCGATGGAGATGACTGCTTCTCTTTTTTCAATTTCTTTCTTGCGCCGCTTGTACTGTTCTATCCGCTGTATGCGCAAGTTCTTTCTTGTTGATTAACCTTTTTAGGGCGACCTCTTATCTCTTTTATAAGACTGCGAGACTCCCAACGGTCTTCTGAAAATATTCCTTAAGTGTCAGACGCTCCATTCTTTAAGAGCACGCGTTGATTGATGACATTAATTGTTGATAGACGATCAGGCGGCGACATTAATTGCTGACAGCGCGTCCGCAACTTTTGAATCTGTTTCGACGATATTTCCATTGTTACGACGACATGGACAATATCTCGACGACAGGACTTTGTCGATGCCTTGAACTTTGGTAGACCTTCAAATCTTCTTGCTTCTGCCTCTGAAGCAGGTATCTCGACGATACGAGACATTCTGGCGATTCTGCATATACGACGATATGCTATCTTTGACTGTGTCGTCGTGATCTTCTTTCTTGCAGACTGTCGTCGTAATCTCGTTGTTCTTTCGACGACATGAGTGATAACATGTCGACAGATCATACTTTAACAACTGTTTGTCTTCAGCTGTCCTTCTTCAGTCTTCTCGACGACCTGCCTTCTTTACGACGATGTCCAACGCCATCAGTCATACTTAGCCTTTTCAGCGACAAGGCTTCTTCACGACGATGTCTGTTCTTCTTGACGACAAAGCTACTTTGTTGATGTCGACGATACTGCATCTTCTCGTCGACATTTCTTTCTTTGTCTTCATTCTTCACTGCGTTCGATGAGCGGCAAGTCTGCGTTCGACGAACTCCATTCTGCGTTCGACGAACACGCCAAGTCTGCGTTCGACGAACTTGATTCTTCTGTGCCGTCTCTGCGTTCGACTATCTTCATTCTGCGTTCGACGATCTTGCCAAGTCTCAGCGGTCGACGAACACGCCAAGTCTCAGCGGTCGACGAACATGCCAAGTATCAGCAGTTGCTTTGCTCATCATCACGACGACAAGCATACTTTTTCGATGATATCTTTCATTCTTCTCAACGATATTTCTCCTTCTGCGTTCGGCGAATTTTGTTCTGCGTTCGACGAACTTAGTTCTTCTAACTTCCTGAGATTTATAAGCTAGAGAAGTGATCAAATACAAAGTGAAGTATTCTTGACTTGGTGACTTCTTCAAATCAGGAATCATGTGGGCAAGATTCCTAACAATCTCCCCCTATTTGAAGAAGTCAGAATCTCAATACAAGACTAATTTCACTTGACAATAAATATTATAATCTTAACTTTTGAGCATGTAAGATTGTACTTATCTTTTTCTGAACTTCCTGAGTACATCAAGCTTGTAGGTCCCCCTTGATTTGATGTCTCCCTTTTTTTATGGCTCCCCCTACTTCCTTGCTCCCCCTATCTTTGAGGTCTTCTTGAGCATCTTGTCTTGAACATTTGATGCCCTTTCTCCCCCTTTCTGACTTCTTTCCTGGAGCTCTTCTTTAAGTAGACAATAGTCCAAGGCTCCCCCTTGCTTGGTCACAGTTCATCCAAACTCTGAGAGATTTTCTAAACAAGCATCTAGAAAGAGATTGGTGAAAAATAAGTAGAGGATTACTCTAAGTTCAACATCCCAGTTGGAATTTGAAGAAGTTGAACTTAACTTCATCTAGGGGCTTTGTAAATATATCAGCCACTTGTTTGTCTGTTGGGACAAACTCAAGGGTGATATCTTTATTTTCCACATGCTCCCTGATGAAGTGATACCTGATCTCAATATGCTTAGTCCTGCTGTGAGAGACAAGATTCTTAGCAATTGAGATTGCACTTGAAGAGTCACAAAACATGGGTGTTTTGGTCATCTTTAGGTTGTAGTCTTCAAGTTGATGTTTGATCCATAGCAGTTGGGCACAGCAGCTCCCAGCAGAGATATACTTTGATTCTGCTGTGAGATTGCCACACTAGTCTGCTTCTTACTGCTCCAAAAGATCAGTCTTCCACCAAGGAATTGACATGTCCCTGATGTACTCTTCCTGTCTTCCTTGCACCCTGCATAATCTGCATCTGAAAAGCCGGTTAGTTCACATCCATTGTTCCTAGGGTACCATAGGCCAAGATTTGATGTACCATTTAGGTATCTTAAGATTCTCTTGACAAAGACATGATGAGATTCCTTAGGATTCACCTGATATCTAGCACAGACACATGTAGCAAACATTATGTCAGACCTCCTTGCAGTTAGATAGAGCAAGGATCCAATCATGCATCTGTACTTGGTTTCATCAAAAGGTATGTCATTCTCATCCTTGTCCAGAGACACATTGGTTCCCATTGGAGTCTTCATTGAAGAAGCACTCTCCAATCCAAATTTCTTGATTAGCTCCGTAGTGAACTTGGTCTGGGAGATGAATATACCATCTTCAGATTGTTTCACTTGGAGACCTAGGAAGTATTTGAGCTCACCCATACTGTTCATCTCAAACTTTCCCTGCATCAAGTTGACAAACTTTTTGCAGAGATTGTTATCTGTAGAGTCAAAAATGATGTCATCCATCTTGCCCTTCACTTCCCTTAGGAACAATGTCTTATCAATCTTTCCCCTTGAGAACTTGTTCTCAATTAGAAAGCTTGACAGAGTTTCATACCAGGCCCTAGGTGCCTGCTTTAAGCCATAAAGGGCTTTTCTAAGAAAATAAACATAATCAGGATGAGTAGAATCTACAAAACCTGATGACTGCTCTACATATATCTCCTTTTTGAGGTCACCATTTAGAAAGGCTGACTTCACATCCATCTGGTAGACCTTGAATCCTTGATATGCTGCATAGGCTAGAAACAGTCTTATTGCTTCCAGTCTGGCTATTGAAGCAAATGTCTGATCAAAATCTATCTCTTCCTCTTGTCTGTAGCCTTTTGCCACTAGCCTTGCTTTATTCTTGGTGATGATTCCATTTTCATCCAACTTGTTTCTGTAGACCCATTTAGTCCCTATGATGTTCTGTCTTTGGGGTCTTGGAACTAGTTTCCAAACCTTGCATCTTTAAACTGGTTCAGTTCCTCCTGCATTGCTGCAATCCAGAATGGATCCTGATTTGCTTCCTCAAATTTCTTGGGTTCAATTTGAGAGAGAAAACTCAGGTTCAAAGCTTCATTTGCAGCTCTGCTCCTTGTCTTCACACCTTGGTTGACATTTCCTATTATCTGCTCTTGGGGATGATCTCTTACTTGTCTCAAGGCAGTTGGTAGTATTCTGGGCACTTCTGCATTAGCAACTTCTTCAGGTTGCGCTTCTTCAGCCGTTTCTGAGCTTTCTGCAGGTTCTTCCTCGATTTCAACTGTCACTGACTGATTCTTATTTCTGAGTGAGGTACCAGTATTGTCTTCAATGGATAACTTCTCTAGTATCTCCACTGTACCTGCATTCACTAGAGAACTAGACCAGCCCTTATGTATAAGGCTAGTCTCATCAAATACCACATGAACAGATTCTTCCACTGCTTGGTTATTGATGTTGTACACTCTATAAGCCTTGCTATGAGAGCTGTAGCCAACAAAAATACCCTCACTGCTTTGCTCAGCAAACTTAGTTAGCTTGGATTTCCCATTATTAAGGACATAACATTTGCTTCCAAAGATCCTAAAGTAGGATAAGCTTGGTTTTCTGCCCTTTATTAACTCATAGAGAGTTTTCTTGTGGTCTTTGATGATGGAAACCCTATTTATCATATGACAAGCTATATTGACAACATCTGCCCAGAAGTATTCTGGTAGAGAGGAGTCACTTAGCATTGTCCTACTAGCCTCTATCAAGGTTCTGTTCTTCCTTCAGCAACCCCATTCTGTTGAGGAGTTCTGGGCGAGGAGAATTCTTGGGAGATACCCAGTTCTTGGCAGAATTCTGTCATGGCCCCAGACTGAAATTCTGTCCCATGGTCACTTCTGAGTTTGACCACAGTACGGTCTATCTCATTCTGGATCTGCCTAACAAAATTTTTCAAGATATCTAGGATATCTGACTTCTTTTTGAGGAAGAATACCCAAGTGAACCTTGAATAATCATCAACAACTACAAGGGTATATGTCTTCCCTCCTAAGCTATGAATTGACATAGGACTAAACAAATCCAGGTGCAGTAGAAATAAGCACCTAGTGGACTCTTTGTTAGATATGCTTTTAAAAGCTGGTCCTAGTCTGCTTTCCAAGTTGGCATGCTTGACATGTACCATCTTTGATGCACTTAATATCAGGTCCATTTCTAATTAGGTTTTGTGAGAATCGCTTGCCTATTGTCTTATAGTTGATGTGCGCAAGTCTCTTGTGTCATTGAACACAGAGAGCCTATTTACCATCAGCCACAAGACATATGGGCATGGAAGAATTTGTATTGAGAAAATTTAAACAATAAATATTCCCACTCCTAGTGCCAGTTAAGGTAGCCTCAGAATCTAAGGATTTCTTAATTAGACACTTGTCCTTGTGGAAGGTAATAACAAAGCCTAAGTTACAAAGTTGACTTATGCTTATGAGATTGTGTTTAAATCCCTCCACATAAGCCACCTTTGTGATTGTAACTAACCCATTTAAGATGCTGCCATAGCCCCTGGTCACTCCCTTTTTTGAACCTCCAAAAATCACTGTTGGTCCATTCTCCACAGGGGTGAACTCTTTCAAGTACCTTCTGACTTCAGTCATGTGCCTGGAGCAGCCACTGTCCAAATACCAAATTGGAGATTGGTTGGCATTTGGACCTACCTGCAAGATAAATTACTTCCCCTTAGGTACCCAATATGGATTGGGTCCTCGGTTTCTGTTAGGTTGGTATAAAGGAACACTAAACCACGGAGGGTTCTGCACTCTCTTTGCATTGAGCCCTGTTGGGTTGAACCAACAGTCCAAGGCAAAGTGACCTACTTTCCCACAGCACCAGCATTCATGTTTGTTGTATCTTCTCTTCTGCTTCACCATCTGGGTGGGGTGACAGTGCTGATGAGCAGAGGAGAATGCTTCCTGCCTAACAGATCTTGGGTGAACCTCATATGTGTGAGTTTGGGGTAGAATCGGTCTCACCACATTTTGATTCACCTTCTTGGGAACATGCTTTGTAGGAACAGCCTTTCCCCTACCCTTGATTGTTGTTGCTGCAGGTTTGTGGGCTGAAGAACTTGACACCAGCACCTTCTTGTAGGAAGGTCTAGCTTCAAAATCTTTGCCCTTAACTGTCTCCTGATTAAAACCAATACCAGCTCTGAACTGTCCAGAGAAGGTGTCAATGATAGGCAGGATAGTTTTGGGCATCGAGAAGCTGGATGCCAGTTTCTTCTCAGCCAACAACATTTCCTCAAGGTCCTTGATGACCTTGTTTTTATGTCCCAATTCAGCATTTTTAAGCCTTATGGCTTCCTTGAATTTGTCCACTTCTTTGCTCATAGCAGCCAGCTTCTCAGCTGTCTCCTGGAGCTCAGATTGAATAGGCTTCAAGGAATCTAACTCCTTGGTCTGGACTTTGAGGAGTTTCTTACAGCTTTTGAAAGCTTTCCATAGGGCTTTATATTGTCTTATTAGTTCAGATTCAACATCATATTGAGATCTCAAGGCTGTGCCGTTGGCAGCAGACACACCCTCATCATCATGCACAGAATCTGCTACTGATTCAGAATCAGAGTCAGATAGAGGAGTTCGGTTGTTTACCTTCCCAGGAGAGATGTCATCCTGGTTGTCTTCACCTATGGCCATCAAGCCAATGAGTGCATCTTCCTCAGAGCCCGAGGAACTTGAGTCAGAATCACTCAGTGTTCTGACCTTCTTTGCCATGAATCCTTTTTCTGATTTCCTTTTGCTCCTTGAGCTTCTTCTTTCTTCATGGTTCCTTGACTCCTTCTCCTTAGAGGGGCAGTCAGCAGCCATGTGACCTGTCTTGCTGCAGGAATAGCAAACAGTATTATTTAAATCATGTTTACGAGGGTTAGACCTGTACCTTTCCTCCCTGGGGGCTCTGGATCTGTCCCGATAATCGGATCTTCTGGTACTTGAGGAGGAATTTTTGTGATTATCCCTCCTCCTTCTGTGTATCAGCTTCCTGAACTGTTTTGAGAGAAGGGCCACCTCTCTATCAGTATCATCAGAATCAGAGGAGCTGGCTTCTGATTCTTCACTGCTCTCAGATCTGCTCTGAGTTGCAGAGGTCTTGCCCTTGGCTCTTCTGGTGCTCTCAGCCTTTAGAGCCACAGATCTTTCTCTTGAGCTCACCTTTGAGCTTTCTTCTTCAGCCTTCCTGGTGTTGAGCTGAAGTTCATGAGACAGCAGCTTCCCATACAGATTTTTGGGCTCCATGATGCCCAGCTGACCCATCTCTCTGATGGCACAGATCTTGATGTCCCATTCTTTTGTGAGGGATCTAAGAAACTTGTCATTAAGAACTGAGTTTGTGAACTCTCTATCATAGTTTCTCAATCCATTCACTATCTTGAAAAATCTCTCATAACAGTTGGAGATTGTTTCATTCTTGCCTTGCTTGAAGGCCTCATACTCTTGGTTGAGAATGAATTTTCTATCATCCATAACCTCTTCAGTACCCTCCATGTACACGATCAAGGAGTCCCACATCTCCTTGACCGTTTTGCAGTGAATCAGATTCTGGAGGGTTGAATCATCTATGACACTTACAATGACATTTTGTGCCCTCTTATCTAGGCCTGCCAAGGCTAGCTCGTCCTTGGTCATGTCCTCATATTTCTTTACCACCTTCTTTGTTGGATCAATGGTGGAAGCAGTTGTAGGGATGAAGGGATCCTGTTGGATTGTCAGATAGATTCTTGGATCAGCCGCTTCCATGAACAGCCTAACCCTTTCCTTCCAGATAGGAAAGTTCTCCTTTGAGCAAATTGGAAGTTTCATGGATCTCATCTCCCGATTCTGATCACCACCAGCCATAGTGAGTCGTTCCACGATCTAGATCAGACGGTTAAGTCTTCTTTTGATCAACCTACCTCTGATACCACTTGTTAGTAGAGGAACGTTCACCTAGAGGGGTGGTATTAGGCGATCTGGGTTCTTTTAAAATTATTTGCGTGAATTTCGAATATTCAAGCACAGCACAGAAATATCGCACAGATAAACACAGATAAAACACACCAGACGACACAAGATCTATAGAGGTTCCTCAAGACCGGGTGTCTTAAGTAGTCCTTTGTCCCTCTGCGCCTACCCAGTAGTGTGCTAGGATCAGCAAACTCCGCCAAAAACTTCAGGCCCTCAAGCCTTACAACTCGGACCCGCAAGTCCAACAGCCTAAGCCCGCAAGCCCCTACTGCCCCCCGAGCCCGCAAGCTCGACGCTCAGGCCCTCAAGCCCTACACAACACAGACCCGCAAGTCCTGTGCCTACAGCTAGGCCCGCAAGCCCCTACTGCGCCCGAGCCCTCAAGCTCGACAAGATCGGACCCGCAAGTCCACTGCCCTGATCCTCAAGCCTCACAGCTCTCCAGCCCTCAAGCTAGACGGTGTCGGACCCGCAAGTCCACTGCCCTGACCCTCAAGCCTCACAGCTCTCCAGCCCTAAAGCTAGACAAATAGACCCGCAAGCCTTACAAAGATTACAGTAATAAAAGACTGTTACTTCTGTCGGATGAAGATCGACAACTTTAGCCTGTTGAAGATCGGCTTCTTAAGATTGAAGAAGATGCTTCTGAATCAGATCTTGAGTGCACAGTTCTTCTTCAAACTTTTCTTAGCCTGATGAGGATTGACTTCTTAACAGTCGATGGAGATGACTGCTTCTCCTTTTTCTCTTTCTTTCTTGCGCCGCTTGTATTGTTCTATTCGCTGTATGCGCAAGTTCTTTCTTGTTGATTAACCTTTTAGGGTGACCTCTTATCTCTTTTATAAGACTGCGAGGCTCCCAACGGTCTTCTGAAAATATTCCTTAAGTGTCAGACGCTCCATTCCTTAAGAGCACTCGTTGATTGATGACACTAATTGCTGATAGACGATCAGGTGGCGGCATTAATTGCTGACAGTGCGTCCGCAACTTTTGAATCTGTCTCGACGATATTTCCATTGTTACGACGACATGGACAATATCTCAACGACAGGACTTTGTCGATGCCTTGAACTTTGGTAGACCTTCAAATCTTCTTGCTTCTGCCTCTGAAGCAGGTATCTCGACGATACGAGACATTCTGGCGATTCTGCATATACGCCGATATGCTATCTTTGACTGTGTCGTCGTGATCTTCTTTCTTGCAGACTGTCGTCGTAATCTCGTTGTTCTTTTGACGACATGAGTGATAACATGTCGACAGATCATACTTTAACAACTGCTTGTCTTCAGCTGTCCTTCTTCAGTCTTCTCGACGACCTGCCTTCTTTACGACGATGTCCAACGCCATCAGTCATACTTAGCCTTTTCAGCGACAAGGCTTCTTCACGACGATGTCTGTTCTTCTTGACGACAAAGCTACTTTGTTGATGTCGACGATACTGCATCTTCTCGTCGACATTTCTTCCTTTGTCTTCATTCTTCACTGCGTTCGACGAACGACAAGTCTGCGTTCGACGAACTCCATTCTGCGTTCGACGAACACGCCAAGTCTGCGTTCGACGAACTTGATTCTTTTGTGCCGTCTCTGCGTTCGACTATCTTCATTCTGCGTTCGACGATCTTGCCAAGTCTCAGCGGTCGATGAACACACCAAGTCTCAGCGGTCGACGAACATGCCAAGTCTCAGCGGTTGCTTTGCTCATCATCACGACGACAAGCATACTTTGTCGATGATATCTTTCATTCTTCTCGACGACATTTCTCCTTCTGCATTCGGCGAATTTTGTTCTGCGTTTGACGAACTTAGTTCTTCTAACTTCCTGAGATTTATAAGCTAGAGAAGTGATCAAATACAAAGTGAAGTATTCTTGACTGGTGACTTCTTCAAATCAGGAATCATGTGGGCAAGATTCCCAACAGTGGGCCATGCGTCTCATGTTTGTAACGCCACGTGGTAGGTCACGTGTCTCTTGTTGAGTTGTTCGTCTGAGTATATAAGAACTTGGGTCTTTGTATACTGGCTAGCACCTCCCAGTGAGCCTGAGGTGGTTGAGGAGGGAGGTGTTCATACCATAATTGAATGTAGGGGTAGGTAGCATCATATGAGTATGTCATTAAGAATTGGAGGAATAAATAGAGGGATTTAAAGGGAGGGAAGTGGAGCTGGAAATCGCAAGGAACAGGCACCTAGTTGGATTCAACCAAGGGATCAAGACTGTGGACTGAGAGTTGAAATGGGATGAAGCACAATTTAGGTTTCCATGCTTTTACCTGGGGTTCCTACCTTCAGAAATAATATATAACGCCTTATGGGTTAATAACGTTACCTACAGGCTACAGGAGTAAGCTCTTGGAAGAGGCAAGAGGAGAGGAGTTGTCATTGGACCAGGCATGCACGTTTTGTAGTAGTCAGGCTTTCAGCTAATGGAGCAAGACAATGGACTGAGAGTTGAAATGGGATGAAACACAATTTAGGTTTCCATGCCTTTACCGAGGTTCCTACCTTCAAAACAAGATATAACACTGTTTGGGTGAGTATCATTACCGATAGGAGTAGGCTCTTGCAAGAGGAAAGAGTAGTGGAGTCGTCAATGGACCAGGCATGTAGGTTTTGCAGTAGTCAGACTTCAGTCATTGAGAATTTCATACTCTAAGAACATGTGCCAAATTTAAGATAACTTCTAGAAAGAAAAGGTGTTTTGCTTGCACATTGTAATCCTTGATTTGTTGGTTGTCAAGTTGTGAACGACAACGAGGAGACATATATGATTGGAAATTCTAGATATCATGTGTCCAATGGACTAAGAGTTGAAATGGGATGAAGCACAATTTAGGTTTCCATGCCTTTGCCTGAGGCCCCTACCTTCAGAAACAAGATATAACGTTTTTTGGGTAACATTACCGATAGTAGTAGGCTCTTGTAAGAGGCAAGAGGAGAGCAGTCGAGCAGTCGTCATTGGATCAGACATGTAGGTTTTGCAGTAGCCAGGCTTCCAGTCATAGAGAATTTCATACGCGAAGAACATGTGCCAAATTCAAGATAAGTTCAAGAAAAAAGGTAATTTTTTGCACATTAGCAAAAATGTAGTTCAAGAAGGGGAGCCTTGGCGCACCGGTTGAGGTGTTACCATGTGATCTTGAGGTCACGGGTTCGAGTCCCGGAAGCAGCCTCTTGCAAAAAATGCATGGTAAGGTTTGCCTACATTTCACCCTTGTGTGGGGATGCTTACGCGGGGATGCTTTGTGCACTGGGCTGCCCTAGCAAAAATGTAGTCCTTGATTTGTTGGTTGTCAGCTGTGAACTGTTATAAGGAGCCAGGTGTCCACATATATGACTGGAAATTTTAGATACCAGGTGTCCACATATGAGGGGGTGTTTTGAAACTTAATCTAGATAGGAATTGAAGAGAAGTTATCCTTAATAGGCTTGAATCCAGGACACCATTTATGCAATAGAAGCAGCCCAACGTTATAACCAAGGTCCACCACTCCAAACTTAAATCATTCTCATGAGAACTAACTTTTAAAAAGGCAGACTTACTTATAACAAGAATATCCATGACACTAAACATTCACTGTTTTTCACATCAGCTACAAAAGATTCTTGGAAAGCCGCTCACCTTAGCCTACATGCGTATGAGTTTAGTATGACAATCCCAAGTCCCCAGATATTACTCCTTGGGAGTCAGATTGTTTCAAACTATGTGACAATCCCAAGTTCCCTTTATTAATGTTATTTGGTCGTCCCATTCATCAAATGGAGTATCGAGTCACATTGATGAATTGATTGATGAATGCTCAAGAACCTACGATCAGTGTTGATGGATGATACAGTTGAATTATAAGTTGTATTATAGCTCACTGTAAAGGCCCATATATCTCTTTATTGTTATTCTCATACCTCTAATATTGGTTTGAGTACTCCTCCTTTGTGTATATATAAATGTGTCATGTAATATTTATGTTTTAGATTGGAAATTGATTTTATTTCGCAACTTGGTATCAATGCAAATGCAAGACATTTTTTGTTGCTCACTTTTTTCCGACATGTTCTTGCATGCTCCCTCCATTTTTCGGCGAGCTACTTCCAATTTTTGGGATGCATTCTTCTACAACGGTGAATCCCAACCAACAACTTTATAAATTTCTTGGGCTCCACTGTCTAGCCGAACATGTTTTTTTTTGACGAGATATATTTAAGAGACCTTTGCGAGCCTCGATGGCAAGCCTCGATGGCAAGCCTCGTGAACTCTATTCGATTACGAGTGTCAACTGCGAGCGTTGACAGCGAGCCCTGATATCTTTGGACGCTGGCTTCGATGACAAGCCCAAACGTGGACTGATCGACCTTGGTATTGCAAGCTCTGCTCTGGATGCCGAGACTCCCGCGACCTTGGTATTGCGAGCTCTTCTCCCGCGAGCTCCCATTCCCACGTAAGATTCCTTCTATGTGACCTGATGTACATGCCGAGACCCCCGCGAGCTCCCGTGTTTCTACTCCCGCGAGCCCTGGTGTTTTCTACTTCCCGTGAGCTGAGCTTTGGTTTACGACTTAGTATCTAAATGGAGGGCTCCTCGAGTTCGAATGTTCAGAATTTCAGAAATGTGACCCGCAATCATCAAATATATGGGTATATTAATGGGACTATGGTTCAACCTCCCAGATGTTGACAACTCTCTTTTGGTCTCATTATTTCTCCACTCAATGTTTTCCTTCATCTACCGAAGCTAGATGCTTATGGATTATGCCTTTGAGATTTGGACTCAGACACGAGAAACATATTCCCAAATTGGTAGCTCCACACAGGTGTATGAGCTTACTCGACGTCTTCTCGAACTAAAATAGGGCTTTTCTAGTGTTTCATTTTTCTCTAAGTTTGAATGTCTCTACCAAGAACTCGACTACTTCGAGAATTTCACTCTTGCATGCACTCTCGATGCTTGGGCATTAAAGCAAAAGGAGGTCCGTTACCGTCTTCATGTCTTTCTTATGGTCCTTAATATGGATTTTGACATGGTTCACACTCATGTCCTGAACCGCCAACCTCTACCCTCTCTTCGGCAAGCATTCAAAATGGTTTTGGGTGATGAGGATCGTCGACGCTCTCTCAATTCCGACAGAGTACCTGATCGTTCCGTGCTTGCTGGCCGCGGCTTGCCTCCTTCCAGTTCATCTGTCAGGATGTGTGATCATTGTGACGAGCAAGGTCACGACCGGGACTCTTGTTTCCGCCTTTGCCCTCATCTTGCATCTTTACGAAAGATAACAGTAGCCGTGGATGTGGTGGTCCTCGCAAGCACAATCACCCAATTGCTGCCCATACTACTGATCCTAATACCGACAAGCCTTCCTTTGAAGGTTTTTCTACTAAAGAACTCAATGGTCTGCGACGTCTAGTACGCTCTTAGAGCAACTCTTCTATCGCAAACCTTTGCTACCTCAGGAACTCTAAGCACACAATCTACTTCCGCCATCCAATCTGAATGGATCATCGATTCTGGTCTGACTGGTCCCTTGACTGAGGCATCGTCATGTTCTAACACATACACCCCTCTCACAGGGCGTGATAAAGTTATCACATCCAATGACTCTCTTTCTTCCATTGCTGGCAAGGAACCATCTTATGTTCATCTGCCATGTCCTCACATCCGTTTTACATATTTATACATTTCCTCAAAATTTACTATCTGTTAGTCTCTCGACCACATCCTTAAACTGCTCATTAACTTTCCTCTCTAATGGTTGTATTATTTAGGATTTGGCAACAAAGCAGTGTATTAATAGTGGTAGAAACTGCGTGGCCTGTACATCTTAGACAATCCACCTCCTCAATCTCTCTCAAGTACTTATACCCCCTCTCTCGTGGATGTGCGAAGGTGGCATTAACGTCATGGATACCCCCTCCACAACTTATCTTTTCAAGATGTTTCCTATGTTTTCTAGCTTCATGAGCACTTTTGTTTGTGATGTTTCTAAACATGTACGTCATAGCCCGACTTATTTTTTCTCTCATAGTATGATTCCTTTTGATGTTATTCATACAAATGTTGGGGATTTTCTCTTGTAATCTTTCTCTGGTCACCATTGGTTTGTGACATTTAGTGACCTATTTTCTCGCTCTACTTGCGTGTACTTATTAAAATAGAAAGGTGATGTTTTTGATTGCTCTAAACTTTTTCACAAGATGATGGTCACTCAATTTAGCGGTACTATTCACATCCTCCGAAGTGACAGAGGGGGAGTGTACGACGTCCATGGTGTTTTGGGCACCTACCTTACCAATCATGGGATACTTCATTAAACCTTATGTGCACATACTTCCACCCAAAATGGTGTTACTGAACGCAAGAACAAACACCTCCTCGAAGTCACATGACGTCTTCTTATTACAATGAATCTCCCAAAATCTTATTAAGGCGAAGCAGTCCTCACTGCGACTTACCGCATTCCCTCCAGTACCCTGCAATATGCTTCCCCTATCTCTCATTTGTCCACCAAATGTGTTGTTCACGACGTCTCATCTCCCTCCTCACGTATTCGAATGTGTCTGTTTTGTGCATGTTTGTCAACAAAATCTTGATAAACTGGATCCTTATTCCCATAAATGTGTTTCATTGGCTCCTCCTCTATTATGAAAAGGTATCACTGCTATCACCCTTTCTCTCGGCGTTTTCTTTTGTACATGGACATTACTTTCCATGAAGGGGAATCATTCTTTGGCTCTTGTCTGGGAGACGCTCCCACTATTCCCCTTCCCATAGTGGTCTTATATCTTCCTCCTTCCATTAGTCCAACTACAACGTCTTCTCCTATCCTCACCCTGATTCTTGTTGTCGAGGCTTATTCCTCCTCTTCCTTAAGTCTATCAACAACGCAACATTGGTGTTGAGATGGTACAATCTCCTGTCATTCCACCACAACCGATACACTATTCCGTATTTTGTGCTGACGAAGACCTCCATCGACCTCTCATACATCTAAAAAGTAATCCAATCTATGCAAAATACCTATTGTCAATTATATCACTTATCACAATCTGACACAAGCACATAAAACCTTCATCTACTATTTGTCTTCCCTTCGTATTCCTAACATTTAGTAGGAAACAATAGATATATCAAAATGGAGAAAGACAATGAAAGAAGAGATGTCTACATTGGAGAAGAACTTGACTTTGGAACCATCTCATCTCCCGGTTGGAAAAAAACCTAGAATACTCATGAATGACATCTGTGCTCTACCTATATTAGGAATCCGCCTCCCCTCGATGGACCTCGTTTGCCACGACATGGCCAGAGAGATCGAGGAACCCCACCCGGCTACCCGCTCAACACAACTTCAACCATGAGGACTATTTGGAGGATTGTCAGGAACCTCAGAGAGGTGTCCCTCCTCATCACCCGTTGCATCCGCATCGACACTCCCTCCTTTGACAGTCGCCTCCTGAAGGCTTCAGTGATTAGCTCTTAGATACGGACAACTACTTCGAGTGGTTCAATATGATCGATGAGCATTGTGTCAGATTTGCCAAAATGAAACTGCATGGGAAAGCAAGGATCATCCATACGAGTTTAGAGAGGTCGCTTGATAGGGACACCCGCCATCCATATTGTCCCTGTTTCTTCTCGTCTACTACCTATAGTGTACAACCCTCATTCTCCGAAGGTGGGCCCGTCTAAATGCCACGTAGGCAGAAGTCAAGGTCAACACAGAAGTCTTCCAGAGTTCGTCGAACGCAGTCTTCCAGAGTTCGTCGAACGCAGTCTTCCAGAGTTCGTCGAAGGCAGTCTTCCAGAGTTTCGTCGAACGCACTCTTCCAGAGTTCGTCGAACGAAGCGAGATCAAGAGACTTGGTTGTGCGAGTAGGAACTTGCTCGCCCCATGCCGAGGAGGAAAGGCCCGCCCGGAGTTCACTACCCGGCCGAGCGAGAATGTCGTAGGTTTGGCCATGCTCGCCTATAGGCGACTTACATCAACCAACTCGCCAGTGTAGGCCGAGATCCTTACCTACTCGTCTGCCTATGTCTTTGCCAAAAACCAACTCTAAGGGGTCAGGGATAGTCGCCTGCTTCCCCCCCCCCCCCTTTAGGATTTGTCTATAAATAGACCCCCGGGGGTACCAGGAATGACACTTGTCAAAAATCAGAACTGCACCCCCCTTATAGAGGAGAATCTTCCCTAGCCAGTGCCTTCCTAGTACCAAACTCGGTCATTCGTGTTTTTGGAGGAGAAGACTCCTTTGAGCTTCTGGGTACGTGGTGGGACCTCCCTGCCGCAGCACCTGGGGTTGTGTTCTTTATCTCTCTGTTTCGCTCGTCGTGGCTAACCAAACCTTCTCGTTGAACCGCTGGGCAAGTAGTCTCGGGTTGCATTGATCCGAATTTTGGAGTCGGGATTTTCCAGGCTTCAACACTTTGGTGTGCGATGAGGTCCCGAACGACGACGCTTTCAGCGTCTTGTTCGGACTTTATGGTCGTGATGATGCGAAGGCAGGCGAGTGCTCAGGGACACCTCGCTGCGCTCCCTGCTCTAGGCGATCAGCGACTCGCCATCCAAGCCCTTGTTCAACGAACCCCTGCCCAAAGTTGGGGTGGTTCTCGGGGACGCTGTCTTCCTCTTCGCGTGCCCGCTCCGCCGCCACACGCCGGGCGACCTCCTTTCTCTTCCTCTTCTTGGTCGCCGGTGGTTCGCCTTCGGCCGGCCATCCCGCAGCGCGAAGGATCTCGGTCGTGTCGCCGACCCCAGGAGGAATTCCTGACAGAGGAGATTCCTGCTCGCCTTCTTCCTCCTCGCCTTGCTGAATCGTCGCCGAATCGACCACGGGAGATAAAGGAGGCGGGGTCTGACCCCCCACATGAAGAGGCGCGGACGGTAGATGCCGGCAGCCTAGAAGAAATGCGTTAGACAAAGAAGCAAAGATGCAACCAATTTAAGCGACTAAGAAATGTTACCCTCGCCAGGCTGCACATAGGCGAGATGGTCGACGTTCTTTCGCCAGAGCTCGATGTCGAGTTTTTGTTCTTCAAGGCGAGGAAAAGTTCCTCGCGATGGCCTCGAAGCAAGGGAGTGGAGAGCGTCGCGGGTGGTCTTTGCTGAGCGCGATTGGGTATCTGGGAGAAGTCGCCGGTTACGAAGATGAACTTCTCGCTCCATCGGTGGACCTTGTTCGACGTCCTTGTCACCTTGCAGTGGTGGCTTCCGAAGAAGATCACCCCTTCCTTGGTCGCTCCCATGTAAAAGATCTTCCTGAAGCCGTCGAGGTCAAATGTGATCTTCTCGCTACGAAGAAAGCATAGGTAGCCGATGATGATCGCTACCCCCGTTCGTATTAATCTGGGCAGGGACCCAACCATTATACCTCAGGATCTGGCAGAATTCGGGCCAGAGAGGAAGGCGCAGGCCGACCTCGAAGTGCGGCAGGGGAAAGGCGAGTTTCCCCTTCGAGAAAGTATTGATTCGCTCGCCAGGAGCGGGAAGGCCGGCGCGGAAGCCCTGAGCACGATACTGATGGACGAACCTCTCCAGGTCGTCCTAGCGAGTAACATATTTCTTGAACTTATGCGCGACGAAGTTTTCGGCATAAGCCAAGCGGCGAGCTTCAGCATCTAACGTAGGCGTCATTGTAACGAGTAGGAAGAAGGAAGCGAGCTAGTAATGCAATTAAAGAACTTCGAGAAAGCGCGCCGATTTTGGACCCCTACCCCCCTATTTATAGAAATCGGGTGGGGGGGGGGGGTCGCGACGTAAGCGCGTGCGAGGTGCACACCTACTCGCCTATACCGAAGTCGCACATAATACAATATCTGCGAGGTGTTAACTACCCTTCTCGCGCCTAGGCGGCGAACTGCAAAAACACGAGGAAGCACTGCAGAAGATATAAGCAACACGAATGCAATCAAAGCAACATAGTTCGGAACTACAGCAAGCAAGCAATTCAAGATTATTACAGATACTCGTAGAATAATGTTCTTAAAAATACAAGTTAGCAAGCGATGCTAATTAACAGGAGGGTCGCCACGCCTATCCGAGGTTGCACCAAACCGCCCGTTAAAACCCAGTTGACGCGCGAAGGCTATCTGCTCATTCGCTCTCGCCAAGTATTCCTCGCTGAGCCGAATGTGCTCTCCATGCGATTCAATGTCCCGAGGGACCCAATACTCGCCCGTAGGCCGCTCACGTCCGTCCTCAGCAACTCGTAGCGCTGTTCTATGCCCGCCATCCGGTATTCCAGCTCGGTGACGAGATAATGCTTTCCTTCTGCCACCTCAAGCCGATGCTCGAATCCTTCAATGTTCGAGACGCGCCCTTCAAGCGAAGTTATTCGCCGATGCACCTCGTAGGCCAGCAACCTTTCGACCTTTATCTCCAAATCAAGGTAGGTCGAAGCCATCTTTGTCCTATACTCGCGAGTAGGCAGTCCCAGCGCCTCGATAAAGGCTGACCCCGGAGATGTCGCACGGGCTAAAAGGTAGCGAGTTAGAAAAAAGAACCACGTAAAGACAGCACGATGCAATGATCATACCTTCCCGCACAGGCGCCGCGCTCGGTTGACGAGGAGGAGAAGGTGATCGCCGAAGAACGTCCCTGCGAGGAGGAGAGCCAACCCGACGAGGAGACGGAGTTCGCCGAGGACTAAGCCTCCGCCGAGGAGATCTGCGGGGGGAAGGTGAGCGCCGAGGAGTATGTCGGCCCCCTGAGCGACCACCCCGTCCATTATGAGACGACGACGCAGCATCCGGGCGCCGAGGAAGATGAGCCGAAGGCACTGCTGAGGAAGATTCTCCTCCTCCCCTTCCTCCAGAATTTTGGTCACTTGTTCGAAGGGTCCCAGGTGAAGGTGATCTCCGCGAGATGGTAACCCTAGAGTTCTTGAGCAATATCCGGGTTTCGCCTGTCACGCGCTCGGGAATGGAGGATGACGGGCGAAGAGGTTCCCGCTCGGGGACGACCCCTGCGAGAAGGACCGGTGGAGGCGGTAGGTGCTCGAAACCTACGCGCTCTTCCACCAGGGACGTCTGCGTATTCACCTCCGCGGGAGGTCCATCTACAAAAGAACGGCGGCATCAACGAAAAGTTCGCACAAGAATCACGATATCCCGAGAAGACGATTACCTTCTCGGAGAGGGTCCAGGTGGACGTTAAGCGGTTCATCCTTGGCATTTGACCGAGGAATTTCGTCCCCCAATCTCTCATCGGTCGGCGGCACGAGGGAGGGCTCAGGCGCAGAGGTCGCCGGATTGACCGGAGGCACCTCCTCGCCCGGCGGGTCAGAACGACGATCGGAAGACCCCCTCTTCCTCTTGCGAGTATCAGAACCCTTGGTTTTCTTCATCAGCTTCATCAGAAGCTCGGCCTTCGCAATTACCTCCTCGGTAGACAACATCTCGCCGAATGTGAAAAAGTGACGTGCCAAGGAAGGCCCCCCCCCCCTATTTATAGATTTCTGGGGATCCCATGACTGCCGAGTAAGCTAGTATCCTGCCAGGAGCAACTCGTCGAATACAGGTTGGATGATTCTTTCCGACCAACTACGTTGCTCGCAAAGAGCGGGGATTGTGTACAACCCTCATTCTCCGAGGGTGGGCCCGTCTAAATGCCACGTAGGCAGAAGTCAAGGTCAACACATAAGTCTTCCAGAGTTCGTCGAACGCAGTCTTCCAGAGTTCGTCGAACGCAGTCTTCCAGAGTTCGTCGAACGCAGTCTTCTAGAGTTCGTCGAACACACTCTTCCAGAGTTCGTCGAACGAAGCGAGATCAAGAGACTTGGTTGTGCGAGTAGGAACTTGCTCGCCCCATGCCGAGAAGGAAAGGCCCGCCCGGAGTTCACTACCCGGCCGAGCGAGAATGTCGTAGGTTTGTCCATGCTCGCCTATAGGCGACTTACATTAACCAACTCGCCAGTGTAGGCCGAGATCCTTACCTACTCGCCTGCCTATGTCTTTGCCAAAAACCAACTCTAAGGGGTCAGGGATAGTCGCCTGCTTCCCCCCCCCCCCTTTAGGATTTGTCTATAAATAGACCCTCAGGGGTACCAGGAATGACACTTGTCAAAAATCAGAGCTGCACCCCCCTTATAGAGGAGAATCTTCCCTAGCCAGTGCCTTCCTAGTACCAAGCTCAGCCATTCGTGGTTTTGGAGGAGAAGACTCCTTTGAGCTTCTGGGTACGTGGTGGGACCTCCCTGCCGCAACACCTGGGGTTGTGTTCTTTATCTCTCTGTTTCGCTCGTCGTGGCTAACCAAACCTTCTCGTTGAACCGCTGGGCAAGTAGCCTCGGGCTGCATTGATCCGGATTTTGGAGCCGGGATTTTCCAGGCTTCAACATATAGTACCACCACCGATCACCGCACCCTCCAAACTGCCTCTTCTTCGAGTGTACACTCGTCGTCCTCCTTGTTTTGATGCCCTCAGCCGATTACCCGCCACAAATGATATCACGCGGCTTGAAGATCCGGCACCCGCATCAACTGCTCATCCTATGGTGAATTATGTGTCCTTGCATCACCTCTCTCCGGTGCTCCACAAATTTGCAACTTCTTTGATGTCTAGTTCCACTCCTAATTCTCAGCAGGAGGCTCTTCAACATCAGGGATGGCGGGTGTCCATGGATGAGGAAATGGCTGCTCTTCGAGTAAATCAGACTTGGAAACGTGTTTCCTTACCACCTGACCAACCTTGTGTGGGTTGTAAGTGGGTCTTTATCGTCAAACACGGTCCGACGGGGCAGTTCTACGACTTAAGGCTCGCCTTGTAGCTTGTGGGACCTTGATTACGATGAGACCTCGCCTGTCGCCAAATTGAATACTGTCCGTGTCTTGATCTTTCTAGTCGTTCATCGACAATGACCGTCACATCAATTGGATGTCAAAAATGTTTTCCTCAATAGCGATCTTCTAGAGACTGTCTACATGCAACAACCTCCTGGCTTTGAGACCACGAGGAAGTCCCTTGTATGTCTTCTCAAAAAATTTCTTTATGGTCTCAAACAGTCTCCTCGTGCCTGGTTTGACAAGTTTATTCAGGTTGTTCGTGGTGTTGGGTTCACACGAAGCTCGGTTGACTTCTCTCCATTTACTCGACATCATCCGACAGACACTGTAATTCTCTTGGCATTGTAATTCTCAAACTAAAGACTTGGGAAGTTTTCGATACTTCCTTGATCTTGAGGTCGTTCGGCGTCCTGATGGGCTTGTTTTATCTCAACTGAAGTACTGTCTTGACCTGCTTCATGATGCTGGCTACTGTGGATGCAAGCCCGCTGACACTCCTATGGATGTCAATCACAAGCTCCGTGCTCATGTCTCAGACTCCGATCTACTCCTTCCGAACCCAGAGTATTATCATCGTCTTGTAGGGAAGCTGATCTATCTTACAGTTACAAGAACTGATATATGCTTTGTTGTTGGAGTTGTCAGTCGATTCATGCATGCTCCACGGATCTCTCACCACTAGGCAGTTGAGCGCATCCTTTGATACTTGAAGGCTGCTCCTGGACAAGGACTTGTGTACAAGTCTTCTTCTTCCTTATCCCTTATTGCTTGCTCTGATGCTGACTACGCTGACTCTCTGGATGATCGTCGTTCCACAAGTGGATATTGTACATACTTTGGTGGACACCTTATCACCTGGTGCAACAAGCAGTCTGTGGTTGCTCGCTCATCAGCCGAAGTTGAGTATCGTTCAATGACCTCTGTTGTGTCCGAGCTTACTTGGTTGGAAAGCCTTTTAAGCGATCTAGGTGTTAAACTTTCCACACCGGCTACTTTCTATTGCGACAGTCAAGCTGCTATACATATTGTCAAGAATCCCGTATTTCATGAACGCACGAAACACATCGAAGTCGATTTTCACTTCATTAGGGAGAAGGTTCAACTGAAGAAACTGAAATTAAAACATGTTCCTGCTGCTGGGCAAGTTGTTAATATTCTTACTAAAGCCTTACCACGCCCGCTATATCATCAGTTCTTGTCCAAGCTTGGTGCTTACGATCTGTAAGCTCCAACTTGCGGAGGAGTGTTGAATAAAACTATGTACAAAGGCCCGTTGCAAAGGCCCAGCTTGGGCCACTATCTCTTAGGTTTTAGTCTCACATCTTAGAATGTGATTGTTCCTCCTTCCACTCTTGTATTTATGCATATAAGAGAAATTAATAAAATTATTACATTTTATTTCTCCATTTTCTGTACTTTTCCACACATACTAAAGAAGCTAATTATTCAGGAGGAGACAAAGAAGTAAAAGAAACCAAAGAAGAAATGTTTTATACCATCTGTAAAACTGAAACCACCTCACAAAATATTTGGTATATAGATAGCGGATGCTCAAGTCATATGACCAATAATAAAGAAAGTTTCACCTTTGAGATGCTCATGCCAAGACAATAGAAGGAAAATGTTCAATAAGTGTTAAAACCAGTTTAGGCAAGATTAAAGAATTACCAGATGTGCAGTATGTTCCAACCTTAGCCCAAAATCTTTTAGTGTGGGGCAACTCTCTTAAATAAGGTCTACCAAGTCACATTTGCTAATGATACATGCTCTATTATTGAAGGAAGCTCAGGAAATCTAATTTCCTCAGCCAAGATGTCCAAAACAGGGTGTTTACCTTGGATATACATAGTCTAGGACAAAGTGCCTTCACCTGCTATGAGCACAACTGCCATTACCTCACCAATCTGTGGCACAAGCAGCTCAGGCACCTGCACCTAGAAGCAATGCTCTCAATGAAGAAAAAGCAACTAGTAAAAGGTCTACCTCAGCTATCAGCACACAAGCATCACCGTCTTCGTGAAGACTGCACAATGGGTAAATCTCATATACAACCTTTTCCACAATCATCAACAAGAAGCAAATCTCCACTTGAAGTTGTGCATGGAGACCTATGGGGGCCGGCCTCAACAAGCTCCATAGGAGGTAAAAAGTACTATTTTCTTCTTGTTGATGATTATAGTCGATACATGTGGGTTTTTTATTTAACTAACCAAAATGAGGCATTTGAGGTTTTCAAAACCTTTAAAAGCCAAATTGAAATTTTTTTGATTTGCCTATCAAAGCCTTAACAAGTGATAGAGGTGGAAAGTTCTCTTCCAGCAACTTTGAAGTCTACTGCAAAGCAAATGGAATCAGGAGAGAATTCTCAGCTGCATACTTCCCCCAACAAAACAGAGTGGTCGAGAGAAGAAATAGAATGGTGGTCGAGACGGCTTGTCAATGATGCACAAGAACATACCAAAGTATATGCGGGCTGAAGCTACAAATGTAGCTGTATACTTGCTCAACAGATCTCCCACCAGGGCATTTATCAACTCCACCCCTTTGAAGCCATATTCAAGAGCCCCTCCCCCACCACCACCACACACACACACAAAAAAAAACATCAGTTGATCACCTGAAAGTGTTTGGATGTGTGTCCTACATCCACATTCCCTCAAATCTCCGAGATAAGCTTGATAGCAAAGGAGAAAATTGTATTTTTGTAAGATACAGTGCACACTCCAAGGCCTACAGAGTCTACAATCCAGCAACAAGGAAACTGATGGTTACAAGAAATGTTACCTTTGATGAAGAAGTTGAGTGGCCATGGGGATCAGAAGACCAACCACCTTCCAATCCAAGATTGACGGTTGAGCATCAAAGCCCCCTCCAAGCCATTCTTGAAACCAATTGATCTAATCTCTTCTGATGCTTCATCATCTAATTTCGATACTAGCTCCACCTCATCATCTCCCCGCGCACACACAGCTTGGAGGAAATTTATCAAGAATGTGATCTTGCATTGTTCTCTAGGATTCCCATCAATTATGAAGAAGCTATAAAGAAAGAAGAATGGAGGAAGATCATGGATGAGGAGATTCAGATGATCTCCAAAAACAATGCATGAACCCTTGTTACAAAGCCAGAAGACAAAACCCCCATTGGATTCAAGTGGATTTTCAAAATAAAAAACGACCAGGCTGGCATAATTACTAAACATAAGGCCCGACTGGTCGCTAAAAGTTACTCACAGAAACCTGGAAAAGATTTCGATGAGACCTACGCTCCCAGGAACTAAATTTTTTGGGATTTTGTATCAGAAAGAATGAAATCCTCATCTAAATGGATATTCCGACTTAGATTGGGGAGGAAGTCTTGACGACAGAATAAGCACCGAAGGTTTTCTTTTTAGATTGGTATCAAGTCCCATTACCTAGGCCTCACGCAAACAGCAAATGGTGGCCCTCTCGTCTACAGAAGCAGACTACATGGTACTAAGTAGTGCCAGCTGCGAAGCTATATGGCTATAGAGAGTCTTGAAGGAACTGAAAGGAGAAGAAGATGAGGAAGAGAAGAATCCAAACACAATATATTGCGATAATGTCTTTGCAATCCACATTGCAAAGAATCCAGTAACCCAAAGAAAGAGCTAACATATCGTTCTCCGATTTCATTTCATTCGAGAGGAAGTAGAAAAGGGAGCCATCAAGGTCAAACACCGCAAAAGGGAGGGTCAGCTCTCTGACCTAATGATGAAACCGATAAGCAGGGATAAATTTGCTAATGATGCTGTTCCCATGTGGGGCTCTAGGTACCTTACCTTAATTAAAAAACAGTTCCTTGTATCTTTAAAAGCTTGCCTTACCTGCAATGTAAAGAACAACTGAATCAATATCATTGTTGAATGAATGAGAAGTTCCTCTTTTGTGAATCAATTTTGTTCTTCTTCTTTTTTCATCTTCTACCACAACAGTGACAATGCCTTCCTGATAGTGCAATTGATGCCTGGTGCGACTTACTTTAGTTAGGGTGGGAAAACAAAAAAACACAAATCATGGTTCCTTTTAATATGCTGAAGAGATTGGTCTCCCTCCATCTTTCGCTGGAGTACATGATGTGTTCTGTGTTTATTCTTTATGGTATTATGCGTGTGATCATTCACATACCATTCAATATGATCTGTAGTTGGAGATTCAACGGGATTTGAGCTTTGAGGTGATGCCCGAGATGATTCTCGATCCTCACATGGGAAGAGCATCATTAGCTCAGATTAATTCTAGAATCTGGAGAAAACTCAAACATGAAGATTTCTTTAATTCTGATGTCATGCATGGAGATTGGACTGTGTAAGTCAGTTATTTATATTGCTTAATGCCTATAGGGCTTGTTTGATAGCAGTAGGGGTTAGTGTTTCTCATAATTAATGCCATATGTATACAATTTATTTTCAATTGTATATCCACTATTCTTGAATTAATGGTGTGTTGGACTTCTCTAATATTCCATCTTTAGTAGACTCTTGTGTTAGTTAGACTTTATCATTAGGTCTGCCCATAAATAACCGAAAAATTGGAACTGATCTGAACCAGGCAGTTCGTTTCGGTTCTTGTGGTTTCCCGTTCCAATCTGTTCCCAAAAAAATAGTTAGAACTGATCACCTTGGTTTGGTTGTCAAGGGCGAATGCACTCAATTGTGCTTTCTGCGCAAATGCAAAAATTTCTATCTCAATTCATTTCATTTCTTTGATTTTCTATCGATATTATTCTCTAATTAGCATATGTTGTAGTTCAAATTTTAATGTACAATGAATAATATGTAGGACACTTGGTAGAACCAGAGGTGAATTGAAATTTTGAAGTGAATTGTTTATATATTGGAGTCATGTCGAAATTTTTATAGTACTTAGTTTGCGCGCATTTCTTGATGCTTTAGCTAAATCATGAGGGTCGGTTGAAGGAGCTAAGACCTTTAGCGACCTTGAACTAAGGCTACGTTTGGCGTGGTTTTTTTTGCTCCGATGAGTTTGGGCAAAAACGCCACCGTCATAGAATGTATGTTTGGCGTGACAATGGTTATGACCGCCATCAAGAAAAGAAAACTAATTTTAATCATAAAAGTGGACGAAGTTTCTTAGGTGAGGTCGAGTGGTTCATAACCACCGCGTTCGCAACCGCCATTGCCGAGCCAAACGGAGCCTAAATCCGTGATAGTGGTAATAAAATTTAAGGAAGATAAAATTTAATGGTAATAATCAAACCATTGTACAAAAAATGCGGACAAAAGTCATGCGTGGGTCCGGTATTCAACGCACATCGATTTCTATGACCCGTAAAAGGCGATTTGTGTGCGCCGATATCAATCGGCGCATGTCGCGGGACTTTGATACAACAAAATGACGCAAAAGGTAGAAATTATCGTAAGGCCATGACGGAAGTCGACGCACCTCAATTTCAAACATGTTCTCAAAATGACAACTATTGTATACAAAATAAATAATTTAATTCAATTATTTCCCAAATCTCAAGTCCAAAGTCTAATTGTTCAAGTCAAAATCTGGGCGTGTGAGCAGGTGCGCACGCGTATATGGTCAATAGATTCTTCTCATGCTTCTTTTAACATAATATGGAATAGTGAAATGATTATATACCCACATAAAATTGTGGAATATGAGGAGTGAGACTAAATGGCTTTGTAAGAATTTTTGAGTTTTTCACATCACATCAATTGCATCAATTGATGTGATGCTTAAACACCAAATCATGAAAGCTATAAGAAATGTAAAAAATAATAATTATTTCATAATAAAATTCTAACAAATTTCTATTGAAAATGACACTTCTCTAATGCAAAAAAAAAAGAACTTTTGAGCTAGTAACTAATTGGGAATAATTGTGAAAAGTGACTGCAAGTTTGTTTATAAGAGAATTTTTAGTAATTTCAAAAATTACAGGGGAGATTCTTGTAATTATGCAAATTTTGAGGGGGTAGTCTCTTTACCATTGTAATTCTGTAGGGTTTTAAAAAATTAGAGGGGAGATTTTTGTAATTACTCAGTTTGAGGGGTAGTCTGTGCCAAACTTTGACATAACATTATTTTTTTTAATGAAAATGACAATATAGTTAAAAATTTTGGGATAGGAATTTGCCAGCTTTAGTCCGTTTATTTGGCACCCTGGCGCCGATTGCGAACGCCGTGGTTATGAACCTTTGTCTGTTTTGGCGTGGTGTTTTTGCTGCTGTGAGTTTGAATAAAAAAAAATTTAACATGAAAATGGGTGCAGTTCCTTTAGGTGAGTTTGACCATTCACGAATGACAGTTCGTAACCACCAAGTTCACGACCTCCACGGCGGTGCCAAATGTACCCTTAGTAAATCTATTGTGGTTGAAAAACTGCCTGCACTGCTTGAGCTTGCTGTATATAATCGCAGTGGTGGGCTGCAGGTTTAAAAAACTGCAGCAACAAATGCTCATGCAGCAGTGATTAGCATGTTGTCACCACATATATATATCTATGCTGACAATATAATAAAAGTGAGAGTTGTTTGCTGTTGACCACAATTGCTTTATTCCCCCTTTTACCCCTGACAATTCCCCCAAATATGCCAAAGCTAGCACTCCCCATATATACTAATACTATTATTGAAGCTTTTGATAAGAAATCCTGAATATATAAATAATTAATTTGTTATGAAGAGTAGGCCTCGCACGTACGTAGGAGTAAATCAGGCGGGGATTTGAAATGAATGTGGCAGGCACAGCTTTTTGGATCAGAAATATTTGATCAACCCAATTGCATGTAATCTCATTTAATGTGAGCGTGCATGCGTCAGTTGCTCCTCTATCTACTCTGTCCTCACCATCTGCTCCTTCAATTCTATCATCTACTGTATCATGCATGCTCATGTCTTCATCACCCAGTACGTACGTAGTACGTACTATATCTTCTTCTCTTCTCTTTCAGAATATATATCATCCTTAATTCATTTCTTAATCAAACCTAGCTAGCCTGGCTAGCCAGCTAGCCCCCTATAAATTTTCAATATTACAGGTTTAGGTGCAAACTCCATCTCTGGGCAATCAATAGTTATAAATATATACCAAAGTTCTCCGAATTCAACTCCAGTGAAAAAAATGCAGCGGTAATTTTCTCAGAATATGTATGCAGGAAGACAGAGCGTGGTGTGTGAATAGTTAATTTATTTGGTCTGGATTTAGTCGGAGTTAAGACTCGTTCCCTCTTCTGTTGCAGTGGCGATGGATGTGGATCGAGGAGCATGCATATATGGTTAGGACCAATTTGAGTTGACTTTAGTATATTAGCATGCATTATTCTGTAATATTAATTAGCAAATTTTCACAATATTGTCTTCTTCCTCATATATATCATATCCTAGCTAGCTTTATGATTTAGGATTTAGGGTGCTGAATCTCCACACTGTCTTCCTCCTCCTTGGATCTCCCAAAAACTCCATTATTGGAGGGGAGGTTCGAAATCTTTGAAATTCATTATCTGATCATGCACCAAACACTCAACGAACCTCAAATCTGAAAGCAATATTTGAATCCTTTGAGAAATTAAAAGCACCAGATAGACCTCTAATCAAAAGTTTAGGCGGAGATTTGATGGGGCGGGCCATTTCGTTAGAAGCCATTTTTTCCATCAACGATTACCAAAGCTCTAGAGACATCCGATCAAGAATCCGTTGCTGGCAGCGGACTAGTGGCGACGAGATGAAGCTTCCCTGAAATTCACCAAGTTCTAAGAACATTCATTTTTGTGGCGATGCGGTTGCCACTATCGATCGACCCCCAACTCTGATGAACCTAACCTAACTGCCTAGATTCTCCTCGGGGAGGAAAAATTTTCCGACTATCAAAGTTGGTCATGCAAGGAACCCAAGCAAGAGGCTATATTATTCATCAAAAAATAATTTGAACGGTGAAATTCCTTGGTCTAGTATTTCATTCATGATAAACAATACTAATGTGTTAGGTTAGATGTGTGTGGGTAAAAAACAAGAACAAATAAATTACATAACTAAAATTGTGCCTCAACTTCCTTTATATAGTTTGAAAAAAACATCTTGAACATCCTCTTAACTCCCTTATTCCTCCACTCTTTTCTCTTATGTTTGTCACATTGTCCTAGATAATTAAGGCTCTTATCTCCACCGCCTCTAATGTTCTCGTAGTTTCCCCTACCTCTGTGAAATTTTCAAGATCAATGGAACACTAAGACAAGCACACCAATAATGAACAAAAACACCTTTTTATTGCTTGGCAAATAGTTACAATAATTACAAGAGACAAGACTGAATACAAGGACAGGACTGAATACAAGTTGCATACAACTTGGTTTACAACAGCCAAATACAAAGAAAAAATAGCTGGTCGCGAACAGTGTCCGCTTCTCCACCTCTCCACTACCGCCGACGTTACTTCCTAACGCCCGCGCTAGCGGTCAGATCGCGAGCTCGCTGCTCGCACACTCCACAGACGAGACCGCCAGTTGCAGACTGCCAGACCGCTTCAACCACTACCCGCTTGCGCTACCTCCTAGCGCCCGCGCTAGCTCGCGGTCTCCCACACTCAAGAAACCTGCTCTAGGTTGCTTGTCGAACTCACTCCGAGTTCGCTCTAACTGAGACCGCCAAATTGAGACCGCTCAAGTCTCTATTTCTCTCTGATGTGCTCTGCGTGGGGATTGACTTCCTATTTATAGATTCGGGAGACGCCACCTGGAAGCTGAGCTAGCGCTAGCTCAATTCAAAGCTCTAACAACCTCCACCGCCTCTAATGTTCTCGTAGTTTCCCCTCATATCCTATCCTCAAAGTCCCTCGGAATAATGAAAGTCCGCATGGCTAAAGCTGAAGCAGCTACCCTGTCTATTTATATGTGATTTTATTCTTCCAACTCCTGATCATATGAGTCATATTCCCTCCACTACTCCTCGAGTGGCTGCTCGAACTCTATCTCAAAGTATCTCCCTGATCAACACCCCTAGCCGCACTAGGCCTCCGTTGAGCAATTTGTTGTTAATTGATATCAAACGGAATTTTGGAGCTAGGAATAATGAAAACAAGGGAAATAGGAATTGATATTGCTTTTTGTTCTCTGATACAATGCTTGCTTAAATAGGCCTACATATATGGCCGACTTATAGTAAATATGATGGATAAGCGGTGGTGGTTAACAGATAAGTAAAAGCCTAATTAATTTTGACAGCTGCTTTTAATATTTGTTTGTTTACGGTGCAGATTTCATGCGCCCTTGGTCTTCACCCCCTCTAAATATGTGTCGTCTTTCATTCCGAGCAGGTATCTGAGCTTGAGGAAGCGAGCTCTGGGTATGGGCTTCGTCATGATATCTGCAATTTGATCTTCAGTTGGACAGAACACGATCTCTATCTCCTTCTTCTCTATCACCTCTCTAATGAAGTGATGGCGGATGTGTTGTCACACTTGATCTTCACAGTATTCTTGTTCTCCTCTTCTTCTTTGTTGTCGCAGATCTCTTTTCTGACCCTCTGAAACCAGATGGCTTCGCAGGCAGCGGAGTTGAGGGCAATATACTCTGCTTCCGTTGTGGACAGGGCAACCGTAGCCTGTTTCCTGGAGCTCCATGAAACGGGGCTTGAACCAAGGAAAAATATATATCCCCCGGTGCTTCTTCTATCCTGCAGATTGCCTGCCCAGTCTGAGTCTGAGAAGCCGATGATGACATTGTTTATTCCCCTCCTGTAATAGAGTCCCAGGTTCTTCGTTTCCTGCAAATATCGCAATACATGTTTTGCAGCAAGAAAATGAATTTTGGATGGCTTGCTCACGAACCTGGCGAGGATATTGACGTTATTCTCAATATCTGGACTTGTGTTTGTGAGATATATCAGGGAGCCGATCAGGCTTCCTATATTCTTCTTCGTTTGTGCCATCTTCATCTTCTCTTTTTGCCCCAAGTCTTTCGTTGGTAGCCATTGGAGTAAGAGTGGGATTGCAGTCTTCCATTCGAAATTTTCTGAGAAGAGCTTGAGTATACTGAACTTGAGATAAAAATACCCCGTCTGCCAGGTGTTTGATCTGTATTCCCAGAAAAAATTTTAATTCCCCCAAATCTGTCATTTCATATTTTCTTTTCATCTCTTTTCTGAATTCACATATGAGAGTCAGGCTCGATCCTGTGATGATTAGATCATCAGCATATAGGCTTACCAGTGTGTGATTTTGATCCTTGGTTTTGAAGTAGAAAGTGGGTTCACTATGGATGCGGCTGAAACCAGTTGATGTGAAGTAGGTATCAATATTTTGGTGTCATGTGGTGCCTGCTTGAGACCATACAGGGCTTTGTGAAGTCTATAAACACACTCTTCTTTTCCTTTTATCTCATATCCAGGGGGCTGAGCAACAAATACTTCTTCTGAAATTTCTCCATTCCGGAACGCAGATTTTACATCTAACTAATAGATAGGATATTGGTTTTGAGCAGCTATAGCAAGAATAAGATGGATTGTGGTTAGCCTGGCAACAGGAGCATATGTTTCATCAAAATTAGCTCCAGGTTTTTGGTTAAAGCATCTGGCTACTAGTCTGACTTTGAATTTTGCTATATCCCCTTTCTCATTCTGTTTATTTTATATACCCATTTAAGTCCTATGATATTTTGGTTTTTGGTTTTGGAACAAGTGACGACCATGTCTTATTCCTTTCTATTGCATCCAACTCCTCCTTCATGGCTGCTTCCCATACTTTTTCTTTCTGGGCTTCAAGGTGTGTAGTTGGAGTGCTGACTGTCATAGCTGTGCTCTGGTATGTCTTCCAGTGATCGAGTTTTAATGGATGTTTGTGAGCCTGGATTACAATGGATGGGTGATGATGATTCAAGGTTTGGTTCTTTAACTGAAAGCTCAGGATTTGAAACATTGTCCTGGATGGGGCAAGATGAAGAATCGTGCTCAACCGGCAGTGGTTCTTGAGCAGAAAATTCAGGGTTTGAGTCATTGTCCTGGATGGGGCAGGATGTGGAATCGTGCTCAACCGGCAGTGGTATGTACTCTGAGTTGGGGAATAATTGTTGAAGCCCTTGATCTGATGCCCAGTCCCATTTCTCATCCTCATGAAAAATAACATCTCTAGAGATGATTAGTTTGTTTCTTGTTGGTTCAAATAACCGGTTGGCTTTACTTTCTGTGCTATATCCAATGAGAATGCATTTAATACTTCCCTCATCAAGTTTATCTTTGTGTTCTAGAACCTTGTGGGCGTAGGCAATGGACCCAAATGTTCATAGATGAGATATGTTTGGCTTTTGTTGGTATAGAGCTTCATAAGGTGTGGCTTCAGTTAGGGATCTCGTGGGTACTCGATTGAAAATATAAACGGCTGTAGAGGCAGCTTCTGCCCATAATGATTTTGGGCAAGATTTGTGAATAAGCATTGTTCTAACCATCTCAACTATGGTTCGATTTCGTCTTTCAACCACTCCATTCTGCTGGGGGGGTCCCGGGGGTGGTAAGTTGGCGTGTTATTCCAGCATCTTGGCATAAAAGTTGGAACTCATTGGATAAGAACTCTCCTCCTCTATCGGTTCTGATCATTTTGATCTTCATATCAAGATTGTTTTCAATTTGTGCCTTGAAAATTTTAAAGTAGTGATAGGCTTGAGACTTTTGTGCTAAGTGGTAGATCCACATGAATCGAGTACAATCATCTACACTTAGGAGGTAGTATCTCTTACCTCCTAGTGAGGGTGTGCTGGCAGGTCCCCACAGGTCCATATGAAGGAGAGAGAGAGAGAGAGAGAGAGGCCCTGTAGCTCTAGATTGGGAAGCAGAGGGAAAGGGGAGACGATGTGTTTTCCCTTTTGCACAGGGGTCACAGTTTTGGGTAATAACAGGAAAGTTTGGCATGCCGGAGACAAGATGCTTATCTTGCATGGTCTTGAGACCTGAAAAGCTTAGGTGACTAAGTCGATGGTGCCAAAGAATGGTATCAGGAATTGACTTTGAAGTGGAACAAATATGGCTCTTGTTTTGGAAGGAGGTAAGGAGAAATAGAAGAGGTTGTTATCATTCATATGTGCTGTAATGATGGTGTGGTTGTCCCTGGAATCTTTGATTAAACACGTCAGGTCATTCTTATCAAATGAAACAATAAATCCCCTTCTAATGAGCTGACCCACACTGAGGAGATTATGTGATAAGGATGGAACATATTGAACATTTGAAATAAGCTTGGATTCCCCATAAGATGACACAACTTCAATGATCCCTCTTCCCTCTACAGACTTCTTTCTCCCATCACCCAATATAACAGCAGTTTTATAGCTTTCATTATCATTCACCATGTGGCTTGAGCATCCACTGTCAACAATCCAGGTATAATGGGACTGTTGACAGTTGAAGGTTGTATCCTCATTGCTCTCATGCTTACACGTGAGCAGATAGTTTTCATTGTCTACTTTTGTTATCTTTGCTTCTTCTCTATTCTTATATCTGCAGTTTTTGTCTGAATGGTTGGTTTTTTTGCATCTTTTACACCTCCAAAGCAATTTTTACCTCATGATTTTGCTTTTTATAGATAATGCAGGGAGGAAAGGTTCTTGTTGTGGAAATGTTGCTGCCTTCTTCTTTGGTTTGTCATATGGCTTGTGTTTTACTTGTATTTTGGTATGAAAAGCTTTATCCAGGCTTGGCTCGTCTTGAAACAAGAGGTCTTCATGAGTTTGTAGGGAACTCATTAGCTCTATTACAGTTAAGGTTTCAAGGTCATGAGCTTCAGGAATAGATGACACAATGTGTTTATATGTTTTTGGTAGTGATCGAAGAAGTTTTTCTACGACTTGTTGTTCCTCAATGATGCCCCCAAGACTTCTAATCTGGTTTACTAAACTTGTTACTTTAGCAAAGAAGGCTTGGGTGGTTTCATTTTCACGCATGGTTATTGAATCAAATTGTCCGTGAAGAGAGTAGATTTTAATCTTGAGTACCTTTTTTGATCCCTTAAACTCATTTTCGAGTCTCTCCCATGCTTCTTGTGCTGTCTTTGACCCCATGATGCGAGGATAGATTGAGGGTGCAACTCCATGCTGTATTAGATGCAAGGCAAGAGCATCTTTCTTCATCTCTTCTTTGCTATAAGTTGCAGGAGTGTTCACAACAGCTTTGGTGGAAGGAACATGCCCGTTTTTAACAATATCCCAAAGGTCCTGAGACCTGAGGAATGTGATCATCTTGTCGCTCCAAAACTCATATAGATCTCCAGTGAAAGTTGGAATGGTGGAGTGGGTATACAAAAAGGGAAGGTCAGTAGATGATGAGGCCATGATCAAGAAGATGGATTAGCTCTGATACCACTGCTGTTAATTGATATCAAACGGAATTTTGGAGCTAGGAATAATGAAAACAAGGGAAATAGGAATTGATATTGCTTTTTGTTCTCTGATACAATGCTTGCTTAATTAGGCCTACATATATGGCCGGCTTACAGTAAATATGATGGATAAGCGGTGGTGGTTAACAGATAAGTAAAAGCCTAATTAATTTTGACAGGTGCTTTTAATATTTGCTTGTTTACGGTGCAGATTCCATGCGCCCTTGGTCTTCACAATTAACCTTTCTTGATTCTTATAGAGGATCATTAATTCCTCCTCTATGCAGCAATAGTGGAATTTACTTTTGTAGATTTATTATTGTTTGCTCAAACTATCGATCTCTGAATCAACCTCATGCCTTTGTTCTGTTCTCTATTCCTTTGAGATTTTTTGAAAATGAGTTGATAGTCTGCGCTTATGACTTTGATAAATAATTCAATATCGCGGCCTCTAGAATGACTTCATTCAAAAAGCTAAAAAAGTATTGTAAATGGTTCAATAAGAAGCTCAAGCTAGCAGTAGTTCCTCTCAAAATTGTTCTATTTGCATCCTATATGGCATGACTTGACAAGCAATGAATGAGTCTATGACATTAATTTCAGATTATAAAACAAGAGTTTTTGCAAGGGATCGGATCAGTCAATCAAATAAGATAATGCTGAAACCACATAAATTAAGAATATTGGGTCATTAGGAAGATTATATGATCAGCCTTGAAGTTAAAGTTTAATTGCGACGTAGTCATCATCGAAGTGTCCAAAGCAAGAATTCATGGAAACGCCGTGTTGTCATGGAACTCGGTTGCGTTTAAATGATCCCATAAGACCGCCGGTCATCCATTTCATCAACCCATCTCCCTCCAACAAAGTCATCAACTATTTCATTGATCTTGTTCGAACACGTGCGTATTAGACTCATTATATATAAAGTTCTCATCATTTTATTGGAGTTAATTTTCATTGGGGTTAATTGATCCACTCAGATATATGTTTGTTGACACTTCAAATAGTAATCAATTGGTAAGAATTATTATTTTATTTATAGTTATTCTCAAAACTATGGATGTGTGTTTTTTTTTTGAAGGAATTTTTTTAAATATTAATAGAAGTTCACAATTTATATATGGTGAAAAAAGCGAAGGTATTATCAAATCAAAGCTTAGCAGTCTAATTACGAAGGTGAAGCGCACAATATTGTTAACTTTGATGCGCCGGAGTTATTAATCTTCGATCGATCGATCTTAACTAGTTTTCCACATGCATTGAAAGCATTCTGAAGCTAGCTTTGAAAGATTTCAGCCCTTTTTCTATGCAAGCTTGCTACTTCCTCGCTAATTTGTACTTGAAATTAATTGTTAATCTTCCTTTATAACCCGTGCCCTTCAATATGGATCTGAGAAAACTTTCACATTTTGTATAACATGTTCACAGCTTGGGCACCTGCCTGATCAAACATGTTATAAGAAGAATAGCAAAAAAAAACACTATTGCTCAATTTCCTCACAGGGCGAAACTATCAACACCCTAACCGCAATTGATCGACGAGATTTTATTCAAGATAATTATCTAGAAATGCATGTTTAGGCTGAGTGGTGAGGTAGTAAGAGGCTAGCTGTTGTACCCAAAATTCATCGAGAATAAAAATGCATAAGGAAACACCTCATGTGTCCTATTCGGAGACCTAAAGTATTCAGCTCGTGCGTCTCATGTATTCAGCTTGCGGGTCTCATGTATTCGGAGACCTAAATCGCTTAAAATATGTTTTGAATCAGCTCGAATTAATTAAAATATTATACACTTATTATTATTTTAAAATATTATACACTTAAATCGCTTAAAAGATTTCATTCACTCAATTCGAGTCAACTCAGTCTAATTATATCGAGCAGAGTCAGAGTAAAGAAAAAAATTTCTCAATTTCAAGCCAACTCGATTCCATTTTAAGCTGGCTCGGAATTGAGGCATTTTGAGTCGAGCCGACTCGACTAGAAAAGGTTCCGATTTCGAGCCGAGTTCGACTCGAAAATTTCAATTTTGAGCCGAGCCTAAATCACTCAAACTCGACTCAAAATCAATCATAGGCACCTGCTGGTGCGTCTGATTTTCCCAGATATCTTAACATTCTTAATAGTAGATTTTGCCATCACATGTTATCTTTTATTTGCTCTGTCTGACTTATTGTATGGAGATTTTGCTCCTGCACTCTATCAATCTTTAATTTTTATATAACCACATTTGTCGCCCCCCCCCCCCCCCCCCCCAGCAGAAAAAAAAAAACAAATTGAAGTTGAGTTCGTTGAGGATATACACTATTTAAAACAGGCTAAGCTTGGGAAAGGCCTGCCTGTTTTTCAAAAGTCAAATCAGTTCTTGTTGCTTCTTATGATATTTCTATTGATTTATATTGCTAATTAGTTAATTGAGAGTAAGTATTATTATTTTATATGAATATACATATATAAATAGTGGGAAAAAGCTGCGAAAGATATCTCAAGATAACTGAGCGATCATCATATTTGGCTTTATTCTAGATCTCTGTAGATGCCATTTTTTTATTCTGTAGATGACGGCCGATTCATATATAAATATATCTATATTATTGATACTGATCAGAAATTTAGAACTACAGTCGATCAATAAATTATATAGGGTAGGTTTAATTAGATTATTCTACCCGGCCGTTGCAAAAATATGACTCAAAATGCATTAATATTTATTATAAAACTTGTTTTCTTAATAAAAAAACTAAATTTACAAAATATTACTATAAACTTGAATGAATCTCTAGGTTGTATAGTAAAGCGAAAATTAAATGAATTTAGTCATTATTTATTGAAGTACTGTATTTACAAAATAATTATAAGAAATCTGAACCAAAGATCGGTTGGACTTGATTCCGAGTCAATTTTCAAAATTCTTCTTGAACACCAAGAGTTATATATTATACCTCTGAAAATAAAATAAAAAGAAAATGGCGTGCCTCCAAGTTGATGTAATTAATTTCATTAAAAAAATCATTAATTATAAACAATGCTTTTCATTTCATATTAATTATTCCCTAGAAAGACGAATATGTACGCACAATAGTCAAAACTCCATGGGGATCCTCTTCATTTGGAGTGAAATGTATAGTATTCATTTCACGGTCCAGATCTATTTCTTGCTGATCCGACGAGTTCACTAATCCCATTCTTTTATTTTTTTTAAAATCAAAAAATTCTCCACCATTAGATCAAATGAGAATGCATCAACACCACAAAATAGATACTATCCATTTCAGCCAAATGAAGAGAATCAGGATCCGTCAAAACTGCACCGTCGTACGTATAAGATGAGAGATGAATATTATTATAAGAAAATCCATAGAGATAGAAGAGTAATAATATATATATATATATATATATATATATATATAGCAGGATTATGAGAGAATTAATGAAGCAGTTTCTCCAAAGCTGAGCTGAGCTAGCTAGAATATCAACTTTTACACAGACTTTCGGCACAGCAGCCCTTCTTGTTTTCTAGACATGGAAAGCAACGGCGAGCGAGAGGCGAGGAAGAACCAAACCCTAGCCAGCTAGCTAGATAGCTACTGATCACCTTATAATTAATTAACAGCTGCCGATCGAGCGACAGTCTCTCTTATGCATGATAGTTGAGCAGGGGGGGTAGATATATATTATATATGAAGAAGTAAACCCTAGCCAGCTAGTAAATATTATAATAGAAGATAGGCATAGAGCTGCTGTAACGCCCCTAGCCAGCTAGCTAGCCAGCTAGCTAAGCTAGAACGGAGAAAGTTGCATGTTCGCCGCCGCAGCCGCGAAGAATCCGTCCTTGAGAAGAACGTCTTGATCTCCCTCCTAAATAAATGAAAGAAGGAATGAGAGAAAGAGGATGATGATATATATATGATCAGTACAGGCCGCTTATTAATAACTAATTAGCATCAGTGCATCATGAAAACCTTAATTAAAAAAAGAGAGTGAAACCCTAAAAACCCGCGGCCAGTGCTATATATGAGAAGCTAATTAATAGCAGCTTAATTAGAACAAAATACTGAAATAGTAATAATAATAATATAACAAGCTATATAGGTTGAATAAGCTAGCCGCTGGTGGTGTACGTGCGTACCTGAGTGCGGATGGTGGTCTTCTTGAGTACCTGATCGGGCATTAGGCCGAAGTGAATGTGGGGAAAATGGGCCCACTGCATGCCAAAATAGTCAAAACATAATTATAAGCAGATATCATTAATTAAATTATTACATAAACAGAGAGAGACAGAGAGAGACAGAGAAAGAGTAGATCATGATTAATTAATTATTCGGAATTCTTTTATTTATAGTTATATTATTGTTTGAGATGATGCTGATGCTGATGAAGAGACAAGATGAAGCACAGTCGGCCCTGCGGAGGATAAAAATTAAGATGGTTTTTTAATTAGTGAGTAGTGAGGCTGAGAGGCAGCTGGCAATGTGGCTCACGTTCTTAGCAGCGGCGCTGAATGCTTCTCTGTGGGTGATGTCGGGGTTTCCGGCTTTGATGCGCTGGATTTCGTCCCTGCAAATAATTAACACCATTCATCAATATTATTTAAGATACAGAAAGAGATCAGAAAGAGAGAGAGAGAGAGTGTATATCCTAGTGCAAGAACTAATAAATTAAGAGCGAGTTTTTTAATTATTATTTCATGATGAGAGCTCACTTGATGAAACGGTTGTATGCCGATGGAACTCTCTGCCTCTTCTCTGGAGCTGCACCGAAAAGATCGATCACAGAGTTAATAACAACACACTCTAGCTACTATCACTTTCTCATGGACGACTTGGTCAGATCAAGTGATCGAGAATACTCTGCTTTAATAGACGGATGGGATAAAAATGGCCGAGTCAAAAAATGTGGACTTGTGGCCGGGGAAAGTGGCGTTGGGGAAGAAGAGCTAGCTACTATAGTACTGCTTTGCTACAGAAAACTAAAGTTGAATGATCGGAGAGAGAGAGCACCGGTTGAGAGAGAGAGAGAGAGAGAGAGAGAGAGAGAGAGAGAGAGAGAGAGAGAGAGAGAGAGACAGAAATTAAGGGTTGAAGAAGCTAAGAGAGAGATTGAATCTCCAGGTTTTTGCTGCAGGAAGTGCATGGGGTTCCTTTAATTAATTAGTAGCAATTCTTCTTCTTCTTCAATTCTAGCTAGGCTAGGGAGAATTAGCAAACTAAGATGCATGTGGTGTAGAAAGAATGGAATTTGACCGAAAAGACAGTAGTGGAACTGTTCAAATTTCTTTATTTGAAAGAAAGAGCAATAATAAAAATGGATTGCACAAGTAGTACTAGCTAACTGTCAATTAATTAAACGAGAGGATCGGAGAAGAGGCCGGATCGAGTTACGTGCTTTATAAATAAATAAAAAACCAAGAGAGGAATAATCTAGCTAATTACTAACGTCTGTTGATCATGACTTGGTTCTGAGGAATCTCATCTTCGTTTCCCAGCTTTGTCGGCGCCGGCGGCATGATGTTGTTGTTGCTGCTGCTTAGGCAGTGGTGCTGATCCATCGCCAGGCTTGGTGGTGGGTAACTCAGAACTTCATCCTGCAGTAGTAGTGTACATATAATATATATATATATATATATCATGGCTCGACGATTTTAATTATTAGCGACAGTACTATGAACTTCATCGATCTTGCAGTGTACATATTTATATGCTAGAATTAATAAAAAAAGGTTTAAATTACCAAGAAGGTGTTGTGAGCAGAAGCGAGGAAAGGATTGGAGGATGAGAGGAGAAGGCCTCTCATGTTTACAGACAGAAGGTTGCTGCAGTGTCCGCACCTCACCGTCACTGTTTTGAACAAGCTCATGTAAGGCACGCTCACCTGCAACATCATATATATTCTTTATTATTATAAGACATGTATGTATAAAACTTGAAGAAGAAGAAGAAGAAGAAGAAGATGGAGAATGGAGACTAAATATACGGCGAGGATGGTGTCACAGAAGTCGCAGCGGACGTAGCAGATCTTCTCGGAAGAAGCAGGAGCTGGAGGAGGAGGAGGAGGCGAGAGGTGGTCGAGAGAAAAAACAGCTGAAGAGGAAGACATGAGAGGATGCTTCTTCCTCTTTACTTTCTTGTTATTGGCCGCCGGTCTCTCCTGATTTGATGTTATGATTTGATGCTTTGATTGACCTCTCTCGCGCGGATTCCCCCCCTCTATTTATTCTCGGATCTCGGTTGCTAGCTGCTTCATTTGCTCTTCTCGCTCGAAAGCCAAAGCCACGCACCAATTAAAGAAGACACACAGAGAGACAGAGAGAGAGGAAGCTGCAAGAAGATAATTAATTATAGAAGAGCAATAAGAAAAGAACAAGTGATAATTAATGGATGCCCAAACAAGCTAGCTAGCTAGCTTAGTCAGAATATGAATGCTAGCTATATGTCGTATCTTCCCTTACCGGCCAGCCACTATTCTAGCTGACACTCTAGCTACTAAATACTTTAATAATTAATGGACTACGTACGTAGTATTATTGAGAGAGAGAGAGTAGAGTCTTGGGATTCCTGATTAATTAATTTTTATGTATATATACACACACCAGCTGACCAGCAGCAGTTTGGTAGGGACCCTCGTGTTCTTTGCGACAGTAAATCCATGCTCACAGCGAGTCCCGTGCACACTACTCATTATAACATAAAATTATAACTATATAATAATATTAATAACTCATAATTGAACCTCATACTGTCGCTATTTGAATGCCAATCACTGATCCGCAATCAAGTACTTCTCGATCCCGTACTCTCAAGAGCAACCGATCCACGGTTGACTTACGTTACGGGATCGCCGCCCGCTCCTTATAGTTGTTCGCCGCCCGCTCCTTATACCATTCACCAACCCCAGAAGCGGGAGACTGGGAGGAGATACAAAGAGGCGAAGGACATTTTTGGGAAACCATAATTATATATTTAAACTTAAGTCAACTTAGGAATTTTTCGTCCGTTGGGAATTAGTACGGAAACATAAATGAATGTGAAAGTGATAGTATGTATATATATATAATATATATATATATATTTCATCGTATATATATCTATATATAAACCTAAGATCAATGTAAGGAATGATGCAGGTCTTGGCTGGGCGCAACTAGGGCCACAGAAGATATAAGCAGAGAAGTAAAGTGCAACTAGGTCAGCCAAACGCCCAGCCTGAATACGAAATTTAATGAAATTGTCAGAAAGTCTGCTGAAATATATAATTTTGAATTATTTTTAAAAACCGCACTAATATTAGGCTCCATTATATATTTGGCACCGCTGTAACTGCTGTGATATATTATTTACACAGCCGCTGTAACCGTTGTGAACCCGACCCCTCACTCAGGTGATCAGGAACTTCATTCATTTTTTATGTTCAAAATTAGTACTCATCTGAGAAAATTACACGCCGCGCCAAACGGAGCGGTAATGAAATATATACACATCATGCTAGCTAAATATAATTACTCATAGTTTAATAATTTTAATATACATATGTTTTATTTATGAAATTAATTAGGAGGGTATAATCCAAAGATTACTAAATAAAAATAACTATAATAAATTGTAGAAGGACGTACAATAAGCTAAGGCAAACTAAATGCAAGAGCCAGGAAAAGAGTTCACATGACAACCATAATACAATTTCTTGGGAATAATTGAAAAAGACTATTTGTGATCAACTATACTATAATTAAATGATTGAATCTTCCTATTTTTGTTGTTATGCCATTAAATTCAGTCCAATTACATTTGATCGATATTTGATTTAGTGTGCCATTTTTCTAAACATTTTTATTCTGTACATTAAAAATGTAAGCCCAGAGAATTAATTACATAATAAGATTGTTGAGGGTTTCGATCGGGCGACCCACCTTCTTTAATTTATTCGACTGCTGGTTTTCTTGTTCCTCCGGCATATATATCTCGCTCATTTCGCACATTTGGTAGATCACTCTTCGATCTCCCTTCCACCGTCGACCTTCGGTGACTATAAGCTCGATCATCCGGTAATTATTATATATTATTATTGACCTGATTAACAACAATTTCTTTAGAAAATGCAATGTCATCGGCAGTGTGTGATTTTCGTTGGTTGAGCTAGTGCGGGATAATCATTGTTTGAGCAAGTGTTGGATAATCATTGCTTGAGCCAAAGGATCGGATGGATTTAATACTGAATTTCCATAATTTCTAGTGTTACACACATTAACTCAAGTAAGTGAAATCCCTGTTGAGCTTTAAAGAGAAAGGTAGAAAACACTTGAGAGACACAAAATTACACCACTTTTGTGCACAACAAAACACAACTTCTCCTTTCTACAGGAAGAACTGATACTTTCAGAAAGAAGAAAAAACAAACTTGCTTAGTTAGAGTTCAGTACACCAAGCATGTTTAAAGAAGACAGCACAGGTCCCAATACAGGTATGGGAGAACACAAATTACAACAAAATTAACTCCAGTTATTTAACTTGTGCAGGAGGCGGGACCAGAGGAGATTAAGTGGGGCCGGGAAGGGGATTTCCTTCAGCTCCAGGTTCTTCCTTCTCATTCGGGATATTGCGGCTATCTGGACTATGCATCAACCCCCCCCCCCTAGTTTAGACAGCAGGTTGTCTTCATCTTCTGGCGCAGGACTTGGAAAGTAGGAGCGGAAAGGGGTTTAGTGAGGATATCGGCTATCTGATCTTCAGACCTGCAATGGCATAGATTAATTTCTCCCTTGCTGACTAGATCCCTGGTGCAGTGAGCCCTAATTTCCACATGCTTTGTCTTATTGTGAAAGATTGGATTTTTTGCGAGAGCGATTGCTGAGGTGTTGTCAACATGAATGGTGGTTGGCCCTTCTTGATCTCCCCTCATTTCAACGATTAGTCTCTTTAACCACACTGCTTCTTTGACGGGCTCACTTAGGGTTGTGTATTCGGCTTCTGTTGAGGAAAGGGCTATCGATGTTTGCTTTCTGGAGCTCCATGACACGGGATTGGGGCCCAACAAGAATATGAAGCCGGTAGTACTCCTCCGGTCGTCGGAGCACCCAGCCCAGTCGCTGTCGGAATAGCCCATTAGGGTGCTAGTATTCCCTTTCTCATACACCAGCCCCAGAGATCTCGTGCCATTAATATACCTCAATATCCTTTTGGCTGCTATCATATGCTTGATGCTAGGATATTGCATGAATCTGGACACAATGCTAAATGCCAATTCGATGTCTGGTCTGGTGTTAGTTAAGTAGATTAGGGATCCAACCAGACTCCTATACATTTCTGCAGAGGTCTTCTCTTTTCCGTCTTCCTTCTTCAATTTTTCTCCTGTGATCATAGGTGTGGATGCAGGCTTTGAATTTTCCATTCCAAATCTAACTAGCAGGTCCTCAGCATATTTGCCTTGTGACACATAAGTGGCATGAGGTAGTTGTAGAATTTGCAGTCCCAGTAAATATTTGGTGCGACCTAGGTCAGTCATTTCAAACTTAGTTTGTATGTAGGTCCTGAATTTGTTGATATCTTCTATATTCGGCCCTGTAATGAGAAGATCGTCCATATATAAGCATACAATGAGACGATCTCCTATCTCACTGTGTTTAATGTATATGCATGGATAACTAACCGACTTGTGAAACCCAGTGAGTAGGAGATTGACATCAATATTCGTGTTCCAGGCACGAGGAGCCTGTTTCAGGCCATACAAAGATTTTTGAAGTTTGAACACTTTGCTCTCTTTGTCCTTCAGTTCATATCCCGGTGGCTGCATCACGTAAATTTCTTCATCAATTTGACCATTGAGGAAGGCCGAAGAGACATCCATTTGAAAAATAGGGAATTGGTGTTGAGTAGCAAATGCCAAAAGCACCCTAATTGATTCAAATCGAACGACAGGGGAGAAAGTTTCAAAGTAGTCCACTCCTTCTCTTTGGGCATACCCCTTAGCAACAAGCCTAGCCTTGTACTTTTGTATTTTGCCTTCTTCATTATACTTCACTTTGTATAGCCACTTCAGTCCAATTGCTGTTTTCTTTGGGGGCAGATCTGTCAGTTCCCAGGTGAGGTTCTTCTCGATCATATGGAGCTCCTTGTCCATGGCTTGTATCCACATTGGATCACTGGCAGCTTCTTGATGATTTGTTGGTTCCCTGGCGAAGAGGGCAATGTGACACTGATTATACATATCAGTTAGAGAACGATACCTGACCGGCGATGAGGGAGGTGATGACTCAGGAGAGCTAGCTGAATTCACATCAGGACATGTGATATCGGAACTCAAGTTAGAAACATCAGGTACGGATGGCTGGGGATCAGATGTAAGCGAGTCAGAAGAATCCTCAGCAACCACCTGAATGTGAGTCTGATCCTGAGATGGTGACCAGTCCCAATGATTGTTTTCGTCGGCAATAACGTTCCTGGCAATGATGAGCTTCTCAGTTGCTGGATTGTATATGCGGTAAGCTTTGGAAGAATCACTATAACCAAGCATGATTCCCATAACCCCTTTCTCCTCAAGTTTGTCTTTGCTCTGTGTGGGGTCGAGGCTGTAGGTGATGCTTCCAAACATGCGCAGGTGGGATACATCTGGTATGATTCCAGACCAAGTACCAAGAGGTGTAGAGTTGGACAGGGCTCAACACGAAGATCTGTTGAGAGTGTATACTGCAATGTTTACAGCTTCTCCTCAATAATTTCTAGGGAGCTTGGAGTTTATCAACATGCACCTGGCCATTTCTATTATGGTTATATTCCGTCTTTCTGTAGTACCATTCTGTTCTGGTGTTCCTCTAACTGTCAATTCCCTTTTTATTCCCTGTTCTTGGCAGAACGAAGAAAAAACATTGCTAAGGAATTCTCCTCCTCTGTCAGTCCTCAGAGTCTTTATTCTGGTGTTGGCTTCATTTTCTGTTAGGGCTTTGAATGCTTAAAATTTTTGAAAGACTTGAGATTTGTTGTCAAGGAGATATACCCACAACGATCATTCTAGTGTAGTCATCTACTAAGAGGAGGAAGTAGTGCTTACCAGAGAGAGTGGGGGTACGGGAGGACCCCCATGTGTCAGCATGCACCAGTTCAAGGGGTTTAGTAGACCTCCTGGAGGAAGAGAGAGGATGGGGGAGCTTGTGGATCTTGCCCATGGCACATTCATGGCACACATTACCATTATTCTGAATTTTAGGAAGACCACTCACCAGCTTCTTGCTTTGGAGCTTCATTAGATCCCTGATGTTCAAGTGTCCATATCTGCAATGCCACTTCATAGTGTCTGAGTTGGTTTTTGCCAGCATGCTTCTTTCTTCATAGGGCAGGGTAAGAGGAAAAACTTTGTTTGAGGACATAGCAATACGAGCTACAATTTGAGACGTGGATTTGTCGATGATGGTACAACAAGACATATCAAAGATAAGTTTGTACCCTTTCTTCATCAGCTTCCCCACACTTAAGAGATTTTGGGCTAGGTTAGGCACATACTGAACTTCTGAGATGTGTTTGAGCTGGCCAGATTTGGACTTAACCGTTATGGTGCCTTTCCCGTGGATGTTTTTTGAAGTTCCATCACCTAGAGTTACAAGGGACTTGGCAGTTTCATCCAGCACAATGAAAGCATTCTTGTTGTTTGTCATGTGGTTTGAACACCCACTATCTAAGGGTTCATTTGGTTCAGCGTTTAGGAGGCGCGTTTTGAGGAAACGCTACCGCACGGCGGCAAAACAAATGGAACGCCGGCTCCGCTTGCCGCGTTTCGCCCCGCAGCAAGGAGGAAAAGCCGCGGAATCGCTCCGTTTCCAGCCTTGGCTCGTCCCCTCCAGTCCGACCGCGCGTCTCCACCCGTCTTCTCCGCCCGCCACCGCCGCGCCAAATAAAGCCTAAATACCACACATCCTTCATGGTTACACCCTCACTGTTACATGTGTAAAACACAAAATCTTCCTCTCCTTCCTGCTCTCCATACATTGCTTCTTCTTCTTCTTGCTCTCCATACTTTGCTTCTTGTCTAGGTTGGGGGTTGAGTTTATTTCTGTAAGGGCAATCTTTGGCAAAGTGTGTTGGCTTAGCACATCTCTTACATTTGTAGAAACAGTCAAATGTGTCATGATTGTTTCGTTTGCAAAGATTACAGAGCAAATTGGGCCGCTGATAAAATCTGGGAAATTAAGATTTCTTTTCGATCATATTGTTCTTGGTTGGTTGCAGATTGACCTTAGATTGAAAAGCTTGCTCCAGATTTTGATCGGGACCTGGCTCTGATACCATGTTGAGCTTTAAAGAGAAAGGCAGAAAACACTTGAGAGAAACACAAAATTACACCACTTTTGTGCACAACAAAACACAACTTCTCCTTTCTACAGGAAGAACTGATACTTTCAGAAAGAAGAAAAAACCAACTTGCTTAGTTAGAGTTCAGTACACCAAGCATATTTAAAGAAGACGTACAGCACAGGCCCCAATACAGGTATGGGAGAACACAAATTACAACAAAATTAACTCCAGTTATTTAACTTGTGCAGAGGCAGGACCAGCTAGAGGAGATTAAGTGGGGCCGGGAAGGGGATTTGCTTCAGCTCCAGGTTCTTCCTTCTCATTCGGGATATTGCGGCTGTCTGGACTATGCTTCAACAATCCCACACTCCAACTTTATTCTTCACAGTTTTTTCTTATTTGAATTCCAGCATATAAAATTAGATCAATTCCCCACCAGAGATATATATGCTGATCTTGTATGTTGTGATATGTTCGCCTTATACGATGTGGTATATGGACGAAATATTGGTTGCTATTTTTTTTTTTTTTGGAATGCAAATGTATTGAGAAATCTTTTTTTTTTATATTGTGCAGATATGTGTTGAGAATATAAATGTTGAAGACACAGAAAAATGAGAGAAGATGAGCAGCAGTAATAAAGGGGAACAAAACTCAATGTCAGCAATTAAGGCAAGGAGGAAGACGAAGCACATGTAGAAGAATCGAGGCGCACCTGTGAAGAAGCCCAAGCATCAGTCGTCTCCCTTAATGTTTCTCTTTTTATGTTTCATGTATTTTGCTCACTATAAAAAGATCAAGAATGTAAACTGGTTATGATTATGAAATGAAATCCAATGTGAATGCTTTTGAATTCATGATTTCCTTTTGTTTTTCTTCAATATGCAGGTGGTGTGACAATATATTTTTTTGTAGCGCTGATATAATATATATGGCATGCAGCAGATAGCGAGCTGAGATATGAAGTATTAATTAATATAAATGCTCTAATTAAAGAAACCATGAATATATATACACTTTTGCATTAAGTTTTAACATGCAAAAAAAAAAATTTGAAAATAATTTCGGACATGCTTCCGGCCCCCTGAGTACTCGAAAATAGAATTGGTAGAGGTACATATATATATGTTGCATATATATCCGGCCATGTTATTGCGCCATAAATGGAGGATATCTTCTAAGTTCAAGAAATATTAATTAGTTGTTCTATTTATTCATTTATTTATTTTTGAAAGACTATGATATCATATTTTTTCCAAGGAAAAACGAACACAGCCTCTTGTGAAACAATTGTTGATCTTTTTTAGGGTTTAGGGTTTGCTGTTGTTTTTTTTTAATCTTTTCTCCCCATTTTACTGAACGGCCGATGATTTTGAACAGGTCGAGGCAAAAAAAAATGTCATAAAAAGAGCGTGGCAGTTGGGCTGGTGAAAAAAAGTATCATAAAATCAGGCTTGGCTTTGCTAATTCATTTACATTATAAGTTTTTTATTGGGAATGATCCAATTAATTATTTTTTAAATTTACTTTCTTCTCTTTATATTACAATTACATTATATAAAAAAATCAAGCAAAGCCAATCAGAGGATTGCGCTAGAGGAAATGCGAGCGGCGGGAATGCCGTCGTGCGAAGACGTGTGCCTAAGAGCAGACGAGTACGGGCAGAGGTACATATTGTAGCAACCGCGCGAGGGCCCCCCTGCACTGTCACTTGTGTATGTAGTGCGGAGCCTTTGCGCCTGAGAGCAGGCGAGCATGAGCGGAGGTACTGTCGTGGTCACTATCTCTGATGCACATAGGGCCCCTGTGCACTTTCACTCGTATATATAAGATCGACGTATAAATTCATTTTTGTGTGATTTACATCAGGAAAATAAATGGAGATGGAGTGCGCATTGATCCATCTACGGTTCAGCTTTCTCTACCCTTTTTTAGCTCCGTGATAAGCTCCATGGTGTTCTTTGTCAGGTTGAAACGTCACTGACATTACATATGTTGCGGATCGATCAACACTCATCGGGTTCGGTAGATTAGATTCCTTTTATAGCTCAATAGTGTCAACTGAAAGCGCACATAGTCAAATTAGAGTCAACAATGGAGTTCTTGTTAGAAATTTTTCCGTGAGGTGGACTAGGTTCGCCGAGACGTCCCGATGTTGTCGTGTGCGAAAATTAGAGCCTATTCAGACTCTCACGAGCGCGCGTTAATTCAGTCGCGCGAACGATCGAAGTCTGTGATAGGTGGGCCAGATCGTCTCGTAACTTTATGCGCGGACTCGGTCTCGTCCTAGGCACAAATTTTTGATGGTTATGAAATCCAATTAATTTGAGGAGTTATTCTTTTTGGTTTGAGAAAATAATGATAATTAATTTCTCAATTTGTAACTCCTTATATGGGCTTTTCCTATTAATAGCCATATGAGTTTTTCATCCATCAATACGCGTGAACTAGGGTGAAAGGGAGCCGCCTTTAGGTTTTCGTGAAAACTGCCGTTCCTGCTCTCCATTGCGCACAGGTGAAACCGCCGGCTACAACTTCTCCTTCTCCATTTGGCTGAACAGGAGCCGGCGATCTCCTTTTCCATCTTCGTCGCCGGCAAGAATCCCATCCGGTCTAGATCGAAACCGCCGGCCCTAGGTATTCTCGCCCCGACGCCGGCGATAGCAGGTGAAATCGCCTGCCCTTGATCTCCTCCGCCCCGACGCCGGCGATCGCAAGTGGGACCGCCGCCTCTAGCTATCTTCTGAATCGACCCCGGCGAGGCAGCGACTGATCTCGCCCTTCTGCTCCAGGCCATGGACGAGGAATAAGGCATAGATCTGTTTTTAAGAATCGCAGATCTGAAAAGGAAGAGAAGCTCACTCTTTTGGCTGTTGCTGTCACCGGTTCCAGGTATATGATAATATTTTATCAGATTACATTTTAGTATCAGGCATATCAGATTCATGCTAGATCTGGAGTTGTTTTCTCCTGTTACTGAATTCTATTTAAAGTGTTGAATGCTATCAGGCTCTGTTCACTGAGTGTTATCAGATTGTTAATATCCTTATATCCTTTGATCTTACAATCATCAGGATCTCAAATTAAATTTGCCTATATCATTTACGGTCCATGATTAAGGTCTATGTGAGACAATTGTTTCACTGTATATATATATATGTTGTGCTAACTCTCAAATTTGTAGAGATCAGAGTTGAATACATTTGTATGCTTGAAAGATCTACGAACACGGTGGACTTCATACGGAAGAATACATCACAGCTATTGCGCATTTCTGCAATCATGAAACATGAGCAGGAATCAAAGAACGGTATAAATTAATTCCGCACTTCAGTTATCTTACCGTTCTATTCAGCTTTGTATTATTTGTGTGTCTCTCAATTTTGTGAACTCATTTAGAAAATACTGCTTGCGTTTTAAAATTCCAATTGAGATAAATAATTTTGAATAAGAACGATCCTTGTGCGTTTTGTTGTCGCTGCATTCAGCAAAAAATAATTATCATTAATTCTTCGATAATACTATTTCGTAGCGACACACACCCTTTAGTTTTTATCTAACAGTTGGTATCAGAGCGAACTTATTTCAAAATTATTTGTCTCCTTAATTATTTGGAATTTTAAATCTTTTCTAATTGAATTAAGTGAGAGCACCAAATATAAAACCCTATTTAATTTTTAGAGAAATAAAAATACGGAACTGTTTCTAAAAGTGCATTTATCGAAACAGTCTAAGACAGTCGTCGTGTCTTCTTGAGACGATTAAGTGCCCACACGTCATTCATAAGAAGAAACGACATTTAGTTTAGAGTAATATTCAGATATCCCGGTGTGAAAGAGTCTCGTGGATTGATAAGAACTGTAGCCGCCAAAGTGGCCTTTTCGAGTCGATTTGTGAGATTACGGTTTCACATGTGTTAGGGAGTACTATGAGACTAGTGCGCAATCATTCTCCCAAAGGAGGTGCTTGCGCAATAGGTTCGGAGGGATACACTCGGACATTTGGACGGTAGCACGGGCTTTAGTATTCTATTCGCCCAAAGGTGGTTGATTTACGAAAAGCTTAAGTGTAACTGTTGCTAGTTCGTGTGTGAAGAATTACTAATTGCGTGGCGCGTAGTCTGCCCAAAGGTGTTGCCCGCTGACGCGCCTGGATTCTTCGCCTAGTGTGCTATTTAGGGTTTTTAGCCACTGTTGCTCTATTAGTCTAATCCGTTCTATTTTCTCTTTACTTTCAGTCACCTTCACAGTCCATAATAACATGGCGACCATAGAGAAGCTCACTGGGTCGAACTTCAAGAGATGGAAGTCCGACATAATGTTCGCTCTTCAGATGGCTGATATTGAGATGGCCATGAGTACCGACCAGCCTGCAGAGCTCACAGCGACCAGCACTCAAGCTGATAAAGACCTTTATGCCGCCTGGATTAAGTCCAACAAGATATGCTTGTTGACTATGAAGCGTTCCATCCCGGAGCATTTACTGAGTGGTTTGCCTGACACGATCGTCGCTAGGGATTTCCTGACTGCCGTTGGGCAGAGATATAAGGTGTCTTCGAATGCTGAGATCGGGACGCTGATACATGACCTCTTCTCCATGAGGTATTCAGGAGGAGGAGGTGTGCGTGATTATATTCTGAAGATGGTCTACTTTCAGACTAAGTTGCAGGAGATGGAGATCAGTCTCCCTGAAGCGTTGATAGTGCATCAAGCACTCAACACCCTCCCTGCAGAATTCAGCATACTGAAGACCACCTACAATTCCCAGGACGAGGCGTGGAAGATAAACGATTTAATCACTCGCTGTGTTGCTGAAGAGGAAAAGCTCAAGAATGAGAAGACTCATACTGCTCTTCTTGTCTCCAAGCCCGCATTCAAGAAAGCCAAGAAGAAGAAGTCCAAAGCTCCCGTTAAAGCTCCTGACACGCCCGCTTCCTCCAGCAAGGGCACTGATGAAAAGAAGCCTCTGAGTTGTTTCTTCTACAGGAAGAAGGGACACGTGAAGAACGAGTGCCGAAAGTTTAAGTCTTGGATGGAAAAGCGCGGTTTTGCACTTTCAGGTAATCCCTCAGCCTATGTCCTTTGTGAATCCAATTTAATTGAAGCCCCATCAAGTTCCTGGTGGCTCGATAGTGGAGCAACTAATCATGTTGCTTACACATTACAGGGGTTCATCAAAAGGAGGAGGCCAAGCAGGGGTGAGTGCAGACTGACAGTTGGCAATAACGCTGAGGTGGAGGTGGAGTTCATAGGAGATGTTCGTTTAGTTCTTTCTTCAGGATTTGAACTTTTATTAAAAGACATTTTCTATATTCCTTCATTTAGAAGGAACTTGATTTCTGTATCTGCTTTAGATAAACTTCATTTTGGCTTTAACATTAATGCTGGTTCTATTGATATTTCTTTTGAATCGCGAGTTATAGGTCAATGTTTATTATCTGGTGGATTATATAGTTTATGTCTATCTCCTACGAACATTTGTGCTACTTCCTATAATGTAGAAAATATTGCCAGTAAAAGACCTCTAATTAAGAAACAGTCATTCATGCTATGGCATAAAAGATTAGGTCATATCTCTAGGGAAAGAGTAGAGAGATTAATTAAGGAAAATATTCTCCCTACCCTTGACTTCAGTGACCTAGAGACGTGTGTTGACTGTTGTAGAGGTAAGATTACCAAGATTAAAAAGAAAGGCTCAACTCGTAGTTCAGATTTATTGGAGGTTATTCATACAGACATTAGCGGCCCGTATTCATCTACCCTCTGTAAGAACACTTACTTCATTACCTTCATTGATGACTACTCCCGTTTCGGATATTTGTATTTAATTAAAGAAAAATCTGAATCTCTTGACAAGTTCAAGATTTTCAAGACTGAAGTTGAAAAGCAAATAGGGAAAGTCATCAAGATTGTTAGGTCTGACAGAGGCGGCGAGTATTTTGGTAGACATGATGCCTCCGGGCAACATAAAGGTCTGTTTGCCAGATACTTGGAGAGCTGCGGCATTGTTGCCCAGTATTCCATGCCGGGTAGTCCTGAGCAAAATGGTGTGGCCGAAAGGCGCAATCGCACCCTTAAGGAAATGATGAGGAGCATGATGAGTAGGACGAATCTTCCTGAGTTTTTGTGGGGTGAGGCACTTAAGACTGCAGTATATATCCTCAATAGAGTACCTTCAAAGTCAGTACCCAAAACACCATTCGAGTTGTGGACTGGTAGGCGACCCAGCATTAATCATTTGCGTGTCTGGGGTTGTCCTGCAGAAGTCCGTCTTTATAATCCATCGGAGAGTAAAATTTCCCCCAGGTCTTGTCGTTGCTACTTCATAGGTTACCCAGATCATTCGAAGGGATTTAGGTTTTATTCCCCTCTAGGAGGATCCAGAATAGTAGAGTCACAAACAGCCAAATTCTTGGAATTAGATGTTGCTGATGAGCCAAGTTGTTCTCACCCAGTTAGTGAAGTCGAGGAAATTGTGCCCATTAATCTATCTGTGCCTTTATTGGAGAACTTGGTGGTGCCTGAACCTAGCATAGAACATGTAGAGGAAGTGGAGCCGGTTTTACCACCGATTCCAATTGAGATTCCTCCACAGATTCAGGAGGATCATCCGCCTGCTAGGAGATCCATTAGGCAGAGAAGGCCAGCGATTTCCTCTGACTATGAAGTTTACTTGGGTGAGAGTGATTTTGATATTGGTCATGTGGTTGACCCAGTGACATTTAATGAGGCTGTCTCTGGACCTCAAACTGATCTGTGGTGGGAAGCGATGAAAGACGAGATGGAGTCTATGAAGCTGAATAAAGTTTGGGAGTTGGTTGAGTTACCTAAAGGTTGCAGACCCATTGGTTCTAAATGGGTATATAAGACCAAAAAGGACTCCAAAGGGAAGATCGAGCGGTTTAAGGCCAGACTGGTTGCCAAGGGATTTACACAGAGAGAAGGTATCGATTACAACGAGACCTTTTCCCCTGTTTCCTCTAAAGACTCTTTCAGAGTAATAATGGCGCTTGTAGCTCATTATGATTTGGAGTTACATCAGATGGACGTTAAGACCGCATTCTTGAATGGCGATCTTGCCGAAGAAGTTTATATGGTGCAGCCTGAGGGATTCAAGTCCGGTCACAGTGACCAACTTGTGTGTAAACTTAACAAGTCCCTATATGGTCTGAAGCAAGCTTCTAGACAGTGGTATTTGAAATTCGATGAGATAGTTACTTCATTTGGGTTCGAAGAGAACAAGGTGGACCGCTGTATATATCTCAAGATCAGTGGGAGTAAATTCATCTTCTTAATTTTATATGTAGATGATATTTTGCTTGCGAGCAGTGATTTGGCATTGTTGCATGAATCTAAGCAATTTTTGTCAAAGCACTTTGATATGAAGGATCTTGGAGAAGCATCTTTCGTCCTAGGGATTGAGATCATTAGGGATTGATCTCACCATACGTTAGCACTCTCTCAGAGAGCCTATATAGAGCGTGTACTTGAGAGATTTAGCATGCTCGATTGTAAGCCCGGTGATGTCCCTGTGCTTAAGGGTGACAAGCTTAGCTTGTCACAATGCCCCAGGAACGACACTGAGAGAGAGTCTATGAAGGACATTCCTTATGCTAGTGCGGTAGGCAGTTTAATGTATGCCCAGGTCTGTACCAGACCGGACATTGCCTTCGTAGTAGGACTTCTAGGCAGATATCAGTCGAACCCAGGACCCTGTCATTGGGTGGCTGCCAAGAAGGTCTTAAGGTATCTGAAGGGGACGAAAGATTTTAAGTTGGTCTACCATAAGGTTCAGAATCTTGATTTGGTGGGGTATACAGACTCTGATTTTGCTGGGTGTGAGGATGATAGAAAGTCTACTTCGGGTTATGTGTTTAAGTTTGCTGGCGGAGCCGTTTCATGGAAGAGTGTCAAACAGACACTCATTACTTCATCTACCATGCACGCAGAGTTCGTCGCTCTTTTTGGAGCTTCTACTCATGCTGTGTGGCTTAAGCACTTTATTACTGAGCTAAAGGTCGTCGATTCTATAGAAGGACCCATCCGGTTGTACTGTGATAACATTTCTGCAGTTTTGTTCTCAATGAACAATAAAAGTATCACAGGGTCCAAACATATGGAAATTAAGTTTCTGACCGTTAAGGAAATGGTTAAGAAAGGTGACATTACAGTGGAGCATATAGGAACAGATGACATGGTAGCCGATCCACTTACTAAGGGACTTCGCCCCAACGTGTTTCAAAAACATGTCTGCAGTATGGGACTTAAGGAGTCTATTGATATGCTAGATTAGTGGGAGGCTACGAGGAGCTCCAATTCATACATCTGTTATTTAATTAAGCACTTTGTATTTGATAGTTTGATATCAAACATTAAGAAAATTTTCGTGTTGAGTATCATTAAGTAACGATACTCATAGCGCGTTGTGATATATCACACTTCATTCAAAAGACTCGGACGAGTGTCAATCTGAGCATAAGGCTTATGGGCACTTCATTTATTTTCATTAAGCCTTTGTATGTCCATTATGGCACATTAAGTGAATTCTTAAGAAAGTGACATACGTGTTCGTTTGAGCACATAAAGAATTTCTCAAAGCATGGTTTAGTGCATTCATTCGAGAAATTGGTTGACCACAAACTAGGATAACAATTACGTGTGCACACATTCTTCATAATGTTATCCTAAATCCTAACCGCGCTTTGTCCATGTCAATTAAATCTGGAAGCTACTGTGACCATGGAAGGTCCGGTGTCGCTCAATGATGCGGTTGCCGCCATGATTCGGAGTGAAGGATTTAGTTGGACCGGATTGACGTGAGAGTAGACTCTTAATGTCGCATTCGCTAGTGGTACCCTTAAGTCTAGTGAAGACTTCATATGGAACGTCATGAGGTACGGTGAATCCAAGTCCAAGTGGGAGAATGTTGGAAATTTTTCCGTGAGGTGGACTAGGTTCGCCGAGACGTCCCGATGTTGTCGTGTGCGAAAAATTAGAGCCTATTCAGACTCTCACGAGCGCGCGTTAATTCAGTCGCGCGAACGATCGAAGCCTGTGATAGGTGGGCCAGATCGTCTCGTAACTTTATGCGCGGACTCGGTCTCGTCCTAGGCACAAATTTTTGATGGTTATGAAATCCAATTAATTTGAGGAGTTATTCTTTTTGGTTTGAGAAAATAATGATAATTAATTTCTCAATTTGTAACTCCTTATATGGGCTTTTCCTATTAATAGCCATATGGGTTTTTCATCCATCAATACGCGTGAACTAGGGTGAAAGGGAGCCGACTTTAGGTTTTCGTGAAAACTGCCGTTCCTGCTCTCCATTGCGCACAGGTGAAACCGCCGGCTACAACTTCTCCTTCTCCATTTGGCTGAACAGGAGCCGGCGATCTCCTTTTCCATCTTCGTCGCCGGCAAGAATCCCATCCGGTCTAGATCGAAACCGCCGGCCCTAGGTATTCTCGCCCCGACGCCGGCGATAGCAGGTGAAATCGCCTGCCCTTGATCTCCTCCGCCCCGACGCCGGCGATCGCAAGTGGGACCGCCGCCTCTAGCTATCTTCTGAATCGACCCCGGCGAGGCAGCGACTGATCTCGCCCTTCTGCTCCAGGCCATGGACGAGGAATAAGGCATAGATCTGTTTTTAAGAATCGCAGATCTGAAAAGGAAGAGAAGCTCACTCTTTTGGTTGTTGCTGTCACCGGTTCCAGGTATATGATAATATTTTATCAGATTACATTTTAATATCAGGCATATCAGATTCATGCTAGATCTGGAGTTGTTTTCTCCTGTTATTGAATTCTATTTAAAGTGTTGAATGCTATCAGGCTCTGTTCACTGAGTGTTATCAGATTGTTAATATCCTTATATCCTTTGATCTTACAATCATCAGGATCTCAAATTAAATTTGCCTATATCATTTACGGTCCATGATTAAGGTCTATGTGAGACAATTGTTTCACTGTATATATATATATATATATATATTGTGCTAACTCTCAAATTTGTAGAGATCAGAGTTGAATACATTTGTATGCTTGAAAGATCTACGAACACGGTGGACTTCATACGGAAGAATACATCACAGCTATTGCGCATTTCTGCAATCATGAAACATGAGCAGGAATCAAAGAACGGTATAAATTAATTCCGCACTTCAGTTATCTTACCGTTCTATTCAGCTTTGTATTATTTGCGTGTCTCTCAATTTTGTGAACTCATTTAGAAAATACTGCTTGCGTTTTAAAATTCCAATTGAGATAAATAATTTTGAATAAGAACGATCCTTGTGCGTTTTGTTGTCGCTGCATTCAGCAAAAAATAATTATCATTAATTCTTCGATAATACTATTTCGTAGCGACACACACCCTTTAGTTTTTATCTAACAGTTCTTACATGAAAAACCGGAAAAGAAAAAAAATCATGGGGCGTGATCTAGTTCAAACAATCCAGTAGTAATTTGAAGTACAATTTAGAGGATATGTGAGGGTGACATTCCACCGTTTGATTTCATGAAGAAAAAGGGTGTGATCTCCTCTGGAGAACCGCGCAGGTTGTGCAGGAAGTTGTATGACACTATTCCAGAAATCTTTATTCACCATGCAGAAAGCTCAGTGATTCCACTTCAGAAGATTCTATTTTCCATACAGAAAGCTCTGCAGTTCCACTACATAAGGTTATGTTTGCCTCACAGAAAGCTTTGTGGTTCCTTTCAAGAACGATAAGTTTGTCGTGCAGAAAGTTATGTGGTCCCACCTCTCGCATATTCTCTCTGATGATTGGGTCGTACTCTTTGTGGGTTATTTGAGTTCATTATCTTAACAGTTGCTTTCGTTGCTGTCATATCATTACACTGCTCGGCTCGAAGCCTACACAGCTCAAGGGATACCTCTCCAACCGAGTAGTAGAAAACTCTGAGAGACTTTCTCAACTTCTAGGTGGGGACCCTCACAAAGCATTAAAATATCACAGGTCCTGCCAGAGTAACTCTTCTAACTCTGGCGGGGGACTACTCGGAGGAAGAAATCTCGTATGTGATAGTGAACCTCAGTATACCCACGATCACAAGACGAGAGTAGGGAGTATAATCCAAAGTCGGAGGTTAACAACTAGTAATGTACATGAAAAGGGTACGAGAGTATTTCATTTGTTTTCCATCAGTGGTGTCAGAGCATGACTTTGATCTTTGGATTTCTCCTCACATAAATCATGAACTCATCATCTACCAATTACTAGCTCCAACCACAATTACAAATGGTTGTCATGCAAATTTTCATGAACTCATCATCTACCAATTACTCCAACCACAATTACGAATGGTTGTCATGCAAATTTTCAACAACGAGTCATGAACTTTGGAGCATCAAGATGAAGACATTGTTTATCTCCTATGATTTATGGGACATCATTGAGTGTGGGACTTCCATTGTCACCTCCAGCAAAGCCGTAAAAGGAACACCACCCACGGTAAGCAAAGAGGAGAAGATGAAGGATGAAAGAGCCTTGCTACTGATTTAACAAGGCGTCTCCAATACAATATATATTTCACGGGGTAATGGGAGCATTATCTCCCAAATTAGCAAGCCTGGAAAATTCAAAAAGTTGAATTCAAAGGCTCTCAGAAGGTCATCACTATTAAACTTCAAACCATGCGGAAGAATTTAAAATACTGCAAATGGCACAGGGTGAGACAAAACAAAACTTCATTGTAAGAACAAATACCATGATAAACCAAGTCTGGAATTTGGGAGACAACTTAAGAGGATAACAAAATTGTTTCTAAGCTGCTTAGGTCTCTTACACCATCCTTTGATCCAATTGTCATGTTCATCGAAGAAGCTCATGATCTCTCAACTTTATCCATTACCGAGCTGCAAGTATCATTGCAAGCCCTTGATAAGCAGTTGAGAAAGCATTATGGGTTCGAAACTGCACTTCAAATCAAAATGCATCTCCACAAGACCAATGATAAGAAGAAGAAACATTATAATTCAATGCAACAAAAACATTTTCAAAAGCAAGAAGGAAGAGGAAAAGGGAAAGGAGGAACTCAAGAACAACTACATGAAAAACGAAGTCGATTATGCATATTGTATAAAAGAACGAATCACAAATTCAAGGATTCTTTCTGGAAATGCAAACGATGCAAGCCTGATCATTTTGAAGAAGTAAACCTCAGTGAAAATAGATAAAAGAAAATGGTGAGCTGCTGTTTTTCTCCACCAAAAGTCTAAGAGTTGTTGTAACCACATTTGGGTTATCGATAGCGGATGCTCAAATCACATAAGAAATAACAAAGAGTTGTTCTCTTCCTTTGATGATTCCTTAAAATCATAGGCCTACCTTGGGAGTAGGCAAGACAAAGCGAATTGAAGAAATGGGCAATGTAGTTGTACTTACCAAATTAAGCATTGGAGATTGTATATCACAGAAGTGCAATAGTTTTGTAGGATAGAGTGCATACCCAACTGGTCTATATAAGCTTGAACTTATGAAAATGGCATTACTTTTTTCCCTTAAGGAAATAGCAAACAACACACGTGTCGAGTGAAGGTACGCTGGATCCAACATTCCCCCCCCCCCCCCCCCCCCCCCCCCCTCTCAGTGTTCAGTACAACCCACCAGGATAGAGTGCATACCCAACTGGCCCCGTAAGCTTGAACTTATGGAAAGGGCGCATCTTTTTTCCCTGAAGTAGCAAACGCGCCACGAGCTGAGTGAAGGTACGTTGGACCTAACATGTTTCTACAGGTCGCTCAAAATTTGTTAAGCGTGGTCCAACTGATCAGTATGGGCACAATGTGAACTTCCACAATGGAGAAGGCCACATCCTGAACGGAGCATCTGGTGCCCATCTTGCCTCAACAAAAAATGTCATTGAATATATAGTCTTCTTTCTCAATATGGAATCAGCATATGATCAAGCTGCCTTCACATGTACTCAGGGTTGCAGCAATGAGGCGCTTCTCTGGCATCATCAGCTTGGTAATCTCCACTAGGAAGCGATGCAATCACTGAAAGATAAAGAACTCTTAATAGACCTACCAGAATTCAAATTAAAAAGCAGTTGTGAAGGATGTATTACAGCCAAACCCCCCACAATCTGTTCCCAAATCATTCCTCATGGCAAAGCTCCATCCCTCTAAAATTCATACACTGCGACATTTGGGGACCATCCTCCACAATAGCTATTGAGAGTAAGAGGTGTTATCTACTCTTAGTTGATGACTTATCATGTCATATGTGGATCTTTTGCATTTTAAGAGAAAGGCTGAAAACACTAGAGAAAGAATCACAAACACACACCAATTACTTTGTTCCAAAACAACTTCTACTTCATGTTGCTGGAAAATACTCCACACACACATACAAAATGGAAGAACTCTACTTACATAGAGCACAAAGCACCAGAGTTAAATTAAAGCTGAAAAGACAACCCCCATTACAGGTTTGGGAGAACACATATAAAAACATAAATTAACAAAGTTTATTTTAACTTGTGCAGGAGGCACGCCTAGCAGAGCTTAGGTGGGGCCAGAGAGGAGATTTGCTTCAGCTTCAGGTTCATCCTTCTCATTGAGGATGTGTCGACTGTCTGGACTACTTCCTTTCACATAAATCCGGCGCATTCTATACATTCCAAAATTTCAATAAGTGGATCTACTTCCTTTCACATAAATTATGTATTGCTGATGAAGACAATTTCTCTCCAAACCTTTCATTACATTCTGTGAAGATCATGGAATCAAGAGAGATTTAACTATGCCAAGATCCCTGCAGCAAAACTGTGTTATAGAAAGACTAAATGACACCATCGATCGTGGAAATGACAAGAGTTATGTTGCACTCATCTAACATGCCTAAACAATTCTGGGCTGAGGCATGCAACACTGCTGCACTATAGTATACCTGAATATATCTCCTACAAAGGGACTGAATCTCTCAACAGATTTTGAGGCCTTATACGAACGAAAGGCATCCATATATATCATTTAAAAAAATGGTTGTTTGTCATATCCACTTGCAGAAAATAGTGATAAATTAGATCCCAAGAGCACAAAAAACTTTTCTTTGGGTATAACACTTAAGCAAAAGCATACAGATTATTTATAATGGCTCATGATGCTCAAAACAACTTCATCATCTACCAATTGGATGTGAAAGCAACCTTCCTAAATGGTGTAATCATAGAAAATATTTATGTAGAACAGTCAAAAGAATAAGAAAGAAAAGGGGCAGAAGAGAAGGATTACAAACTACAAAAAATATTGTATGGGTTGAAACAACCACCGCTTGCTTGGAATTGAATGCTAACATTGACAGCAATCTATCGATATCTAGCTAGCTACTCGATCCACCCGTATATTCTTATATTTTGTCTTAATTAGTATATAGGAAGTCAAAAAAGGAGAGCAGTAATACAACATTCTCCAATACATGCATATGAAGCCTGCAAGAAATGATCGAGATAGGGATACAACTCTAGCTTTTAATTTGTTTGGCAAGTAATAGATAATATAACTTGATGGCATGGGATTATTAATAACTTAATGTATTAATAATTATAGGGAAATGATTCGCGTGGCGTCCACAATGGCCCGACCGGAGCCCCACATTGAGGTATCAAGCTTCGAGGTACCTGAAGGAGGAGGGGTGAAAGTGACCGTTGTTGCACATCGGCGAGAGAGAGAGAGAGAGAGAGAGAGAGAGAGAGAGAGAGAAAGTGAAAGGGAGATAGGAGGAGGAGGAGGAGGAGGAGAAGTTGTGCGGTGGGCCGGTGGCGGTGCGGTCGGCATTCCCGATGAGAGAGAGAGAGAGAGAGAGAGAGAGAGAGAGAGAGAGAGAGAGGCGCAGGGGCGGCAGATGTGGGGGAGAGCATCCAGATAGGGACGTTTGCATGCCCCCGCTTTGCTTTCCCTCCCTCATCCGTTGTTTTCGCAGTTATGTTACTCACTGCCCTTTTTTTCTTTCTTTCTTTTTTTTCTTCGTTCTTTTTTCTTTCTCCTTCTTTCTTTTTAAGAAAAAGGAAAAAGGAAAGAAAACATTACAAAAGTAAGAGACAGAAACTGCGTGCTTCTTCTTCTTTCTTCTTCTTTGTGTGTGTGTGTGGCCGAGAGAGAGAGAGAGAGAGAGAGAGAGTGAGTGTGTGTGTGTGTGTGTGAGTTGTTGGTGGATCCCTTGACTGCCTCGCGGGCAATAGCTAGGCAGATAGCTCCAGTGTAGTACGTACGTAGTGGAAGCAGGACTGTGGAAATATTGGCCGGGAAATGTAGAAAAGCAGATAGATTCCATGCACGCGCCTAACCCTCCGCCTCCTTAGCCTCCCTTCCAGCTAGCTTTTATGTCCCTAAATATACAACACATATACACAGGTAATTAAAATGGCGCCAGCCCTAGCATTTATTTACACACTATTTACTCTTTAGCAATTATAGACTACATATTACAGAAGAAAGAATAGAGAGAGAGACAGGCAGACACACAGAGAGAGAGAGAGAGAGAGGCCAAAGGAAGAAGAAACAAAAGCTCAACGCTTTTTGTGATTTGACCGCACAGAGCTGTTTGGCTGAATAACAAAGCAGCAAATCCTCGCTCCTCACTCACCACCATACTTCTCTTTGTATTTTTGTGACACATATATATATCTATAGATAATAATTAAGAGCAGTAAATAAGTTCTACACTTGCTGTCCTTTCCTCAATTTTACCTTGCTAGCTACCCGCGGCCAGCAGCTACCTCCCCTGCCGGCCGGCCGTAACTACTTTAATTTGTTAGCTTATAAATTAGCCCGCCCATATATATTATTCATTAATTAAATTAATTAGGATTTTTTTAGCTATATAGGTACATGTTGGTTCGGATTAAATTATTTGCACTACATATATTGTCCTCCCCGGCCCGGGCTGACCACTTGACACCATTATACTTAGCTTAATTGTGTGGTCCTGTTAATTCAGTATATATATGGCCGGCCGGTTATATACTCGTACACAACTAATTTCCTCATACACTAATTAAAGCAAACATTCTCAAGCACACACACATATATATATATATATAATTACATATATAAGCTTAAGCTTTTTTAAGCCTAAAAAAACTTGAGTTGGTTCTCCCACAACACCTATCGAAATTAGACAAATAATATATATATATCAGCACACACACAACCCCTTAATTTGTATTCCACAGCCTGCAAGTATATATAATTATAAAAACCATTTCAATATCAGCTAGCCGCCGTAATCATGAATTAATATGCAAACATTATTAGTACTAATTATGAGTATGAATAAAATATATTAATTAATTCTCCATATAAATCAATTCCCTATCTGTCTTTATTTATTTATTTATTAATTCTTTCTGATCACCCTTCAATTGCTAACATCACAATATATATTACTACTAATGTGCATGCTCCGACTTTATTTAGGAGTTAATGTTTGGCAACCAGAGCATCTTTAGCAAATTATATGTAATGTTTTCTCATTAAATAATATTTTTTATTTCTCTCATTTTTATATTTTCTAAATTTATTTTGTATTGCTTTTCTTTTTATATAAAAATGATGAGAAAACATTACAATTCAATAAAAATGGTACAAAAAATATTTTATTATTAATTATTTTATGTGTAATTATGACCGAATGTTTATATGTAACATAAACTAAAAAATATTAAAATATTTGTATAATAAAAATAAGGCAATTGTTATTTGAAGACCATAAATGTCTATATCCACATGGCAACTTTTCCCACTTTATTTGAGTTTTCAAATTGTTATCTGCAGTAGATGTCTCCGTTCTCCTGAGCAGAGCCCGACAATGAAGGAACATCTCCGACGAACTTCTGAGCACCTCAATGTGTGCACGGATTGTGATTCATAAAATGAATGCGCGGATAGTCGAGTTGAGAAAGAAAGGCGATTTGTTTGGTGTTCAATGTGATTTGGTTTGTTAAGTTTGGGAAGATTTCGATAGTTAGGTTTACTCTCTCCTTGTGGTGCGTAAGGCTAAGAGGATGATCAAATTTTTTTTTATATATAATTTTCTTTACTAATTAATATGTGGATAACAAAAATATCTGCAAATAACAAATTTGACCTCCTTTAGAGCTGCGAATAGACAAAATCTGTGAAAAATAGCAATGAAATTTATTTAAAAAGGCAAGTGGGCTTTTTTATAAATGTAAAAAAGAAATTAAAAGTAAAAAAAAAAAAAAAAAACCGGCGTTCAGGATCTGTTAAAAGTGAGGGGGATATGATCCCGAGAGCAAGCAAAAGGCCAGAAACAAAGAAACAACAGCCCACATGAATTGACAGCGCTGCCCATCCTTTCTCCCTATATTTCAAAAACTCAACATTCCAACCCTTTTCACCATTTTTTTATTTATTTTGAAAACATTTATTTTTTCTAATTACCTCCCCCATTTTTAACCGCAGTCCAATAAAAACCATACCTCACCCTCTGCTCGCCCTTGACGCCGCCATCACATGTCTGCTCGCCCACCGCCGCTGCCCTGCCTCTGCTAGTTTGGGCGAATCTCATAAGTCCTTCGCTTCAGTATTAATTATCTTCTTTAGCTTGATTTATCTTTCAGTAATTCAAATATTTAATTTTGCAATATAAGACTAATATTGATCATTTTGAGTTGCGGATAAATAAATAAATAAAGTTTGCGGCTAAGAATGAGATTGCGACAAGCCAATTTTAAGTTCCACTTAACAATCCCCCGCAAATATTGCAGCTCGAATGTTGAGGTGAGGGGGTTCGAGAGAAGACTAAAATTAAAGAAAACAAAATATAATATTATCAAATCAAAAATCAAATCAAATAAAGTTGGGTGTTTCTGTGTGATGAGAGCAGCTCGTGTTATCGAAACCTGTGATGATAAGTTTGGATACGAGAAAGCTTTGCGGATGTCAACTGCACTTTTTGTTCTTCTCTCTCTCTCTCTCTCTTCGTGCGTCCGATGCACAAGAGCTCTGTGTAAAGTGGTCATTTAAAATCGAAAATAATAAATAGAATCAGGACTGAAGTGGAACCGCAAATAAAAGGACCGAACTGTTTGCAAATTTTTTGAGTTCCAGTGTGATTTTTGGAACCGTGAGCAACATTGGTCTGTGCGTGGTTCTTTAATTTTATTATCTGGACCGGAACCGGAACCGGAACCGCAATATATAAGTCTCAAGCGTTTTTAAGATTTTTAGGACCGATCTGAACCGGATCAAAGCAGATCCGAACCGCAAACTGTTTATTATTATTATTATTATCAAAATCTTTGTAACGAGCGGTGACATGTCACCCTAAAAAAACAATACTTTTTGCAACACATAAATATTAATGGATCGTTCAGAACTGTGTTAGGCCCCGTGGTTTTTTCCCTTTTCGAGTTTTCCACGTAAAAATCTCGTTGTCTACTGTTGGTTTTCACTTTTGACTGTTTGCACGTTCGGCTCACTCTCGAGCTAAGACGGTTCAGCTTGACCGGTCTAGGAGAGCTAGCGTTGAACGACCCGCAACAAGTTCCATTAATTATATTTGATTTTCTTAAGGGATGATAAATAGTTTGTTGCTTTTTTTTTTAAACACCCGGCCCTTTTATGCGCGCGGTTAACACCCTTCCATCAACGAAACATTACTATTTTGAATAAAAATCACATTCAATATAAAAAATATGTCTAATAATATAATTAAGCACATCAATTTTGTAATGTAAAGTAAATGAGAATCATTAATATTTTGAATAAAATCACATTAAATATAAAAATATGTCTAAAATATAAGTAATAGTTTCTAATCGATCAATCCTGTGGTTTTATTGCTCCGCGCGCATTATATAACTAATTATCAGGTGGCATGATCGAGAAGAAAATGCATGTATATATATCCTGGTGCCACCAGGCGCGCAATAATAAATACAAAGACTTTTTATTTTTTTTATTTATTTTCCTAAAAGCGTTTCACTATAAAGTCAAAGTCTCATTCAACAATGTGATACTAGTGATGTAGTCAGAGCAGATGCCATTTAGATATATATATATATATATATATATATATATATATATATTTATACAAATGAAAATATAAATATATGTACATATACATATAATAATAATGTGAAGCGCGAGACCGAGAGTACAAGGTAAAAGCTTTCTACCACCACAAAAGTCTTCTCTCTCTCTCTCTCCTCTCTCTCTCTCTCTCTCTCTATCTGTTGTTATTTTAACATTATAGTATATATTATTTTTTTACTGAGCCAACTCTGAATTCCTAGTACGCTGCGCTAGCTGCATGCATGGCTAGGTTCTATGACAGTCCTAGCTCAGATTTAGCTGCTAACCTCCCGCAGTAGATGCAAACAAGTGGGGGAGAGAGAGAGAGAGAGAGAGAGAGGCTAGCTTCCATGGCGGGACACTAGCTAGCTTCCCACTGCTAGCCCTAATATATAGAAGCAAAAGTGAGACGATATGCTGCGTAGACGACGTAGGCACGTGATTCTTTTTAGCAGCCAGCTAGCAACTCTCATGCTGGCCAACAAACATTAAAAACTAATTATTCGCACCACCAAATTAATTAACACTAAGATATATAAGACAGCAAGCTAGAACGTTTTCTTAATTTGATCATGTAATTATATTTTCTTGGAAGCAAAAAGTTAACTACGTACCTAGCTAGCTATCTCATACAAAGCAAACGTATTTCAAGATGATCATAAACTAACTCATCAATGTTTAGACATAAAATGTTGACCCGCTTCAAATAAACTATCTCCATCATCAAGCCATTTTTCCTGTAGTAGCATATATAGTGTAAATTCATATTAATTAGGGTTATAGCCGCCACATGCGTTAATAAACCTAACATCACGGTTCTAAAAAAAAATTTGAGTAAAGACTAGTTGTGTTTGATATCCTCCATGATTTTTTACTACCACAGTTTTGTTGGTCATTATATTGTTATATATGTACACCCCTATCGTAGAGCTAGAAATTATTCTTGGCAGTGCCATTTAATGATATTAAAAGAACTTGTGTATTCTCAATACAAGTTGCACCTGATCAAGTTTGTGCAACATGTCATCTAATGTTCCTTCACCAATGAGCCACAATCGTCACCCAAATATAGAAGCATATATATCAATTTTCTTCATCAAAAAGTACTTAAAATAAGATGTACCAAAATATTGACTAAGAGTAACATTCATGCTCAAAAAATCAATAGTGAGTCATCTCTATCAAACCCAAGAGTTGTCTTTGTAGCATCTGCACGATCATTCACATTCCTTGTACATTGTGGAAGATTTTTTTTTTAAATGTGACATATCTATTATCTACTATACAATTATAGCATATGGCACACCATTCTTCTTTCATTGGTGGAGGTTTTGTAATTCACAAAATATGATCACTTATCAAAGATACTCCTCCATCCATCTAATCAAATATGGGCAGCCCGATGCACAAGGCGTCCCCGTGTAGGGAGGGTCCGGAAAAAGGTCCCACCACAAGGGTCCATCCAATCAAATATAAGCATCATAAAAAGGGCTTTCCAGCAATTTTCCAATAAAAATGATGACCGAACCCTTCCAAACGAAGGCATTATATGTTTGAAAACATGAACTGAAGTATGTTAACCGTAAGCATGATGTAGAAATCTAAGAGTATTACTATGAGTGAAGTACAATTACGCAGGGCCCACTCCATCGGTTCACTTGATGGTGTGGATCGAGATAGAAGTTTATAAGGCCTTCTATCTTGAGTCTTGACTCATGTTATTATATAAGTATATATCTATGTTTTTATTATATAAGTACATATGATATATACTAGGCTCATGTTTGTGTGTGTACAAGGATATAAGGGCGAAAATAAGCCTTGAGGGGAAACAATGAGATGAATGACCTTGTGTACAACAAATCATTTGTACATGTGCTGATAATGCCATCAATATTTGGTCACCTCAATATTAAGGACCTGATACATGGCATTCCAGATTTGGTCACCTCAATATTAAGGACCTGAAGAAGCTCAAGCACAAAAACCTTGTTATAGGACTGCCAAAGATTCAAGACCCAAGCAGTATTTGTCAAGAATGTGCCATGAGTAAAATACACAAGCTTCCTCATCCTCAAATCACCTCCAGGAGAACAACAAAACCATTAGAACTGGTCTATGCAGACACATGGGGTCCTACCAGAACCCCCTCCATCTCAGCCATGGCAGAAAATCAAGTAGACTGCAAGGTGAAGACACTAAGGACTGACAAAGGTGGCGAGTTCATGAGCAATGCTTTTACCTCATTCTGTGAAGAACATGGAATAAAGCGTGAACTCACAGTGACAAGAACACCAGAACAGAATGGCACGGCTGAGAGAAGAAACAAAACATTGAGAAACGTTGTTGAGGCTTGAAGTTCTCAGGTTTCTTATTATACTCATAATGTTTGCTATCATGTGGGATGATCACCTTCCTTTGAAAGGCTTGCTCCAGGTTCTGATGCTCAAATCTTTTCATCCTCTCTTCATGGGCTTGGAGTGAACCCATGAGTTCATTGATGGTGAGAGTGTTGATGTCTTTAGCCTCTTCTATTGCCGTTACCACAAAAGCATACTTGAGAGTGAGGGTCTTGAGAATTTTTTGAACAACCTTCTTTTCTTCTATAGTATCTCCATAGCTTTTAATTTGGTTTATGAGGGTTGTGACTCTGGAGAAGTATGAGTGAGTGTTGTCATCCTCTCTCATGCTTAGGGTGTCGAACTCTTGCCATATGTTTTGTAGTTTGAATGCTATAACTTTAGATGATCCCTGAAAATCATATTTCAGGATGTCCCAGGCTTCCTTAGCCGTGGAAGCACCCATGATCCTAGGGAATATGCTTCTCCCAATCCCTTGTTGGATATGTAGGAGAGCTTTTGCATCCCTCTTTAGGATCTCTGAATATTCCTTGCGCTTAGCCTCTTCCCATGCTGAAATGGGGTCATCTTCTGCTGCCTTTGTGTATCCAACTTGAATCAAGTCCCATAGATCTTGAGATAGAAAAAGAGTACGCATTTGTACGTGCCAAAAATCATAGGCCTCCCCCTCAAAGATGGGAACCCCACTTGGGGAGTAAAGAAAATTTTGTTTTGAAGAGCTAGAGGATGCCATATGATGAAGAAGATGAGGAGAAAACTGAAAAACTGAAGGAAGCACACACGATGTTAGCACCAAACTCCTCAGCCTTCTGATGGCGGATGGCACAATAACATCAAAGCCTTCCCTCTGATACCATGTTGAGAATGGAAACAGGAAAGCCAACTTGTTTGAATGTTGAGAATGAAAACAGGAAAGCTTACTAGGATTAAAAACGGGAACAGGGAAAACAGGAGCTCAGTGAGCTAAACATTTGCTTGCTCGCCTTAACAGGAGAAGGAAAAGAGGGCTTTATATAAAGCCAGCCCATACAACAACTTGCAAATAAAAAAAACAAAATCAAAAGGGAGCACACGGCCCGACAGGTAAGGCACAAACTTCTACTGACACGCGCAGCGGCTGGATTTATTTCTTCAATGCAGGGAGCGGGGGCGGGGACGCTGCTTGTTCTTCTCCGTCTGATTCCAATGCTGCTTCAAGGTTCTTCTCTGCATCTTCTGGATTATGAGTGTTGTTTGGGGTATGCTTCAACAGATACGACGAGGAATTCTTGGCCGACGAGCATTGATGTCCTTTGCAGACGACTACGGTGAAAATGCACATTTCAAATATGGACGACGTTTGAAGCCCTGTAGAGAATACTTACTTGGAAAAGGGCGGACCATGTTAAGAAAGAGCAAAACACAAGGAAACCCCAAGGAAAGAGCTAAAGTTGTCTGGTGTTTGTTTCCCAATCCTTTAAGCCAAGAAAGCATTGTTGCCTTATGGCTGCGATTTCGCCATTATCAAAATGCAGACACCGAAAGGAAATAAGTGGTAGAGATAGGTGATGAACATTTCACTAAATAAGCACTTAGACATTTCAATCATGGAGGCTTTATAAATTTGAATATCATCTAATAACTTCTCATAATAACTCTCCTTTGAAGTCTACATTTTTAACAAAAAACATATTATATGTATCCTTAATGCATCCAACTCGATGATACTGGAATTGTTCATCAAATATGCTAAATACAAGTTGATCAAATGCTATGAAGGCCCTCATAAAAATAAAACTCCACCCATGTTTTTCTGTTAGAGATACTGTACAGGAAATAAGCAAGGTTACAGCAGCTCACGTGATAATCAATAACAGTGGTCAAAGGCTGAGCTGGATTGTTCAAAACCTGCAGCAATTACCTAAGGATCAAGAAACGCCAATGGCGGTAGCAAGTATGAAAGCTGTCTTGAAGAAATCGAATCAATGGTCGACATGGTAGGCTACTTTGAAGTTGGCAGCGAATTTGGGTATCTTCATCTAAGATGGTGAAGAATGGTATCACATGATCTAAGAAGCTGAATGATGTCGATGAACTGGATTTAACAGAAGGATTCCAGAACTCTGCAAGAAGATTGAGGTCGGCAGAAATCGGATTCCAGAACTCATTCGGATGAAGGAGAAGGCAGTGTGTGATCGTTTCAGCAGAATGGCGAAGAAGGAATACTCGGGCAACTCTAACGCAGCTGCTATCAATTGGCTGAATACCTATATGGCAATGGCGAGAAAAAATGACGAAGACCTAGTTGTTTTTAGAGCTTCCCAGTGATTGATTCAAAAGCTGATATGGAGAAATCTGATTGGAAGAATAGATTAGGTCGGTGGGCTTGTGTAGAGTGTGTCGGTTTATAAACCTATAAATAGAGGCTTAGGCATAGCTATAAAATCATTTTTGAAGTGACCTCTAGCAGCAGCTAGGAAGAGAAGGGTGGAGTATCAAAATTTTGACAAGTCCACTACTTGTATTATTCTTTTCATCAAACATAGATTGTTACTTCGTTTTATTTGGCGTTCTTTCGCTCTGCCACCATGTCGTCATTTGGTCCATGTACTTCCAACATTTTACAAATATGTACAAATATTTGCAATATATCAGCGCATCTATTTATTTAATCATACATATCTTTCCATACAATTAACCCATCAATTTATTTTATCATAAATATATTTCCATACAATCAACCATCCTTTGAGAAAACAATCGATGCTAAAGATAAATGATTAAATGTTCTTAAGAAAACATGCTGAAAGCATCAATACTTAAAATTATTCTATCAATCAAAGCTCGAAAATATTATGATCCATAGAAAACTGAAGATCACTCAATCCCACGATGGTAAGCATCAAGAACGTACCGGTTCAACTGATCGCCAAATATTTCAGTGGAGAACGTTTCCGCAACATGGCGCCGCGCTTCTTTACCCATTCTCGCTACGAACTCTGTGTCTGACAGCAGTTTCGACATCGCCTTTGCGAATTCTGAAGAGGTAGGATCACAGAGAAAACCAGTGGACTCGTGCCTCACAGTCTCCACAGGCCCTCCACTATTGCATGCAATCACAGGCTTCTTTGAAGCCATAGCTTCCAGTGGGACAATGCCAAAATGTTCATCCTGCGTAGACACATGAAACTGGATTTTAGTTTGAGTAGTTGTGAGGCCAATAAATGTTTGAGGCTTTTGGTTTCACAATAAAATGAAGTGGTAGTTATAGAATAATTTTTAGTCATTTAAACCATACTGCAGTCCACCGCCTGTGAAGGGGATCTACAGATTTTCCACGGATTTGCCTTCAGCATGTTCTGTGAAATGTAGGGCTGCAGATAAAAGGCCACATTGTTGCGTCTGTATTTTGCCACCCCCCACTCCGTTTGAGACAATTATGAGAGTTTACTTGCAATTGGAACTTCTGCGGTAGCATTTCTGGCCCATGGGATAATGCAGAATCAATCCCCCAGGCGCAATCAAATCGATACATGATAATACAATACAACAACAACAACAACACTCAAGCCATTATCCCACCATAGTGGGGTCGGCTATATGGATCCTCCGTCTCCATTGCGCCCTATCCAAGGTTGTGGATATCGGCCGAGGCCGACATGTCCGACATGTCGGCCGACATAACGTTTTGGGAGGTAAAACGTTTCATAACCGTTTTAAATTTTGGTTGTGGCGTTTTGAAAAAAACGGACCGATATATCGGTTTGGACCGATATATCGGTCCATTAAAACGGATATATAACCGATTTTTGGTTGTTCATCGTCGGCGTGGTTTTTATTTTCTATTATTAAACGCTTCGCAACCCGCAGTTCATTACGCTGCTCGTCCTGCCCTAACTCTCCCTCGCGCTCTCCGCTGCTGCTCTCCCTCACGCTCTCCGTTGGTGCTCTCGCTCGCGCTCTCCAGTGGTGCTCTCCCTCGCCTCTCTCGCGCTAGCTGGTTGCTATCTCTCTCGCGCGCTATCGGCACTCTACCTCTCTGGTTGTTATCTCTCTCGCGCGCTCTCCGCTGGTGATCTCACTCGCTGCTCCTGCCCTAGCTCTCAATCTGGTTGTTATCTCTCTCTCGCGCTCTCCGCTGGTGATCTCACTCGCTGCTCCTGCCCTAGCTCTCAATCTGGTTGTTAGTCTGCTCGCTGGTGCTCTCACTCTCTCGGTTGGTGCTCTCACTCTCTCGACTCTATCTGCTGTCAATCTCACGGGCTCTCGACTCTATCTGCTGGTGCTCTCACTCTCTCGGCTGGTGCATTCTTCTCCCTACTTCCCCCTCTCATTCTCCCTCTCTCGGCACTCTAGCTCGCTGGTTGCCCTGCTGCCAGCCGGACGGCCCTGCTGTCTTGCTCTCTGCTGCCTTATTGACCGTGACCCTGGTTGTGGGTTCTGTAGCATGGTGGCTGCTTGCTACTTGCTGCTCTGCTGCCTTGTTGTGGCTTGATTGGTGACTGTAGCTTGCTTGGTGACTGTAGCACGTGCACCCTCTAAATGTAGGGTTGCTTGGTGACTGTAGCACTCTAGCTTGCTTGGTGACTGTAGCACGTGCACCCTCTAAATGTAGGGTTTTGGCACTTTGCACCCGAAATTGTTAAATATTGAAAAATGCACCCCCTAATTACAAAAAGCTTGGCACTTTGCACCTTGGAGGGGGTGCAAAGTGCCAGCCTTTTTGTAATTGGGGGTGCATCTTGCAATATTTAACAATTTCGGGTGCAAAGTGCCAAAACCCTTTTTATTTGGCTCATTTATAATTTTGTTAGTCAACAAATGATTTGAAATACCCATATTATTAATTATTTATCCAACTTCATTTTACAATCGATGGTGCATGTATATCCAACTTCATTTTCTAGTTGTCTTGCTGTTTTGTGTCTTTTGATAAATAAAATGTTGGATGCTTTGTTCTGATACCAGTACTGATAATTGGGTAATAGTCTACGTGGATGCTTTGTTGGATACTTTGAATGATAATTGGGTAATAGTCTATTTATGATGCAAAATATTGTTGGATAAATAAAATATTGCGTAGATAATTTGAAAGATGACTGAAGATCTTATGACCTAATGAAGTTATGGGGCTTTTCTGATGTTGATTTTTTTCAACTAATCAATTAATTTTATATTTATTCCATTTAATATAACTAATATTTCTTTCATTTCATATTCCATAGAATGGCTTCTTCTGCTGGATCTAGTGAGGTACCCATCTCATTGGTACCAACCGGTAGAGATCCGTTCTGGGCATTTGGGGAGAAGTTGGTTGCAAACGACACCAACCGAATCAAATGCAACTACTGCAAGCAAACAGTGAATGGTGGAATTACACGTTTCAAGCATCACTTGGCTGGGTGGAAGGGTAATGTTAAGTCATGCCATCAGGTTCCCACCATCGTTAGGGCGAAGGCGGAGTCGGCCCTAAACTCAAATTTGGAGAGTAAGAGAGCTAAGAGTGCAAAGTTACAAGCCACCTTGAATGAGGTGATAGTTGGAGGGGTACATGAAGATGAAGTAGAGGAGACTGTCATGCGTTGCAGCATAGGTTCCAAGGGTCCAATGGACCAATTTGTCCATGCATCTGCGGAGTCTAGCAAGGGAAAAGATTCCCAACAAAGCACGATAGAGAGCAAGTACAAAAAGAAAGCCAGAGATGATGCTGTCGTGTACATAGGTAGATGGGCATATGAAAACGGTATCCCGTTCAATGCCATATGTAATTCCTCCTTCCAACAGATGGCTCATGCTATTGGGCTATGCGGACCTGGGATGAAGATCCCGACATTTTATGAGTTGAGGGAGAAGATTTTGCGAACGGAGGTGGAGAGGACGAAGGAGATGTTGGGCAGATTCACGCAGACCTGCAAATTGAATGGTTGCACTATCATGACCGATGCTTGGACAGATCGGAAGGGTAGAAGCGTGATGAACATCATGATACATTGTAGTTCTGGAGTGGCATTCTGGCTTTCGAAGAACGTCTTCTCCTCCGCACATGATGGAAAGTTCATCTTTGACTTCTTGGATGAGGCGATTGATAGCCCTGGGAGCCCAGGAGAGGACAGTATCTTGCAGATTGTGACGGATAACGCGTCCAATAATATGGCTGCAGCAAAGCTTATGAATTTGAAAAGGCCTAAGCTTTTTTGGACTAGTTGTGCAGCTCACACAATTAATCTATTGTTACAAGATATTGGGAAATTGAAGCCAATAAAGAGTGCTATCTCCTTGGGCCGCCAACTATCTATCTTCATATATGGTCATACCATATCTCTCGACATGTTTAGAGAGTCGACGAAGGACTTGGATTCTCATGAGCTTATTCGACCAGGGGTGACTAGATTCGCTACAACGTTTTTATCTTTAGAGAGTATCTTAGAGAAAAAGAATCAGTTGCGGGGCCTGTTCACATCTGCAAAGTGGGCTGCAACAAAGTTGGCCAGTAATGCCGGGGGAAAGCAGGTAAAACTATTGCATCTTTATTCATTTCATTTAAAATATATATTTGCAACTGAGGCTTTATAGTATTTTCTTATTTTCTTATTAATTATTTTGCATATGAAAGGCTGCAATGATAGTGATGAGCGCTAGATTTTGGGCGAATGTCGAGCTGGCTGTTGGTATATTCACACCATTTGTGAAGGTTTTGAGACGAGTTGACGGGGATACACCTTCCATGGGGTGGTTATACGGGGATATTAAAAAAGCTAAGGAAGAGGTTGCTGCTGTTCTCGATCACCAAGAGAACAAATATCTTCTTATATGGAAGTTGATTGATAGCAGATGGGAGAAGAAGATGAGCAGCCCTCTACACCTTGCAGGTTATTACTTAAACCCATATTTTTATTATTCCCATCGAGTGGAGATTGAGGCTGACGGCAGGTTTATGAGTGGTTTTGTTGAGTGTCTCTCAAGGATATATAAGAAAGATCCTTCTACACAGGATCACATTAGTGCTGAGCTTGATCTTATCAATACCAACAAGGGTTGTTTGGTAAAGACATGGCAAAGAGACAGCTACAAAATCCCAACTTAAATCCAGGTATATTTTAATATATATTTTTATTAACATTATTTTTTAATGATGTATTATGTTTTATGTATAATTGAATTGTGTTGTCATTTTATTTTCACAGTACATTGGTGGAGGCTTAACGGTGCTGATACGCCACACCTTAAAACTATGGCTATGAAGATTTTGAGCCTGACTACTTCATCCTCTGGCTGCGAGAGGAACTGGAGCACCTTCGAGATGGTAAATATTAATTTAGTTATTTAGTTAAACATAATATCTTGATATATGATTGTATGCATTATTTAACATTTTTTTAATATTTTCATCAGATACATTCTAAGAAGAGGAATAAACTCGACATCAAAAGATTAAACGATCTAGTATTTGTAAAGTTTAATGCTTTGCTGAAGTCGAAATATTCAGACACATCTCGAGATCCATTGGCAGCTAAGAATGTAGATTCTGGGAAGGTACAAGAGTGGATGGTAAATGCTGATCCTGAGGACGATGAAAATGAAGATGACGATGATGAAGTCTTTCCTGGAGAGGGGTTGACATGGGCACAGATTGGCGATATAGTCGACGCTGATCATGATGAAAGGAGGCCTCCAAGATTACCTACAAGCAAAGAAGTGGCAATTAGTTATCAAAGAAGGGGAAAGAGAAAAACATTGGAGGTGGACGAGGCAGATCTAGAGGGTTCATCAGATGAAGATCATATTCTATCTACTCTGCCGACTATAGATGAGTCTGTAAGTGATGAAGAATGAGGTATGTTTGACATATAATTTTTAAAATTATGATCTCATAAAAATAATTTACAGTTGCAAGTTGCTTAAAATTACTAGTTTTACAAATTTTCTATCATTAAAGTATTGTATATTAAATGTTATATATAGCTTTTAATATTTAAAAGTTTAATAGGTTATAAAATAGGTAGTACTGTGACATGTATAAAAAAATCAAGAACATTTAATTACATATATAATTAATTAAATATTAAAACCCGATATATGAAATAACCCCGATATATGAAATAACCCCGATATATCCCCCGATATATAAAAAACCGACACGAAAACACAAACCGACGTGTCCCCGACATCCGACATCTGCAAGCTTGGCCCTATCTTTAATCATAGTCTCACAAATGCCTAAGTACATCATGTCTTTCCTTATAGTTTCATTCCAAGTCTTTTTTGGTCTACCCCTCCCCCGTTTAGCATGACTAGTGACTAAACTCTCACAACGCCTAACAAGTGTCTCTAATGGTCTCCTATGTACATGTCCGAACCATCTTAAACGAGTTTCTCGCATCTTCTCTACAATTGGCGCCACTCCTGTCTTATCCCTGATACATTCATTCCTAATTTTATCCAGTCTCGTGTGACCACGCATCCACCTAAGCATTCTCATCTCCGCAACTACATGGTAATACAATAAACACACAAAAAAAATCTGAATCACACTGCATATATAAAATATATAACTGCAAAATCCATATACGAAGAAGTATACCGACGTCCATAACAGAAAATGTCGCAGAGAAGCTGGACTCGCTCAATCCACGGAAGAGAAAACAGTCTTGACTACAATCCCACAACGGACGCACAAGGTTCGTGACAGAACGAACCTTCGTCGTCGTTAGACGACCCACAACCACCGGAGAAGCACCCCACCGAGACCTGGTCTTGTCGCGTCTATGCATCCCGCCATCGTCTCTCCGCCCACATAGTTTTGTCGCACCTGCTGCAGCCCGAAACAACCTCGCCGCACTCGTTGCAACCCGCCGCAGCCTTGTCGCACTTGTTGCAGCCCGCCGCAGCCGCTCTCCTCTTTCTCTACATGGCTTGGCTTCTTTCTTCCTGTGGTGTATTATTCCTTTTCATCCAAGCACATTTTATAGGAGGCAGAAGAAGAAGCTACCAGGAAGGTGTTGGCGGTTATTGGAAGTTGGGAGGAAGGTGCTTGGAACCTTTTTAATTCCACATGCTTGAATGTAATCAACAATTGTGGGCTGGTAGGTGGGAGGTGATAAGTGTGTGTTAGGTAGAGTTTCAAAAGGCAAACTAACTCAACAATCACCACCTTGGTTTGGATTTCAAACATCACATTCTGCATGAAGCATCATTTGCACAAAGCATCATCTGCACGAAGCATTGTCTGCACGAAGCAATGTCTGCACCATAGCACCAGTCTGCACCAAGCACCACCTCAAGCTTTGGGAGTCAGCCAACTGACTCTAGTCGACTCCATCTCTGCTCCGGCTCAACCTCTGAATGTCATCGCAAACTGATCGTTGAAACTGATTCGCAGTACCCGAGTCCCAGAAGGACGATCCCCTGCATCACCAAGGCAATTCACCATGTCGGACTCAGAAATCATGAGTACACCACCTCGCATCGTAGTCCCCATCAGCCGGTATAGACTACCATGATGCACAGCTCTCCTGAGCATGGTGGGTTCTCACTTCACCGTCCGGAATCCACCACAGGCCACCCAACTGTAGCCACCTAAGTCCAATCCGCTCAATGATGTCAAATCCTACGCAACTTGGGCACTATATGCACCATCTCAAGCTTGTGCACCACCACATCATACATCCTCATCGTACAACCTCGTGTTCGCCGAAGGGTAAAATTGAGAATCAGGCACAAACGAGGCAAGAAGGAGCTCGCCGCCTTGCGAGGAGCGGGTCGCGAGGGCGAGGCGAGCCAGACTCGCCGCCTTGCGAGGAGCGGGTCGCGAGGGCGAGGCGAGTGAGGGCTCGCCGCCTCGCATAAGCGACTCAGGCTGGTAGAAGGGGGGCGAGCGCATTCTTCATCAAGCACTCGCTCGCCCAGGCTTCTGGATGCACGGGCTCCCAGGCGAACGAGGGGTGAATCCCCACTCGCCCGGGTGCCCAAGGGTCTAGCGAGTGGTGCATTCACGGACCACCGGCATTGTGAGATCTCGCGAGCTCGGCTCGTGGGAAGGCAGGCGAGTGGCACCTTCACGGGCCACTCGCCCAGTAGGGTAGAGGTGAATTTACCTAGATACCCTTGGTGAGCTGTCGATAGCCCTTCAGAACAGCGGAGTTTGGCTGTTAGCAGACCACTTTAGGGCGTGATTAGTAAAACCGAAAGGCGGAGTTACGCTATTAGCATACCAGAGGAGAAAAACTATATATAGACCCTGAAGGGCGCCTTTGGAGAGGACCCAGATCTTTGGCTTCTTCCTCCTTAGGACATCTTTGGTTAGCTCCTTAGGCTCTCCAAGGTGCCCGACTTCAGCTTTGGCTTAGGAGGGGGGGCGCTCTAAGATCTTCCGGTTGCGTGGTGAGACCTCCACGCTGCAGTCAAGAGTCTGTGTTAAGTTCTAAGTCTTCGGTCAGGTTCCTCTGCGGGATCAGTAAGTGTTAGTTGCCCCCTCTTAGGGGTCCGAACTCCTCGTTGGGCCGAATCTCGGTTCCAACACTCATGTCATTCATCCATATCCTCGTGACCTTGCACCTCGAGCCGTCACATCCAGAGAATAGACATTGATGCATCGAAGCAAATGTTTTGCTACGCACCAGGATCCAACAATCAACTGTCAGAGTCGCTCAGACTCTCAGTGATGGTGAGGACATCATCACTCCGCACCCTGACCCAACGTCATTATGTCTGCACCCTGGCCTCGAGGCCTTTTCGCACGCTGCGAACTCGCTCTCCTGTGTGACCGCACTGTCTGCAATGGTAACATACAATACCCTCCTTCGGCTTCGATCGAGATCGTGCTCCATCAATCCCTTGTCGAACCGCCTCACTTTACCCTTCGTTGCTGCCAAGATGTGACCACCCTCAGGAGTAGGGCCCTTTGACATCTGTCTGGATAGCACTGCGATTGTGACCTCCTATAGCTCAATTGTATCCTTCTCATACAGGAGCGTTGTCACCAAGGCTGGTAAGTTTTTATGAACAAGGTAAGAAGTGATAGGGTCTTCACATCTTCCTTCGTCCCTGCGCGAACTGCCTCTAACTGACATAGAAAACCACTGAACACATTTTGGTGTTCCCACAAATTGTCTCCTCCCTGTAACAGGCATCATGACCATCCCATGCAGTACTCATAGAAGTCCATGGTGAACCAGTATATTCTGGACTTGCACCTATCATAGGTCAAACTCGCCACTGTCGTTGAACTTCATCACTAAAAACTGTCCAGACTTGCGTTCTTCCCGTCATGGTTGTCATCTGGCATGTCAAGGAGACTTGATTAACTCAAAGGTCGAATTTGAAAAGATGAGGAACGGGCCTAGTCGTCACCTACTGCAGTCAAACCTTTCTCCGAATGTCCAATCAGTCGCATACACAACCTGACTCTGATATCACTTGTTGGGGATAAAGCGGAATCAATCCCCCAGGAACAATCAAATCGATACAGGGTAATACAAGAAATGCACACACAAAAAATCGGAATCACACACTGCATATATAAAATATGTAACTGCAAAATCCATATACGAAGAAGTATACCGACGTCCATTACAGAAAACGCCGCGGAGAAGCTGGACTCGCTCAATCCGCGGGAGAGAGAGCATTCTTGACTGCAATCTGCTAGCACAGTGAACGCACAAGGTTCATGACAGAACGAACCTTCGTCGTCGTTAGACGACACACCACCACAGGAAAAGCACCCCCACCGAGGCTTGGTTTTGTCGCGTCTATGCAGTCCGCCATCGTCTCTTCGCCCAACATAGTCTCGTCGCACTCGATGCAGCCTGCAACAGCCTCGCCGCACTCGTTACAACCCGCCACAGCCTTGCTGCACTCATTGCATCATCGCATCCTTATCGCACCTGTTGCAGCCTCGCCGCAGCCGCTCTCCTCTTCCTCTACATATCTTGGCTTCTCTCTTCATGTAGTGTATTATTCCTCATCATTCAAGCTTATTTTATAGGAGAAAGAAGAGGAAGCTACCAGGAAGGTGTGTTAGCGGTTGTTGGAAGTTGGGAGGAAGGTGCTTGGAACCTTCCCAGTTCACACATGCTTAATTGTAGTCAACAATTGTGGGATGGTAGGTGGGAGGTGATAAGTATGTGTTAGGTGGAGTTTCAAAAGGCAAACCAACTCAACAGCTCAAACTCCATTTTTTGGTGTTCATGACCGCAAAATAATCTACCACACCTCGATGGATGTGGTGGTGTATTGACCCAAAACATTTTCTATAAAAAAAAATAGTGTTAATGGCTATAACTATCTATATGTTACATCAATTTCTTCACCCGGTCCTAAAATGGAGTTTGGGCCAACGTCGATGCCTGTTTCTCCCGTCGAAGTCGATGCCTGCTTCTCCCATCGAAGTTGGCGCTTGCTTCTCCCGTCGAAGTCGACGACTGCTTCTGCCATCGACGACTACTGTCGGGCTTCCTCTTCTCCCGTCGACGCTACTGTCCAGATCTCCCGTCGACGTTACTGTCCATATCTCCCGTCGACGTTACTGTCCATATCTCCAGTCGACGCTGCTTTCAGATCTTCCCGTCGATGCTGCTTTCGGATCTTCTTGTCCAGATCTCGTGCATGTTCGTTGTTGCTGCCGCTCCAAACCTTCTTCTGGCTTCTTCCGCTGCTCCCTGCTGCAGTCGGATTGTCGATGGTCTCCACTGATGTTCTTGCCGAAGATATTGTTCCCGCTGATAGCTTCTCTCGTCGATGATGTGGATGATGGAGTGTGTTGCTTTTTTTTTTGCAATTTTATTTGTGTCTTCCTCGGTGTTTCGTGTGTTTTTTATGCATATTTGCACGTGAGTTTCACGTGAGTTTCACGTGAGGGGGAGAGGTTGGGATGAGGGAGACCCGGATGGTCTTTCCCGTTGTTCGCCTTAGTCCACACGACCTCTAGGCTTATGTCGGGTGTTGTTTGTGTCTCCCCAAGTTTTTACTTGATAATTGGTAGGTGGTATGGTCTTTGGTGGTGGTCTTTTTCCCTTTCTCTTTTATCCTTGCGGTCTCGTAGATTCATGTGTGTGGTGTTATCTCCACGGTCTCGTAGATTCGTGTGTGGTGTTATCCCCGCGGTCTCGTAGATTCGTGTGTGTGGTGTTATCCCCGCAGTCTCGTAGAATCGTGTGTGTGGTGTTATCCCCGCGGTCACGTAGAACCGTGTGTGTGGTGTTATCCCCGCGGTCTCGTAGATTCGTGTGTGTGGTTTCCTCTCTATCCGTCTTGTCCCACCTTTGCCTACCACCTTTACCCTTTCCATTGATGTTGTCAAGCTTAAGGTTTCCCCTCCAGCTTGAGGGGGAGAGTTGAGATTATTAATATTGGTCTATTAGTATGTGAGTAAGTTTAGTCCCACGTTGTGAGTCAAGTTTTATGTATCATTGTATTTCCTATATATTCCCCCCTTTGTGGATGAATAAGATAACTTGAGCATTTCTATTCTTTTTCTACTTTATCCCCAAAAGAACCTTAATCTACTTCTGAAAGAAGTTTGGAATAGTCACAAGCTGATTAAAAGAGACTATTCATCAAGAACAAATCAAAATGGAAGGCTGAAGCATAATTTACAACCAAATCATTGGACAATGTAAAGAACTAACAAGTTTTGACAAGATTTCAAACAAGCTTGCGATGCTGTTATCCCCACAATAATAAGAGCATAAATTTGCGGTAAATTCAATATAAGACAACATAAAACATAAATTCAACATAAGAAACAAAGCAAATATAGGTCACTTCAGAAAATTAATAGATCTATGGGCTCTGTTTGGGTTGGAAGAAAGTGAAGGAAATGAAATGAAATGCAAAAAGAGGTCTGATTATGAATTTAAAACTAATGATTGCAGTTGTAGTTCGATTCATATCTTTTCCTATAGAAAAAGCGCGACAAGTAAAAGGTATGAACTGAATGGAAATTTTGGACTTCTTCCTTTTATTATGCCACATAATTTGCTTCAAAAAAGCTTATTTTTTAAAACAGAATAGAAATTATGGCCCATAAATAGCATTTAAAAATCTCTAATGAGAGGAATTACACCTGAAGTACCGGGGGACTCAAGGTGGTGGGGGAAGGAGGGGTACTGTTACGGAAAATTAATTGACGATTTGCCAGCCATATATAGCATTTACACACTGAAAATAATTAAGTGACGATTTGCATTGTCCATTACAAAATAATGGATGTGTGCAAAAAGATTTGTCGCATCAAAAATAAAAGGGAATTGATATTAGCAGTCCGGAACTGGCTATTCGCAGTCCATAAATTTTATTTGCAGTCCAAAACTATATTTGCATCACACTCTCATCCCAAATAAGCGAAACACTTTGCTGATTTATTAAGCACTAGAAGCCTAGAAAAATATCTTAAAGACTCTAAAACAATTTAAAAACCTAGTAGAAGGACAAGTTAAATGGCATGCATAGAGGAATCAACTCTAAATCAAGAGAGGGAGAGACAACGCGACCGATAGAACTACGGCTAGGGTTTAGGCAACGGGAGGAGAGGGATGGAGAGGAGGAGGTTATTCGATGGGGTGCGATTAGCGAGAATTGGACTATGAATATAATTAGGATTTTTACAATTTTTGGGGTGCGAATAGCGAGAATTGGACTGCTAATATCAACTCTCAAATAAAAAGACCTTCCGCAAAAACAATTTTCATCATTTACCACAGCAAGAAAGAAATTTTGAATGTGAATTCTCAACTAACCAAGCTAAAGAAATTTTGAATGTGAATTCTCAACTAACCTTTGGAGTGTACAGAACACAGATGCAACTGGATAGCAATGTGTTTCTCTCTGCTGTTGAGCAAGAAGTGATAAACTTTACCCTATCTGAAACTCCTAAATCCTTCGCCAACCTTTGCAGTTCATCCAAGTACTCTAAATTTTCCTTAAGACGGTTATCGAAGCCACCTGAAGCAAAAAAAACAAAGACTCGTCAATATCATCATGCTGATCCACAAGTGAATGGAACAAGCTAACGACCTCTCACAAGGTTTTCTTGAACTTGGACAAAAAATTAGTTATTTCTATTGAAAATCAAAAAGAGATTGTGCCACTCCCCGTGTTATTAAAGCAAGAAAAAAAACTGAGCAAGGAAAGAGATTTTGGTACACACCAAAATAGATTGCACTAATAGTAGATCAAGATACACTCGGGAGGAATACTCCTGCAAAGCTTCTGAGAGCCGGTTCCCCCAAAGACTGCTCTCCACGAGAGATTGCGAGTCTAGACTTCTAAGATAATCACTAAGACTTCACACCCCTCCTAATATAGAAGAGGAGAATACTCTTAATTACCAAAATGTCATTAATACATCATATCCTAATACTATACGCTCCTAAATGATTGGGTCTAGATATCCACTAATAGAGGGCAGTCATCCACATGTAGTGCATACGTATCAACTCCGCCCTTCAAAAAGGACTTTATCCTCAAGGTCTAGTCCCAGTGGTGGCATCCTCAAGCTTAAGGGCTTCAAAATCGGCAATTTTAATGTCATCATCTTCGGCAGTGAGCAACAACCACAATTCTTTAAGGGGACATTTTTTAAGGGGAGAGTAAGATTGTTTGCATCAGAAACAAAGGCCCTGGTGGCAGAAGTCAATGTCATTTTTTAAACTTTCCAATCGTTTCAAACTATCTAAAGTAGCATTAATCAAATTGACTTTTTCTCGTTTTATCTCAGAGTATCCATTCGTTCGATACTCATATGCTTCCATTTCCACTTTACATAATCAAGCCCGGACTCTTTCAAATCGGAGGAGAATAAAGAGAGAATCCCATTTTACATGTCAATACCAACAACAATGAAATTTAGAGTAAAGAGGAAAATCCGTCAAATTTTAGAATCGCGAGGGTTCAAGTCCCTCTATCCCCAATAAAAAACCCATTTTACTTCCTCACTTTGTTCTTTCACAAATGGATAATAATGGAATTTTTTGTATATTCTTCCAAATGCAATCCAATTTCATTTGCATTTTCCTAAAATGGAAAATTACTACGGAGATTGACCTGAGAATACATGATCCCAGGTGGATACTTGGCTTGGTGTGAGAGGTGGAGTGTTAAAGGATATGGCTTTGGTAGTGGAAGTGGGTGGGGGTGTGGGGTGGGGGGGGGGGGGGGGAGCATGGGGTGCCGTCGAAATCTATGATGGGGGAGCTTCATAAGGTAGTAGAAAGAGGGCATATGCTTACTTGTGTGGTCTACTACCCGCATCGCATCGTTTTGATTTTGTTTGCAATTTTATATTTTATTACGTAGCATATGTTTCCGCACATGTTCGTTTTTTTTTCAGTTATGTATTTTATTGCAAGAAGGGGAGTTTTGGCGCGCCGGTTGAGGTGCTATCGTGTAACCTTGAGGTCACGGGTTCGAGTTCTGGAAGCAGCCTCTTGCAAAAATGCAGGGTGTTTGCCTACATTTCACCCTTGTGGCGGGGCCCTTCCTCGGACCCTCGCTGCTCGGGGATGCTTTGTGCACCGAGCTGCCCATTATGTATTTTATTGCGCATCTCAGTTACACATTTTTGTACGGCTTATTGGAATGATCGCCCAATAAGACCCTGAATGGAATGATTCGTGAAATTAGGTAACATGGTATCTTTCTTTAATTGTACAAATTTTAAAATTAAAGAAAGAAATATAAAAAAATATATCTTTCTTTAATTGTAGAAATAATCAATGAGAAAATTATGGAATCCTCAAAATGAAAACTTTGGAAACCCTCCCTCTCTTTGGAAACCCTCCTCTCTAAAATCTCCTTATAAGAAATCTATTCTTTCTTCTAAAAAAAACTCCCCCTCTTTAAAAGCCCCCCCCCCTCTCTTTGGATACCTCCCAGATTCGCCGAAACCAGCGTACAACCCCTATTTCGCCACGCTGTGTCCTTCCGTCGCCACTACGGGCCCTTACGACCCCCGGCGACCTACCCTTGTCGTTCTCCATCGTTCTTGACGATCCCTGCCACGGAACAACCACCATCCACCCCGATTTCATTCTCCAGAAGTCTTCCCTGTCTCAAGTGCCCCCTCCTCCGACGTTTCATTCGCGTATGTAAACTTCCCCTCCCTCCGATCAGTCACCGTCGAGCCTTCGACAACAATCTAGTTACAGTTGGAGGCCATTGCGACTGTTCTGAACCCAGACGACAGCTTCACATCAAGTTAGGCGTGCAAAAAGGCCCTACGAGCCCAAGACGGGCTCGGGCCCTTTTTGTTGTCGGACCCAGGCCGGACCCTGTTCAAACCATGCCCGGTCCTTAGCAATATAAGGGGGCCTACTGAGCCCACAAACCGGGCCCAAGCAAGCCCCAAAACTAATGGCTAGCTGCCATTTGGCAGCTGGCTGCTGCAAACGGCAGCAATTGTTGTCGTTTGGCAGCATGATTGATGGGCGCCAACCCAGCATTTAATGTTGGGCTGGCCGCCCAACATTTAGTCGGGCTTCCAGGCAGGCCTGGGCCTGGGCCCGGCCCGGGCACCAGGCCGAGCCCTGGCTAAATATGGGGGCCTGGTGAGCCCCCTTAGGCTTGGCATCTGTGAGCCCAAGGTATACCTCTCCTCTCATTTATGCTCGTCTGGTGCGAGTTTAATTTTATGCATTTTTTTTAACTTTAATATTCAGAGCTTGCATAAATTAACATTGAGCTTTTTTTGTTGTCAATTTCAGATTTTGCGTTCTCGTCCTATGCTCTGGCATGTGGGGTGTTAGTTAATGATTCATCTTCGATCTACTGATAAGTTCTCGCATGAGCCTCACGAACCTTAAATTAATTACCTCTCTTTTGTTGTTTAAAATGTCGACTAAGCACTGCTTAATTTTATTAAGATCGCAAAATTACTTTTAAATTCAAGTTCAGGGTTTCGGTTTACATCACCAAGACTGGGAGGCTAGATAACCGAAATGGTGGGAGGCCCACGCATGGCGGTAAACTCCGCTTCCACAAAGTCGGCATGCTGGATTGCCAAATTGAGTGTGGGCAAGTTCAGATTGTGCAGGTGGGCAGGAATGTGCAATTTTAAGTCATGCATGAAGTAACCGAGGTAGTAGGTCATGAATAAGTATGGGACATGAGTCGCAAACTTCACATAATCATCGGTGTAAGCCTTTAAGAGTCGACTTGCTGAACTACAAAGAGATGTTCGAAGGAGTTCCCTGGGGGACACTTGTTGTAACGCACGATGAATTCCTCTGAGTATGACCCGCGTCATCTATGTTATCGACTAACGAAGCTAACGCATCCAATAAAGGGAGGACACCCTCGATGTAGATCAATGTGAGGGGGACCTTGTTGGCTTACAAGGTAAGTTGTAACTCAAATGGTTGTTCTGCGTGGGCGATCCAACAGAGCAAATTATGATACGAATACGGCTCTCTGGGCACACGACCGCCTTGCCAACCGTCGTCACCATAGTCTAGCATGTGTTATTGTTAGAATGATAGAGAGCAAAAGTAATCAAACTTTATTCATCCCTTAAAGGGGTATAAATAGGTAAAAGAAGAGAGAACAATATACAATTTGGAGATGTGGGACTAAAGAGAGACTAATGGGCTTTCATGATGGACTTTAACATTATGGGTTTTACAATACACAAATGAATCTTTTATTCAACACCCCCTCTCAAACTCATAGTGGTGAAGTAGGAGTTTGAAAGAACATAGAAGATGAGATGCTATGTTTCGTAGAATGCTTGTGGATCAATCATCGAGAGTTATCGAATCAGGAACTCATGTCTCTGAACTATTTGAGCCTTGGTGAAAAAATCTGCAATCTAAAGACCAGAGGAAAAATGAGGAAGCGAGATGATATTGCTCAGAAACTGTTGATAAACATAGTGGTAGTCAACTCAATATGCTTGGTGTGCTCATGAAAGATCGGATTGGAAGCGAACTGTATGGCACTGGTGTTGTCACAGAAGAGCGGTGTGGCATCTAAGACTGGGATATGAAGATATTGTAGAAGGTGTCGTAGCCAAGTCACTACGGCGGCAGTGGTATACATGACACGGTGCTCCGTTTCAGCACTGGAGCGTGATATCACATCTTGTTTCTTGAATTTCCAAGAGATCAAAGAGTCTCCAGGAAAGATGCAGTATTCGATGGTGGATTTACGGTCAAATACATCTCCAGCCCAATCAGCATCAGTATAAGCACGAAGGTCCATAGATGAATTGGATGAGAAAAATATTGATATGTTAATTGTGTCATGAAGATAGCGCAGAATACTGAAAAGTGTTGCATAGTGAGTACTCCATGGTTGTGAGACAAATTGGTTGAGGATATGAATGACATGTGAAATATCCGGGTGACTGATTGTGAGATAAACTAGCATTCCAACAAGTTATCGGTATATGGATGGATCTAATAAGACTTCTCCATGAGAATAAAACTTGAGATTTAGTTCAAGAGAAGTGGCAACAGTGCGTTCGTCAGTCAATGGAGCTCTATCAAAAATCTCATTAATGAAATTTTGTTGGGATAAGACAAATCATCTAGGAGAGTGATCTATTTCAAGACCGAGAAACTAACAAAGATGTCCAAGATCTTTCATTTCAAACTGATTTTTAAGATGATGCTTGACTTGTTGGATATGCTTAGAGTTGTCGCCCATAATGATCATGTCATCAACATATAACAACAAAAGAGTGTCTGAGGTATGAGTGAATAATGTCGGGTCTGAAGGACAATAAATCCGGCCGCCAAGATGGTTGTAATGAACCTAGAGAAACATGTTCGAGGAGCTAGCTTGAAGTTGGATAAAGAATGTACACCCAAATACTTTCAAGGAGTACGAGGGGATGTTATTATGCATGCGTTGATAAGGAGATGTGCTCTGAAGAGTGGGAGTCGGTATTCGATTTATCAAGAACACACTTGTGAGAATAACTTCAGCCCAGAACTGAACAGGAACATAAGAAGTTAGGAGGAGAGAGCGTGCAACTTCCATGATCTGGCGATGACTCGTTCAGCTACCCCATTTTGCTGAAGAATGTGGGGACATGAGTATTGAACAAGGGTTCCTTGAAGTATATTCCCCCCCCCCCCCCTGAATCAGAACATAGAATTTTGATTTTGTGAGAGAACTAAGTCGAAATCATAGTGAACTCAACGTACTTAGAAAACATATCAGATTTAACATTTAATAGATAAAGTCATGTAAAACGAGAATAGTCATCAACAAAGATAACATAATATTTGTTTTCTCCTTCGGATATGTGAGAAGAAGGTCATCATACATCAGTGTGAATTAAAAGGAAAAGAAGATACATAGGAGCTAGAGGAAAAGAGGTGGCAATATGACGACCTCTAATACAACGAATACAAGGATTAAGAGCCTTAGTAGAGATGGTCCCAAGAGTTCCATATGAGGCGAGGAATTGAGTCGTGGTAGCGAGATGTGAGCCAGATGTCAATGTCAATGATCACACATGGTCGTCAGTACGGATGTAGAGGGAGCACTTGTAGTGGCAAAAATGGATGGCAGTGGCAGATGAAGACTATCAACGTAGTAGAGACCATTCCTCCGGTGTCCCTTACCAACAACCCTCCCCGTAAGAGGATTTAGTATCAAGCAAGTGGAAACAATAAAAGAAACAGAGAAGTTCATGTCAGCAATTTGGGATACAGATAAGAGATTCATAGCCAGACAGGGGGCATGACAGACATGAGGAATAGTGAAGAGAGTGATCTTGGAGGTTGTCACGACCAGTAATAAGAAGAAAATTTTCGTCAGCAGTATGAATGAATGATGAAGAACGGAGAGGAGAAAGATGAGAAAAGTGGGTGTCATCATTAGTCATATGGTAGGAGGCGACCGAGTCCAGCATCAAGGAGGAAGAAGATATACCTGCAACACCAGCAAAGGAAGAAGATCCAGAGTCAGATTGTTGATTGTTGAGTTGCAGCATAGCCATGAGTTGTTGAATCTGATCGGGAGAAAAAGGAGTAGAGTTGTCAGCAACAGTAGCATGAGGAGCAGAACGCCCTGGGAATCTGTTAGCAGCTGCTTCTTGGGCTTTGCGGTTGGCGAGATCATGACATTCCTGAGTACTGTGGTTGTCATGTTGCTTATGCCAAGCACACTTTTGTCCAGAAGAGGATTGCCTGGGTTTGGGATGACGAGGTCCAGACTATGTGGATTTTGGAGGCCGAGCAGTCGCAGCAACAGACGGAGCAACATCGGCAGGCGGAGTGGCCATGAGAGAGGGTTCCAGAGAAGATGTTGCATCAAGAGTAAGTCTTCGATTCTCCTCAGCAGTGAGTTCGTTCACCGCAACATCCAAAGAGGGAGTTGGGGAACGTTGGAGGAGGATGCCAGCAAAGGTCTGATATTCAGGTCGGAGATTCATGAGGAACTGTAGCAGCCGCCAATGATCACAAAGAGCAAGGTACTGGTGGTAGAAGGGACTATGATCTCCAGGCAGAGGAGTGGGCTCCATGATATTGAGTTGGTTCCAAAGATCCATCATAGCTGTGTGGTATTGTCGGATAGTGAAGTTCCTTTGTCTAGTGGAATAAATGGTTTGAAGAAACTGGAACTCATGAGCACTATTAGTTAGGGTAAAGTACATGCACAAATGATGTCACATAGCGACCGCAGTGTCATAGGGTTCAAGTTGAAGCATGGTGGAGGATGAGATGGACTGGAAAATGACATCGATGGTCTGATATTCATCATAAGTCGAGTTATCAAGCAGAGTCAGATAAGAGGGATCAAGGGCTTTGTCCAATACCGTGAGAGTTGGTGTTGGGGTGGAACCATCAATGTGCCCCATAGGCGACGACTTCTGAGACGGCTCTTGACTGCTAAAGACCATATATGGTAGTTAGTGTCATCGAGAATGATGTGCAGGAGAGATTCTGAGGTGACTGTTGTTAGCCATCGACACAGAGAGAAATCTTGGAGAAAAATTGTGATAACTTGCAAACGAAGTTGAATTTGAGCGTTCGGCGGGGACAAAACAAGCTCAAATGGGTAAACATGATTTACCAGTGGATGGAGAATTTCATGCCGATTCTAAAAAGGTAATATGCGCCCAAATCTGACAGTCGGATCAAAAGTTATGACCGTTCAAACTCTGAATGTGGCGAGAGCAAGGAACAAGAGTCGCCGAGCTCCAGAGAGGTTGCTGCAGCGAGTACTCCAGACGAGTACTGAGGGCGAGTACCCTGCAAGTATTGAGGGTGAGAATCCCTGTGAACACTGAGTACCCGTGCAAGTACTGTGGGTGAGTATTATATGTAGGGAGCTGCGAGTACGGCAGACGAGTGCTAAATGCAGGGTGCGGCGAGTACTGCGGGCGAGTGCTGAATGTAGGGAGCAACGAGTACTGTATGCAGGGAGCGGCGAGTACTGCGTGTGAGTGCCCAGGCGAGTACTATATGCAGGGAGCGGCGAGTATTGTAGGCGAGTGCCCGGGCGAGTACTGTATGCATGGAACAGTGAGTAGAGCGGGTGAGTACTATACGCAGGGAGCGGAGAGTATTGCGGGCGAGTACTGTACGTAAGGAGAGGCGAGTACTGCAAGCGAGTGCCCAGGGGAGTACTGTATGTGAAGAGCGGTGAGTACCGCGGGCGAGTATTGTATGCAAGAAGAGGAGAGTGATGCGGGCGAGTGGCCGAGTGAGTACTGTATGCATGGAGTGGCGAATACTGTGGGAGAGTGTCGCGAGCGAGTACTGGTGGTGTGTGCAGTGTTGCGAGTACAGAGAGAGGTATGCAAGTACACCCTCGGTTGACTGGCCTATAAAAGGCGGGGCAGAGCTGATTATTTTATTCGGTTGCTGAGTGCAGGTGATGGGCGAGTACCCAAGAAGGGCAAGTACCCAAGGAGGGGTGATGCGAGTACCTTACTTTATAGACGAGTACTCAAACATCGCTCTGATACCATGTTAGAATGATAGAGAGTAAAAGTAATCAAACTTTATTCATCCCTTAAAGGGGTATAAATAGGTAAAAGAAGAGAGAACAATATACAATTTGGAGATGTTGGATTAAAGAGAGACTAATGGGCTTTCATGATGGGTTTTATATTATGGGCTTTAGAATACACAAATGGATCTTTTATTCAACAACTATATTATCTACGTAGCCCTAGTGGTATTTTCGTAATTTGAAGTATGCTCACTCCCAATTATATAAGGGAGTGAAGGGAAGTCTCTTCTTTCATTTTGGATCAATCGTCTTTTTAGGCTCCCATAGGAGAGATAAGCTCTTAGAGGGATCCTGCGCCCAAGATATCGAATACCGAACTTGTCTCGATATATTATATTCTACTGCTTATTAATTTACTTTATTTGTGTTTAACGATAACGATTAGCTATCAATTGGTCCAACCAGCCCGTCTCGGCTGGCCACCGAGCTTCACATCCTAGGTTTATAGCTCTGCCCAACCTCACCAAGCAACTCCACGTTTCTAAGCCTCACTCTTGCCCACCGATCTCGTGCCTCTCGCGCACGACTCAGTTCCACGCTCTCCTTCAACGCGTCCAGTGGATTTCAGTTGTCTCTATGCCCACGTACATGAAACCGAAGTTACGCCTCCAGCAATTCTCGCTCCCGTGCATTGGTCCCCAGACAAACACCGATTCGATCGTCGCCTGCCGAGACATCCCTGCGCGCTCGACTATCCAGAACAATCGATCCTCCCTTAGGATCGACGCTTCAATCGATCAATGGGCGTGACTCCACCGCCTGCCAGCTCCAGCAGACCGATGCACATCCTCTACTTGCATCGTCTCCTCCAGTAACTATCCTTCCCGCACACCACCTCGCTCGACCCTGTTTCCTTCCCTTCACGCCAAAGACTTGCTTCATGGCCATCCGTGTTGACAAGGACGTCGGTTCTAGTACTAATCCCCTTTGATTGGCCATCTCCCATAACGACGTGAGCCACTACTATCAATCCACCCCTTCCCCACCTCCACCGCCACCCCCTATGGACACACCATTAACTACATGGAGTCCCTACACCATGCCTGGGACATTCACCCAACCCACCTCCGTCGTATCGAAATTTCAGTGTTTGATGGTACTAATCCCCTTGGTTAGATAGCGCATGCCAAACAGTTCTTCGATCTTCAGTCCACCCCCGCCAACCAAAAGGTTCCAATGACGACCATATACATGGAAGGCTCAATGATCCTTGGGTGAGTTGAAAGTGTCAAAACGTTTATAATTTCTCTTGATCCACACATAAGGAGGACCTCCTCCACCATTATGACATGCGCCAAGCAGACAATGCTTAGGGCCATCTCAGCTCTGTTCGCTACAGGAGGTATTGATACAAATACGACCCTCTGGTGTTGAAACCTGCAACAGGTCTCTTGAGTTCGGACCCACTGGGGGTGTAGCCGATGCTTACTTCTCCCTCACTAGACTCTCGGGACAGGTGGATGTGAGAATATGAATAGACCCAAGGCTGAAGCGAGGAGGTCCCGCCACACACCCGGAAGATCTTAGAGAGCTTCCCCTCCCAAACCAGAGCTCAACCGGGCACCTTGGAGGGCGTTAGCAGCCGACCAAAAACTAGCCTGGAGGAGAGGATTCTCTCAAATCGGATCTCCTCCAAGGTGCCCTTAAGGGTCTATTTATAGTTTTTCCTAGGCTGGTCTGCAAATAACATGAATCCGCCTTTTAATTTTACTAACAGCACCCCAAATTGGTCTGCTAACAGCCTAACTCCGCTGTTCTGAAGGGCTATTTGCAGCCCACCAGGGGTATTAGGGTCATTTCCCCCCTCAAATCATCCTGGGCGAGTGGTCCGTGAGGGCACCACTCGCTGGGCACCCGCCTAGCTGGGCGAATGCCCACGCTTCCGGGCGAGTGGTCCGTGAGAGCACCACTCGCCTAACCCCTTCTCTTCCGCACCTGACCCCCACCAAACCGGGGGTACTTCCACCTCCTAGCCGAGGCGAATGATCGGGCTGACCCAGGTCTCGCCATTTGGCTTGAGGGGCCCACTCGGCGAATACGGGTTGTGCACAATCCCCGCTCTTTGCGAGTGGTTACTACGCTCGGAAAGAACAGTCCAACCCTGTATTCGGTGAGTGCTTGCTGACTGGACTCACAAGATTCTGTGGGTCCCACCGTTGCCCTATATATATCTCTTCCTGTCAGAGCTTCCTGGAGCACTGACAATCTTTGATTCGGAGCTTCTCCCCTCTCCTAGTCCTTCACCGACACCAATGTCTTCTCACAAGCCTTCCGCGAGACCCCTCTCGCGGGAGATGATCGAGCGTCTGGCCGCGGCCCAAGCTGTAACTGCCCCAAGGCAGCCAAATTTGCTCCCTGGCTTTTGTCTAAGCGGGATCCGAGTGCTCCCTACGTCTCGCGTCGAGCCAAGGCGATTCGACTGAATCGCCAGAGAGGCGAGACTGCCTCGGAATCTCCTGCGGGTACTCCACCGGCGAACACTCCGCCGGCGGATACTCTTCCGGCGAGGAATCCTCCGGACCCCGGGATGCAGGTATGAGGATTCTTCTCGTCCCTCTGTTTAGTTCCTCCCCTTACTTTGCCTCTGCTCTGACCATTCGCAGGGGATTTCGATGCCCGAGACGGGCCACGGGGCCGTCTCGAGCAGTGTCGCGGTGCCACCTCCCCCGGATGAGAGGCCTCCGGATCTGGACCTTGCTCCTCCACCTCCTCCGGGCGAGAGCTCATTGCAGTCCGGTAAGTCGTAAACCCTTTTAGATTCACCCTTCATGCTGCTCGCTGCTGACCACTGTTTTTTGTAGCCCTTGACCCCAGTCTTCCGCTGCGGAACCCCTCCGTTCTTGCGGATGAGCCGAGGGTATCTCCTCAGAAGGGATCCGGTCAGCAGGGCCGCGCGGATGATCCTGCGGATGCTCCAGCTCCTACTCACAGCCCTACCGTCCTGGAAAGGGAAAAGTCCTACCTCCCGCCGGGTTGTTTGGAGCGCACCCCCATTCATCTCGTCCCTCAGGTCACCAGGACCCCACCCCAGGTCAGTTCACTCACCCGCCCCTATCGTACTCGCATATTTTACCACTACTGACCTAGTTGTGATTTCGCAGGCTATCGGGAAGCCTCCCCCTTTGACTCCTACTACGAGGGGGGAGAGGGGATGCTCTCGCCTCTCCCTTCCCCTGGGGATCTCGCTGACTTTCTGGGCGACTCCTCGGATCACGCGACCCTGAAGGATCGGATCTCGGAGGTCTTGGGGAAGCTCATCCACATCCAGCGAAATGTTGCCGGCCAGGTGGACGACGTGCGGCTGAGAGTCGCGCGTGAGTTAAAGGACCTCCAGCGGGACTACTCGCGCATTCTCGCGACGGTGGAGCGCCTGGGGGGTGAAGGAGGGGAGTTGTCTCCCGAAAGACACGTCGCGCGAGCCCGGGACCAACTCCAACTGGCTTCCCATGAGATCACCAACATGCTCGCATATTTTCGTCCGCGAATGCCCCTGGAAGCTGGGTCGCGAAAGCGAGGTCGGTGGGTCTGGGAGGAGTATTGAGCCAGTCTTCATTCGCCCTTCTTGTAGTTTTTCTGCTTTCTGTAGCGCGGATGCTGAACTCTTATTTCTGTTTGTAATAATCTTATGTCCTGTGTTTTGCGAATGCTCTATTCTTTGTCTTTTATTTCCTATATCTCGCTCGGGTATTGCCGAATGTTTTACTATTGTCGAATGCTTTCTTAACCTCTTTCGCGTAGTCGATGAGCGAATAGCCACAGGTCATTTGTCATTAATGGGCGAGAGGGGTCGGCCCGGGTTCCGAGGCGTCGGGAAGGCGCGACTGCTATCTGCACACCCGTTACCTCGAAAGCCCAAACGCCGTTTAGCCCTTCTATAAATAGGCCTTTCAACCACCGTATTAAATACCTTACCATCCGCTCCTTCTCTTTCCTCGCGCTAGCACTCGCGCTTCTCTCTTCTCTGCTGCCTTCTTATCCTCCGTCATTCGCGTCATGGGTGGTGATGCGGAAGGCAGAGCCAGGTGCGCCAGCGCGTTCGTCAACCACACCTTCGATTCATGCGACCTCTCCGACGAGGCTTACCTGACTGCGGTCGCGGATTACATCCCGCCTGGGTTCGAGGCGCGAAAGCCTAGGCCGGACGAGCGCCTAAACTCCATCTCGCCCTGTGCTCTCGCGATCCCGCTAGAGCACTTCGAGGTGGGGTTTCGCCTTCCCATCTGGCCGGAACTCCGCCAGACCTTCAGATATTATGGAGTCGTGCCCGGCCAGCTCAACCCCAACTCCATCGCCATGCTGGTCGGGTACGCGAGCTATCTGCGAGAAGAGGGGATCGAGTTCTCGCTCCCCGTCTTCCGCAAGCTCTACACCTTTCACTGCACCAACGGCATCTCATTCTTCTCGGGTCTGAACCCGCTCAAGCATTACGGGCTCCCGAATAAGAACCACGACTGGGTTCGGCGCTTCCTCTTCGTCAGCGGGAACCTGGGAAATACACTTCTCGCCCCGGTGCAGGAGGAGGAGTCAACCTTCCGCCCCCCGACCCTAGGGGGGCACGAGGCCAAACTCCACCAATACATCTTGGAGCACGGGATGGACCTCGTCTATCTCCGGCGAAACGTCAACTCGCTCCCGCTCATTCCGCAGGGCGAGGGTAAGTTTTTGGGACTTCGTTCGTTTCGATCTTGTGACTCTTATATCATTCGCTAAATCATTCGCAATATTATGCAGGCGTGCGTAGCTTCCCCCTGCATCCGCCGCGTCCCGCTGGGGCTTCCGTGTCCTTCGCACAGGCTGCAGCGGATGCCTGTCGGGAGGAACCCTCCTCCTCCAAGCCTAGCGGAAAGAAGCGGAAACCTGGGGCGCTGACCTCCTCTTCTTCCAAGAAATCAAAGAATCCCCCCTCCGCCAAGGGGAAGGGGGTCGTGGACGAGACCCCAGGGGCGAGTGCTCAGACTCAGACCCCGGGGGTGGGTGCGCCAGGCGAGACCACCCTTCGCGCGGGATCGTCGTTGTCGCCGCCTCCATTGCCCAGGGACCACCGGAACTTCCCCAGCGGCGAGAAGTACGTGGACCCCTCAGGGGCTCCCCTGGTAAAGTGGGACAGGAATGTCAACAGGGTCTCGCTCTCCACCCTTCACCCTTCGTGGATAGAGAGCGACCTCGCCAGTGGTGAGGCCTATGCTATCGCGTATGCCCTCTACGGCCGGGAGGATGCTGAAGTCTATGATGCCGAGACGACTCAGGTTCTCGCCCATGAGACCGTCAGGGCCATGCTGCGGGCGCTCGAGCTCGCGCATATGTCTTCGCGCCGGAGCATCAAACTGGCGCGGAGCTTGGCGGAGGTTGAGGAGTCCAGGACCATCGTCTCTGCTGAGGCGCAGGAACTCAGGACGAAGTTGGCAGCTGCGGAAGCTCTTCTCGCCAGCCGTCCTGTTGCAGAGGTACATATTTTCTCCTTCCCCGCGAGTGACCTGTTGCCGATTGATGTACTTTCTTCTTACCTCCTTTATTATTATTTTTAGGACACCACAGTTGCCGAGATGCTTCGTGCTCGGGTGGCTGGCCTTGAAGACGAAGTCCGGCTGGCCAAGGCCGAGGCCCAACGGTCGCGAGAAGCCGAGGTCTCGGCACTCGCCTTGGGGAGTGGGGGGCACTTCTACCCCCACCACGAGCTGGAGCAATTGATGCAGGAGAACGCCCAGAGCGCCGTGAAGCATGCGCTGCAGGTGTTGCGGCAGGCTGGGTACCTGAAGGAAGAGGCCGAATGCCTCTCTGCCCGACAGGTCGTCCCCGAGCTCTTCATCCCGATCCCCTTCCCGGAAGATGAGGATGGCGAGCCGCGAGAAGACGCCCTCCTACCGGATTCGGGCGAGAGCGATAGATCTTCTGGCGAGAAGCCTGCCGACCCCTGAGATGGACCCTGTGTTTTTTTGCCGTCTTTTACTTAAAATCTTTTGAATGTAATCATGAACGGGGCGAGTGCCCTTGAAAGATATGTATATTGATCACGATTTTTGTGCTCTCCATTTTTGTGTTATCTCCACTTTTTTCTCATTTGCTGTTATGTCTCGCTAGGCTCGCTAGGACGTTAATTCTTTCTCATTCGCCGTTATATCTCGCTAGGCTCATTAGGACGTTTAAACTGTAGTGCGACTGTCTCGTCCACCTAGCGAATGCTCGAGGGTGACCTGGGCGTGTCGCCTCCCCTTCGCTTCCCGCTGCCTGCCCCACTCGCACTTTCTTACCATTCGCCCAAACCGGGGTTTCGCTTAGGTAGTCATGAAAGTGAAGTGAGGTCATCTCTCCTGTGCGTGGTCAATGCGAGTGCTCTTGAGGTCACCCTTTGAGAATTTTGAACCTGACACCGAGTGAGCCTTCGGACCTGCCAGCTAGATGAGAGCCTGGACAGCGGGTCTGCTCGGGGCCTTTTCTTCTTTCACATAGAACCTGCCCCCAAGTGAGCCTTCGGACCTGCCAGCTTAATGGGAGTCTGGACAGCGGGTCTGCTCGGGGCCTTCTTTTCTTTAACGTAGAACCTGCCTCCGAGTGAGCCTTCGGACCTGCCAGCTAGATGAGAGCCTGGACAGCGGGTCTGCTCGGGGCCTTCTTTTCTTTAACGTAGAACCTGCCTCCGAGTGAGCCTTCGGACCTGCCAGCTAGATGAGAGCCTGGACAGCGGGTCTGCTCGGGGCCTTCTTCTCTTTCACATAGAACCTGCCACCGAGTGAGCCTTCGGACCTGCCAGCTAAGTGAGAGCCTGGACAGCGGGTCTGCTCGGGGCCTTCTTTTCTTTAACGTAGAACCTGCCTCCGAGTGAGCCTTCGGACCTGCCAGCTAGATGAGAGCCTGGACAGCGGGTCTGCTCGGGGCCTTCTTCTCTTTCACATAGAACCTGCCACCGAGTGAGCCTTCGGACCTGCCAGCTAGGTGAGAGCCTGGACAGCGGGTCTGCTCGGGGCCTTCTTTTCTTTAACGTAGAACCTGCCTCCGAGTGAGCCTTCGGACCTGCCAGCTAGATGAGAGCCTGGACAGCGGGTCTGCTCGGGGCCTTCTTCTCTTTCACATAGAACCTGCCACCGAGTGAGCCTTCGGACCTGCCAGCTAGATGAGAGCCTGGACAGCGGGTCTGCTCGGGGCCTTCTTTTCTTTAACGTAGAACCTGCCTCCGAGTGAGCCTTCGGACCTGCCAGCTAGATAAGAGCCTGGACAGTGGGTCTGCTCGGGGCCTTCTTCTCTTTCACATAGAACCTGCCACCGAGTGAGCCTTCGGACCTGTCAGCTAGGTGAGAGCCTGGACAGCGGGTCTGCTCGGGGCCTTCTTTTCTTTAACGTAGAACCTGCCTCCGAGTGAGCCTTCGGACCTGCCAGCTAGATGAGAGCCTGGACAGCGGGTCTGCTCGGGGCCACTTTTGGAGCGTTCGGGATTTTTCCTACAAGCTGCAGTATCAATCTCAAACACTTATGTTAAACAAAATATTCTTATTTCAAAGCATTTTCATTACATAGTTTCAGGGATAGAAACGTTTAAGATCGTCACCACTCCATGTGTGGCTGAGGGGTTGGCCTTCCATATTCTGAAGGCGATACCCCCCAGACTTTAATGCCTCTTCCACGACATAGGGGCCTTCCCAGTTGGGGTTGAGTTTTCCCACCGCGGCGGATCTTCCGGCCGCGTCGACCTTCTTGAGCACCAGATCTCCCTTCTCGAACTGCTTGACCCTGACGTGTTTATCGAAATATTTGGCCATCCGCCGCTTGACCTCTTCTTGGCGAATGGCTGCCAGGTCTCGAGCTTCTTCGATGAGGTCGAGGGAGAGCCGCAACTCCACCTCGTTTTCGGCTCTCCACTCTTCCTCTCCGCTTGCGGCGGCCTTTACCCGTGGTGTCATAACTTCGAACTCTATGGGGATGACGGCCTCGCAGCCGTGAGAGAGCTTGAAAGGGGTCTCTCCCGTGGCAGTGTTGGGGGTAGTTCTTAGGGCCCATAAGACCGATGGAAGCTGTTCCACCCAATTGCCCCTCAGATTTTCCACCTTCTTCTTGAGCAGGTTCACGATGACCTTGTTTGCCGCCTCCACCTGCCCGTTGCTCCTGGGATGGTGAACGGATGCAAACCTGAGGTCTATCCCCAGCTGGCCACAGAAGCTGATGAATTCCTCGCTTGCGAACTGCGGACCATTATCCGTGACTATGGCCTGTGGAAGCCCATGTCGACAAATGATCTCCCCCCATACGAAGTTGCGGATTACCTGGGAGGTGACCTTAGCCAACGCCTTGACCTCCAACCACTTTGAGAAGTAGTCAATCATTACTAGGAGAAACCTCCTCTGCCCACTAGCCTGGGGGAAGGGTCCTACCAGATCCATTCCCCATATGGCGAATGGCCAGGGCGCCGTGATACTCTTTAGCCTCTGAGCTGGCATGAGCTGAAGCGGGGCGAACATTTGGCACTTCTGGCACCTCTTGGCGAAGGCTGCCGCGTCTTTACTTAGGGTTGGCCAGAAGTACCTCTGCCTCATTATTCTTGCCTCCAACATCCTGCTCCCCGAGTGGCTGCCGCACTCGCCGGAGTGGACTTCTTCCAAGATCCTTGGGACCTCCTCCTCTGAAACGCATCGGGCCAGGAGGCCCGAGAGGGTCTTCCGATACAAGTCCCCCTCGTGGAGCACGTAGTAGGCGGACTTATATCGGAAGCGCCTCTGGTCCGGAACCTCCTCCGGAAACTTTCCCGTTGCAAGGAAGGTGATGAAGGGATCCTTCCAGGAGGGCCGCTTCTCCACTTCCATGAGTTCTCCTTCCTCAATCGAAGGGCGGAATAGGTCCGTCAGGGTCCCCCCGGCTCGAGGACCGGATTTGGCCAACCGATCCGCCGGAGTGCTCTCCTCCCGAGGGACGTGACGGATGGAGAAAGTCTTAAATGTTCCTACGAGACCCCTCACTTTGGCTAAGTACCTTATGAGCGCAGGCTCTCTCGTCTCGAACTCTCCCCTGATCTGAGAGGCTATTACCATCGAGTCGGTAAGGACCTCCACGTCATGGACTACGAGCTCCCGGGCCAACCGTAGACCGGCGATCACCGCCTCATACTCTGCCTGGTTGTTGGTGATTGGGAAGTGTATCACTAGTGTCTGCTCGATCTTTACCCCTTGGGGACTCTCCAGCACCACCCCTCCTCCGAGAGAATTCTTGCCTGAAGCCCCATCCACCAGCAACTTCCACGGAACATGACGAGGGGCTCCATCTTCCTCCATCTCGGCCACATAGTCTGCCATGAAATCGGCCACCACCTGCGCCTTCAGGGATAGTCGAGGGACGAAGGTAATGTTGAACTCACTTAGCTCTATCGACCACTTGGCGAGCCTTCCCGAGTGCTCCACTCCTTCGAAGATCTGGCGAAGAGGGTGGTCCGTCACTACTTGAATTGAATGGGCCTGGAAGTATGGCCTGAGCTTCCTTGCTGCGACGACCAGAGCGAAGGCCAACTTCTCCAAAATCGGGTATCTGAGCTCTGCTTCCCTCAGGACCCTGCTCACGTAGTAGACGGGCAGCTGCTTCTTGCCTTCCTCCCGAACCAGGACGGAGCTTACGGCCTCTGTCCCGACCCCGAGATAGATATAGATCCTCCCCCTCTTTGGGACCTTGGAGCAGTGGAGCCTTGGTGAGTTGGCTCTTCAAGGCCTGGAAGGCCTTCTCGCATTCTTTTGTCCATTCAAACTTCTGGTTACCTCGTAATGTTTTGAAAAAGGGGGAACATTTCTCCCCGGCTCGGGAGAGAAACCTGCTCAGCCCCGCGAGCCTTCCGGTCAAGCGCTGAACTTCCTTGGCGTTCCGCGGCGACCCCAGCTCCACTATGGCCTTAACCTTGTCCGGGTTAGGTTCTACCCCCCAAGGGGTGAGAAGATGCCCTAGGAATTTCCCCTTACTGGCCCCGAACACACACTTCAGGGGGTTCAGGCGCATCTTGTATTTGCGTAGGGTGGTGAAGGTCTCCTCGAGGTCCTGAATGTGAGTTCACGCACTTGCTCTTCACCATAAGGTCATCCACGTAGACCTCCAGGTTCCTTCCCCTTTTCTCCCTAAATACTCGGTCCATCATCTTCTGGTAGGTTGCTCCTGCATTTTTCAGCCCGAAGGGCATCATCTTATAGTAGTAGCATCCCTCCCTGGTGATGAACGAGACGTCTTTGACATCCGGGGGGTGCATTCTGATCTGGTGATAACCTGAAAAAACATCCAAAAAACTCATCACAGAAAAACCGACGGCTGAGTCAACCAGCGCGTCGATCCGAGGCAAAGGATAACAATCCTTAGGGCAGGCCTTATTTAGCAATGAAAAATCTACACACATACGCCAGCGGCCATCGGCCTTTTTCACCATTACGACGTTGGAGACCCAGCCTGGGTACTGGATCTCCGATACAAAACCTGCTTCGAGGAGTTTTGCCACCTCCTCGCGGATGGGTCCTTCGAGCTTGCTGGCGAAGGTCCTTCTCTTCTGCCGGATGGGACGGGCTTCTGGATCGAGGTTGAGACGATGGCAAGCCACGTCCGCCTCGATGCCTGGCATATCAGCTGCGCTCCATGCGAAGACATCCACGTTCCTCTGAATGCACTCCAGCATCTTCACCCTGTCCTCCGGGCCGAGGCCCCCGCTGATCCGCACCTCTTTCACCCTCCCTTCCTGGGTGAGGACCTCCATCTCCACCACCTCTTCTGCTGCCTCGAGCCGGGCTGGATCTTCCCATTGGCCCTTTGCTTTTTGCCCTTCTACCCGGGCCTCTTCCTCTGCGACTCCTTCCGCCTCCACCGGCTCGACCCCCTGCTCCTCCTGAGCGACCTCCATCAACTCGACCTCCTGCTCCTCACGAGCGACCTCCATCAACTCCTCTCGGACCTCGCCCTCTCCCCCTACCTCTCTCTTCTCTACTTCTTCTCCTGGCCCCTCCGGCCTCGCCATCTCCTCATCCATCTTCTTAGCATCCGCCATCCAAGAGATGGTGTTGACGGCAGTCACATAGCACTGCCTCGCCACCTTAGCATCTCCTCGGACGCGGACCTGGACTCCTCCACTATGGAGCTTTAAGCACTGATGGTACGATGAGGGCACGCACCGGAAGGCGCTGATGAGGGGGCGTCCGAAAATGGCGTTATAGCTGCTCGGAGCGTCCACAATGACGAACCGGCAGTTTCTTGGGACCCCTCCTAGCGTCACCTGGAGACCAACACCTCCCTCGACCTCCTTCCGCTCTCCTGAGAAACCAAATAGCGGTCCATCGGAGGCCTGCACCCTCTTCTTTTCCACCTCCATGGCGTCGAAGGCCTTCTTGAAGATTACATTCACCGAGCTCCCGTTATCCACCAGGATCCGGGAGACCGTGAAATTTTCAATTGCCGTCTGGATCACCAGGGCGTCGCAGAACGGATCCTCATAATCTGGCATGTCTTCCGAGGAGAAGGTGAGCTTCTCCGAGGGGGGTGGGTTCTGGGAAGTCGATGCGACGTCCCTACGGAACATCGCCTGGAAGCTCCTCTTGCGAGAGGCCTCTATCCCAACCCCTCCATGAATCACCCCGATTCCACCCCTGGTTCCTGTATCCGCCCTGTCCTCGCATCGGTCTTCTTCCGCCTCCGGGAGCACTTCCTCGATCCTGACCTGCCGCCGCCGTGGCTGACCTCTCTCTCTCATCTCCAAGAATTCTGGGCAGGTGGCGGTCGCGTGACCTTCTTCCTGGTGAAAGTCACAATAAGGCAACGCCACCCTGCCCCCTCTTCCTGCTCTTCCTCTACCTCCTCTTGCTCCTCTGCCTCCTCTTCCTCGGCCTACTGCCATAGCTTGCTCCCTTGGGGGGTGAGGGAGTCTGGGACCCTGCCTCCACCCCGGATTCATTCCTCCCGCCTCTCTTCTTTGGTACCCCTCTTCCTGACCTCTTGCCGGTCCTTCCTGGAGCCTCCAGCCCAACCTGTTGTTGGGCTCCTGATTCCTCCAATTCTGAGGCGGTCTTTCGAACCCTTGACCCCTGGGTTCATCTCGCCTTCTTCCTTCCTGCTGCCTCACCTCGGGCTTGCTCATTTTTGCCAACCTCCTGTAGAACTCTGGGTTGGCCGCCTCCCCTTCAATCTCTTCCGCTGCTCGCTCCATCAATTCCTCAAAGGATGAAGGAGGCCCTCTTTTTAGGTCCATCTTGAAGAACCCATCTTGCGTCCCTACGATGAACGCCATCTGGAGGGCGAATCCCGGCACTTCCTGCACGAGGTGTATCTCCTCCTGGAACCTATCCACGTAATGTGTCAGGGACTCTCCCTCCCTCTGCCTGATCTTGAAGAGAGCCTCCGCATCCTTCTTCCTCTTTTTTGACGTCGAGAAGCGCAGCCGAAAGCCTCGGCGCAGATCATCAAACGTGTAGATGGAACCCGCGAAAAGCTGGTGGAACCAGTCCCTTGCTTTCTCCTTCAGGGTGGTTGCGAAGAGTCGGCATTGAAAAGCATCCGACATGGGAAGGATCGACGTCATGTCCTCAAACCACTGCAGGTGCACGACTGGATCCTCCTTGCCGGTGTAGTAGGACATCTCCGGCCCACGAAACCCCTCTGGCACTGGGGCCGAGAGGATCATCTCGCAAAAGGGGCTCCCTTCCCCTGCCCGGCGAATGGTCTTCTCGCGCGGGCCCAACTCGCACACCTCAGCACTCGCCGGACTGCTGAACAGCTGCCGCCCCGGGAGATCTCGCGCACTTCCTTCTGCTGGCACCTCCTTCCCGGCCGCTGCCCCGGTGCGTTCTCGCCGATCTGCAGGGGTGGAACCACGGGGACTGCCGGGGTCTCGCATTCGCTCCTTGCTGCGAGAACTGTCTGCAGGACTTCTCGCTTGAACCTCTCAAACATCTCCAGCCACTCTCCTGTCGCGGGTGGCTGCGAGTGACCTGAGTCAGAACCATTCCCCCCATCTCCTGTCATCGAACCTAATTCAAGATTTTCCTTCACCGGCTACGGTCCACGCTCACCGCACCAAAAATGTTGAAACCTGCAACAGGTCTCTTGAGTTCGGACCCACTGGGGGTGTAGCCGATGCTTACTTCTCCCTCACTAGACTCTCGGGACAGGTGGATGTGAGAATATGAATAGACCCAAGGCTGAAGCGAGGAGGTCCCGCCACACACCCGGAAGATCTTAGAGAGCTTCCCCTCCCAAACCAGAGCTCAACCGGGCACCTTGGAGGGCGTTAGCAGCCGACCAAAAACTAGCCTGGAGGAGAGAATTCTCTCAAATCGGATCTCCTCCAAGGTGCCCTTAAGGGTCTATTTATAGTTTTTCCTAGGCTGGTCTGCAAATAACATGAATCCGTCTTTTAATTTTACTAACAGCACCCCAAATTGGTCTGCTAACAGTCTAACTCCGTTGTTCCGAAGGGCTATTTGCAGCCCACCAGGGGTATTAGGGTCATTTCCCCCCTCAAATCATCCTGGGCGAGTGGTCCGTGAGGGCACCACTCGCTGGGCACCCGCCTAGTTGGGCGAATGCCCACGCTTCCGGGCGAGTGGTCCGTGAGAGCACCACTCGCCTAACCCCTTCTCTTCCGCACCTGACCCCCACCAAACCGGGGGTACTTCCACCTCCTAGCCGAGGCGAATGATCGGGCTGACCCAGGTCTCGCCATTTGGCTTGAGGGGCCCACTCGGCGAATACGGGTTGTACATCTGGGCCCATGGTCGCCTTGCCAAACATTGTCATTATAGTCTAAACACACGTTATATTGTCTATAATTTTAGTGTCTCTTATTTCATCTTGGTCTCTTGGATCAATTTTCTTGTTAGGCACTAATAGGAGAGATAGACTCTTAGAGGGATCATGTCTTCAAGAGATCGAATATCGAGCTTGCCTCAATATTGTATTATGTTACTTATTAATCGGCTTCATATGTGCTCGACAATAGCAATTAGCAATCAAATTAGAACCCTCGAACAAGGGCACATCTATTTGTCTGGGTGTCTTGTGCGTGGGAACGAAGACAGGGGATTGTTTGAGTCTGTAACTTAAGAGCAATCAAGGGACTAATATCATTGTCAATGTAATATAAACATATGGGATCACGCATTGAGAACGTACTGAAATAGGAAGAATGATCGGGTTGGGTTTAATATAATCGGACTTTAATTTAACCCACCCCAAATGTATTAATAGATAATAATTATTTAGAATTAATTAATGTTAGAATTATTGTTAATTTGATATTGAACCGAACAGGTGCTATTTTAGTTTTGGAACCGAATGACCGAATTCCGCATGTCCATTACTCCTCTTTTAATATTTTCAAAACACACTCTCTTTAGATATAAAAGCATTGCAGTTTTCGAAACTTGGAGTTAGGCTTGACGTGGGCTTCTCCGATAGAAAGAGAGAAGAGAGGAGAAAACAAAGACGGTCTCTGAAGAAACAAACCTAATACTTCGTATCAGAGACAGTCAATTTTCTTCCTTCCACGAGACCGTTGAACAGACTGTGTCGGAGTTCTAGGCGTTTGTACACCGATAGAGAAGTAAATAATTTTGTATTTGGTCTTCGACAAACTCTTTCGAAACGAAAAAAGATTTTGATGTTTTGTTGCATGCATAACTTATATATTTGATTAGTTTATTTTCATATGGATCTTTTGGGTTCCGTGTATTTCCGCTGCACATTTGATGCCTCCTTGAAACCCAACATGGATCTATGTTGAGTTGGAGAGACCATTTGGATCGGCATGCGCATAATTGGTGGTCAGAGATAAGGAAGCTTTGTTGGCGGCCGATTAACCTTGACGAAGAATCAGAATAATGTCGGATAAGGCAGATTCCAATACCTCCATGCACGAGAAAAGATTTTCTAGAGAACGGTCTACCTTGTCGAGACAATCTGTCATGGCGCGCGTGTCAATCATGCAATCAGTCAAGGAAAATTTATTAGCAGAATTGGGCACTCTCGAAAGGACCAGAAGCAGTGGAGGGAGATGTGGTCACTGTAGAAAGGGCTGCGATGGGATGAACGGTGCATCGGAGGGAGCAGGGACATTCACGAGCAGGTCCCAGAGGTGCGCTGAGTTGTGCACTTGAACTCATGTGTGGAATCCTTTAGTACCACCAACGTTAGAATGTGCAGGTGACTCGCTGGAGCGTGGTGCGGGATTCAAAAAAGTAGGTTATTGGAAAAGGATCAGACTGAGAGGTCGCACAACCGTGTGAGCCATCGACGTATGCAAGGACCACTGATTAGAGCGGACGGAACGCAAGATGTCAAAGGGGGGCGTTAACGATCAAACATGTGTGTTGTTAGTCAAGGACCCAAGCGAGTACGTGGAGGCTGATTCGACGTTACTAGCACGACGCATCGGGGCGGGAATAAACAACGCGACCAGAATGGGCGCTCTGATGTTGTCGAATGGCGAAATGTTATATCGAACCTAAGTTAACAGGCGTTGAATCAGAGGATTTCCGCGTACAAGGGTTAAGCGGGGGAAGGTGGCAGGTCAAACCAAGTTGATGCACCCCAAAATAGATTGCGTCAATAGTAGATCAAGATACACTCGCTAGGTATAATCGTGTCAAGCTCCTGAGGGCTAATTCCCTCGGGGAATCCTCTCCAAGAGATATTCCTAGTCTAGACTTCAAAGATGATCACTAAGACTCAGCACTCTCCCTTATCTAGGAGCGAAGACTACCTAATTACCACAATGTCATTAATACATCATATCCTAATACTAAACGCTCCTGAATGGTCGGAGTTGGAACTCCACTACCCGAGGGCGATCATCCACATATAGCATATATGTATCATATACATACCAGGTTCAGAAAGAAAACTACACACAACTGCATTTTTTTCTTAATTTATTTATTATTTTTAGTTCTTGATATTTGTTTCGCCTTTCCGACCCCACTATAATGGGATAAAGGCTTGAGGTTGTTGTTGTTTAGTTCTTGATATTTGTATTTCATGTACTTGTACATTTTTTTATTTTTATATTAATTAGTTGATATTATGTGCCATTTCCATCAATATAAGGCGTGGCTTAGGATGGTTCAAGGTGTCTTTGGAAACTTTGGATGTTCTCTCATTCGAAGAGGAACTTTTGGGGGAACCAACCCTAAAACAATTTGGCGGGAGCTTGTCCCTCGATATTGTATCCCGTTTAAGATGACACTCAAAGAACGAGAGATTTCTGCGAACACGAGTCAAGAGAGATGACACTTAAAGAATGAAATTGCACTAGTATTCAAATTAAATGAGAACATTTTTTGAGAGGCAAACTCCCATCAAACTACATGTGGTATCAAAGTATACACAAGTGCATTTAAATTGAATCAATTCACGTGGCTTGCAACTACATATGCATCATAAATAGAAGGGAAATAAGAAAATGAAGATGAGGAAAAAAAGAGAGGAGAAAGAAGAAGAGATAAATAACTTGTTACTTGTAAAGCAACAGAAAGTTTGTAAACTGTACCAGCAATTGTCAAAGTCGCCTCATATGAATTAAGACCAGAAGAAGAAAGCAATGCAAAAGAAGAAATTGCCAACTGCAGGTTCTTCTTCCTTTCAAAACGGTTAATCGAAAGAAAATTGGGCCTGAAATTAAGAGAGCGAAGTTAATAAGAATCCCATGCAGCCAAAGTTTGAAGGTATAAAAGTTATTGCAATTCCAGGTGACATTCTGATGCAGGACGCCGGGGCCCCGCCGCACCCCGTGGCATCACACCATCTAGCGGACCACGGCCAAGCACGTCTGCCAGAAGGACTGCAGTCCAGGCACCCCAACCCATCTCCGCGTCTGTTCTCAGCGCGGCGGGTTGTTGAGGCTGGGGCTCGATCCCCAGACCTCTTTGATAAGAACCACTCCTAACAGGCCTTATCACCAACTGACCCGCCGCACTGAGAACAGGCGCGGAGACGGGTTGGGGTGCCTGGACTGCAGTCCTTCTGGCAGGCGTGCTTGGCCGTGGTCCGCTAGCTGGTGTGATGTCACGGGGTGCGGCGGAGCCCCGGCGTCCTGCATCACATTCTATATGCTAGAAGATACCAAATGGATACACAAGCATGTCAATTACTTATAGCTGCAATGTTCGCCAAATTGTTTCACATTAACTGCTGGATAGAGAACAGCAGGTTCTACTCCTCTCAAATGAAGTCCTTGGAAAGTGGAAGCGAATGTAGATTTAGTAAATCTACTATTAACAAGAATCAAATCAGCCATACCTGCCAAAATCATTAATTATAAGAGAATACAAAATAAATAAATGAAATTTAGAGAAGTCATCCATTAAGAGTTAAGCAAAATAAAAAGACCAGTAGTCTTCTCTTCAAGTAAGTCGATCGGTTTGCGGTACATCCTATGAAGCCAAGTCTTACATTGTGCAAGCAACAGATCTGGAAAATGGCAGTAGAATATTACCTAAAGAAATAAACTACATTACCACGAATTTCAAAAAAGTATAATATTGTTGAACTCCATTGAGAAGGTTAGAAGTTACCTTTGTTGGCCGTTTTAATTTCATCAAAGGAACGACAACAGAAACCTGGTCTGCTAGCACAACGTCGAATGATGACCACATGAGAAGAACACAAAGGGCCACAAAAATACACCGCATATATGCACAAACAGCATGGAAACGGTAGAAAAAATGACGAGGAAGGAAGCTTCCATATACTGAGACCTGAAAGTTACCTGAACAAATAGCAGAAATTACTGGTAAATCGGAGAATATATAATGTCCTTTATCTTTTGAGAAAACAGTCTGAGAAAATATTCTGCAGAGAGTATATTTTATACAACTTCTTCAAGGTGAAAAAAATATGGTAGATAACCAAGAAAAGTAACCTGGCTGAATTTAAGTATTTAGCATATAGTAAATAATAATCTAGAATCCCTGAAATAAATTATGCAATAAGTATAACTTCAGGTGGATATATTACTCATTTAATTGCAAGATTTTAAAATATGATGTCATACTTGTTAAACAAAAAATAAGAATCAATCGTAGCTATACTAACTTGTATAAATTTATGCTTATCTTCCTCTAGGCAGAAGTATGGAGATGAACGCAAGAGAAAAAAAAAATTTTAAAAATTGCAATCTAATGTGGCTCTGGATATCAGTTATAAACAAAACTCTAAAAACAATAGTAGCACTACCACTTGTACGTCACATGTTTCCTAAAGATTTAAAGGTGCATTTCCGAGTAAAGTACGAGAAGAACATTTTAAAAAGGCATTTCATTAGCAGTTCAAAAAAGACATACGAAATCTCACCAGTCACAGTCTCCTCAAAGCAACGGTTTTTGTCATGATGTGCAGTGAAAACATGGACACTATGGCCGTGAGATGCCAGCTCAATTGCTGCGTCCACTATTAATCTTTCAGCCCCACCTGAAGATAGAAAACAAAATCCTAATAGATTAGGGAGGAAAAGGAAGAAATCATGAGACAGGAAATGATAATTTAGCACTACATAAGAGAGATTAATATTATTTTGTATAAATTATTAAACCTCCTCTGGAATCACTATGCATGCTTATTTCTACAACATACGAGAACAATGTTTTCAACCTCATCCTTCTTCTCAGACTTAGAAGTAATTGTTATCTCGGAAATTTTTCAAGAAGACCATAAATTTCAAAATGGAGGCAACAAAAATATAGGGGAAAAGGCAGTGTCATTTTCAAGAATAGAGTAAAATATTTGTTGCCTTGGAAAGGGAATAATATTTGACCAACAATATAGAAAACATTTTTTTGGAAAAAACAACCAACCTTTGTTAATCCTAACAGATTGATTTACTTTTGAAGTCAGCTATGAGCATCATCATCATCTTTATCGCCATCACAGTTACTAGTCTTACCACAACTATTTGGATTTGGGTGTACTAATCGTCATTTTCTATTACTTTCTATACAATATTGTTTGCATTAAAAGTAGTCTTCACAGATCCTTTTGAACAACTTCTATTCACAGATCCTTTTGAACAACTTATATCCATGTTACCCTTTCTCCTTCCTAATACTCCAATATAAATTTATCCACCCATATAATTGGGTGGATAAATTATTATAAATTAGTTTACTTGAAATTAGAAAATAAACTTTATAACATGGTTTGTTAAACTGCCATTTGGTTGCATGTAATTAGAGGTTAACATTGAATTCAAACCTGGTAATAGACTCGTTTGATCTGAACCTTATTCAAGCCAAGGCTTGGTTCGCTTACTTCAATTCGAACAAGGCATGGTTTATTTAATGAGATTCGAACCAAATTTAATATTGTCAAAAGCACAGTTGTTGAAGTGAAGTTGTTTACCCGGAATACAACGACCGCGGGCGCAACCTACAAGTTCTCTCTTTAGCGTGGGCAAACATTCCTTGACGAAACTGTGCAACCTCAACTTCTGGATATAGCTCGCGCAAACAAGAATTGTGTATTCGCCCAACCTCTTTTGATCTCGATGTAAAGGTTATCCGTCATATACATCTACATCCCTGCCCATTTCTCCTTGTACCCGGGCAGTTTTTTCTTATTCAAGTCTAATCGCTTGGGCAGCTCCCCGCCAATATAAATAAGGGTGAACTGTACCATGAAAGGCATCCGAGGCGATCATCGAGATGTCTGCAACTTCTAGCGAGCTCGATCACTGGGCTTTCATAGTACCTGTGAACACTATTTCACTACAATTGTTCCAAACTCAACTCTTGTAACTGTGAATTCAATTAATAGTATCAAATGCAACTAAAGTTTGTGTTGTGCAAAATCTAGCCTCACCGCCCGTGACATCTTTTCTATCCTAATAACCCAAGGTAATTTTCCGCCCGCAGTGCTCAATTCACCCCACCTCTTCTTGAGTGTGGAGTTGAGACATTCTTGGCTCCAACAAAACGAACACACGACCTTTAGATTGGGTGGTAACCAAATAGCGGTTTACAATAGATAGAATAGATTGATCCAGGAGAGCGCCCGAGAGTTTGCATAGGGATGAAGGAACAGTCAGCAGAAGCAACTTCAATATACTGATGCCCGCGGTTACTAAACTGTCTGAGCAAGTAGAAATCCTCACTCGGGGAATGATGACTCCTGACATTCGCCCACCTGTCTTCCAGAAAGCGCCCGCATTACACCATAATAATGAAGAACACGCGCATACTATGTGAGATTTCTACTGGATGGCTACGTTACTTGGGCCCTAGCGAACTCTAAATTTTGAAGGGATAATATACCCGGTAGAGGAGAGGGGAGCCTTCCTCTTTCTCAAATATCATCCACTGGGAACTTGTCCCAATTGGATTCCAGGAACCGCACTTATCTCAGTTCACTGGAAGAGAAGATCCAGCACATCATCTACAGACCTTCAAATCCGCCATCTCTCTACGAAATCTCTCTGGTGGAATCCGTTGCAAATTGTTGTCCATGATCTTTAACGAAAAGGTCAGGGACTGGTTTTATAAGTTACCTTCGGCACCATTACTAATTTTAAAGAACTCGGGAAAGAATTTTGATGCGGTTTGCCACCTCAAAAAAAAAGAGTGGTCCGTAGACACTCTTTCAAATCAAACAAGGAGTGAATGAAACTCTTAGTCACTAGTCACTACATTGATAGATTCCAAGAAAAAATTCTTGATATTCACGATATGGTTCTGTCAATGTATCAAGTTATCATAATGTGTGGGCTATAAGAAGGGCTTTTTAAATTCAAAGTTAGCTGAAAGCCCTAAGTTCTTAGGAACCTAATCGACATTGCTAATCATTTTATTGAGGGAAAGACAACCAATCTCGGGTTTGTCACTTCCCTCACCCAACTACTAGAACAACGGAGAGGGGAGAATTCCTCTTACATCCAGCATCCTGCTGATCAACTTCACCGTGCCCAGAGGCACCGGCTAGACCCTTCTCTAATCAACAACCACATGGGAAGAACCTGGATCATCAACGTCCACCTCCACGTCACCATTTTCAACAAATGGAACCACCACAACGTTGTTCCCCTCCACAGAACAGGCCCATGCAGTATCAGCCACAAACTCTTCCATCGACATCATCATCGGCCCATCCCATTAAACATTATGTGAATCACTATGATGATCCACAGGAAGAGTATACATACCTTATTCTCTTAATGGAGGATGTTGTTCAAATAATTCAAAAGCAATCAGGCTTTAAAAGGCCTCCTCCCTTCAAAGAAGAATACCGAAATCAAAACAAAGCACTCTACTATGAGTTCCATAAAGACGTTGAACACAATACGGAGAGTTGCCGGGCTCTCCAAGAAAATGTTAAAGGCATGCAAGTTACATGAATACGTTGTTCGAAAGGATAATAATAAGCGTGTTTCCATCAAAGGAAAGGAAGTAGCAGAAGTACGTCTCTCTCGACATTGGGAGTGTGTTGAGCAAGAAGATGTTCGCTCCCTTAGGAGCATTAATTGTGTCTATGAGTGCATTGAAGTTGATAATGTTGGCATTTTGGGTTAAATTAAATGCATCCATGGAGCTGACCTTGAATCTTCAAAAAGGCTAGTTTGGGACGAGTCTAACGGCGAGACCTTCTCGTCTCGAGCCGCCCATCCATTTACCATCCTTGAGCCCACCAAACAACGGCATGCCCATTGTTTCACGGGAACAGCGGACGCAATAACACACCCTCGGGAAAGGCCGGTCATTACAATACTTAATAATTATTTTAATTAATTTGGTAAACTAATTATTCTTTTTTCCATCATTAATTGATTACTCCATTATTTTGATATGGCAACGAGCTCCGACGAGCAAATTATCCTTCGTTCGATGTTCCAGAAGTTATTGGAGATGTCAACGTCCTATGACGTCGTGCTTGCGTGACTCGCCGCCAGTATTGACCGTCTCTTCGGAGGTGTCATTCCACCGGAGCCACCACTGATCCCACCATAACCGTCCTCGCTACCACCTGTGCCTGAAAAAGCTCCTCCGACCGCCACTGTTATGGTCGCTTCACCATCGCCTTAGGTTGTTCCCACCCCGAATTCACACAGCCGACCTCGTTGCCGCAGAGCCCCGCGGTGGTACCGCCTCATTTTGCGCTCTCCACTTCGCAGCCTCCGCTCCAGCTACTTGCTTCGTCGTCCCCTCTAGAGTCAGTCTTTCTGATGATCGCCCCTCCACCCCCACCCCCCCCCACCCCCCCCCCCCCCCCCCCCCCCCCCCCCCCCGCGTCGATGTCGTCGCTTTTGATCGCAATTCATCTACATCTAGGGCCTCTGTCGCCCTCGTCCGTCTGCATTCGTTGGGCACACTCGCCCCGACTCCAGAGCTTCTGTCTGACAGTATTCCTTCCGCAAGCACATGTATTACGTCAGATCCTTGTAGTCTCTCGTGTCGCCTGTAAGCAAGCTGACGGCCCGCAACTTGATGCAACTGCGGCCACAACACGAGCTATCGGGAGTTGTTCTGGAGAGAAATCAAAGAGCTGGATGATCACGCCGTGCCAGCATCATTCGAGCTTGAGGTTAAGCTTGATTTGAAGGGGGGTTGGATGTTATGAGTCCCCACTATCTGTCGTCGATTAGGTCACACATATTTTATTACGAGTCTTTAAGTATGTTATTTTAAGTTGTATGCATCGAGTTACTGGTATCGAGTCGAGTCATTGTTATCGAGTCGAGGCATCATGAGTCACTATGAGTCGAGTCTTGATGAGTCATTTTGTAATATTATATATAGACCCTCTTGAGTCATGAGAAGGGTATGAAATGAATTAATCCAACTTTCTCTTTATCTCACTAAGTTTTTTTCTCTCTCTAGTTCTCTCTTCTTCCCTATTTCTAGGATTAGGGTTGAGCACCGCTCTCCATTTTCCTCTCCTCTCGCATTCTCCGTGGGTTGAGCTCGGCTCCCCTTCTATCTCCACCTCCACCACTGACGGCGCGGGCTGGGCTCGTAACAATGATCTCCCAAAAACCGTCAACCCCTTTAATGACGGCGTTGTCATCAAGGCGGTGTTACATAACTATTCAGTGTCCAAAATTTTGATCGACGGTGGTTGTTCTATGAATGTTCTTTTTAAAACTTGCGTTCGAGGCTATGAACACAGAAAGAAGTTTCGGGCCTACGACGAACCTCTCTATGGTTTCGCAGGGGAAAGAAAAGAAATAGAAGTGTCAACCTCTCTGTCACCATATGCGGAGTAACCCATCAAGCGACCTTCGTGGCGATTAACACTCCGAGTAGCTACAATGCTATCTTTGGACAAACACTTTTGAATTCAAGCTATTTCCTCAATATATCATCAAGTTATAAAGTTTACCAAGGGAGGAAGACAGTTCAGGGTCCAAAGTGATCCTCGTATCGCTCGGGAATGCTACGTTAGCTAGGTTAATACGACCGAAATCTTTCCTCCTCTCATAGAGGACAAGGGATCAAACAAGATGATGGAGATCGATCGCGTCGCACTTGAGTGATTTATGAGGTCGACATTTTTGGATTGTCAGATGGACGATCGAAGTCTATGATTGCGTCGGGCTCACTTTTTGTATTTTTTTCATATGTATATTTTGGGAATTAGGTCAAGTAATCCAATCGGTCAATTTGTGTCATCGAATCATGAACATAATCCCCCCTCCTTTATCTCCCAGCAGCCGACAAAAGCAGGGATCGAGAGCTTACGGTTTCTAAGAGAAAAACCCTCGATCGTCGCCTCGATGCGACGTCGAGCCTCCCGCGTGGTATGAAGCCGCCAGATCCCGCCTCTGTGGGTGCAGACTCCCCCGTCTGCTGTCTTACACCGCCTCTCCAGTCGCCAACGAGCCTTCCTCTGTCGTTCTTTTGCAGTCATGAACCCGACACCGTCTTCCCTTGCCTCCAGCGCCAGCGCAGCCGCCTTCCCTTGCCTCTAGCGTCGCCGCCACCTCCATTCCTAGCCTCTGGCACTTCTTACGACCCCACCCCAGCCAGCTACCACCCATCTCCCACCTCCAGCCCTCTTTCAGCACCCTCCCAGCCGTCGCCGCCCACAGTTAAAGCTCCGACCAGCCATCCCCGTGCCCTTCCCCAACTCCCCAGCCTATTCCAAGGCCAACCAGCCCTCCCTCCCCCTTTCCTCATCCACCAGCAGCCTTCCCCCACCCTAAATCCACTCCATACAGCCAGCAACACCTCCCTCTAAGCCTACCCAACCCCTATACCTCCTATTTGAGCTCCCTTCACAGCCACCCCACCTCAAGTGGAGCTTGTTCTTCTCTCTGACAGCCCCCCCCCCCCACACACACACACACAGCAGCATCTACACTCACGGACAGTTACCACCACCACCAAAGGCATAAATTAATTGGTGAGTTTTTTTACTTCCAGCTTTCATTTCTTTGCATTGTACGGACATCTTGTATTGCTAGTAAATTTTTGCTTAAATTAATTTGGTTATTTCTCTTTCCAAATGCGTGTATTTTGTATTTGTCACGTGCTTTGAATTCTGATGCACTCCAAATTAATTTGCAATTGTCTCTTTCTTGCTTAATTCGAATGTTTGTGCTTAAATTTGATTAAATACATGAGATTTAAAATTAACGTCTTTAATTAATTGAACGTCGAAAGTAATTGCATGATTGGATCATTTGCGTTTGCATTGCATTGGAGTTTATTTTGTAAGCCACTTGTTCGTTGGATTGCTTGTTGTTTGTGTGTTTGTAAAGAAATGAAAGAAGATATCTCTTATATCATTAAATAGGAAAAAATCGTACACTTTTACACATTAAATTCCTCTCGTGTATATATAAACACAAGAGGGAGACCAAATACAAGATAAGAGATGTGGGACTAATTGAGAAGGAGGAGGACGCTAAACGCACATCAAATATCAAATACCAACACTCTCACTCAAGGAGGGCGAAAGATATTCACTAAGCCTGTCTTGTCACACAACCTAGATAAATCCAGTGAGTTAAGTCCTTTAGTTAGACAATTTGTCACTTGTTCTTTTGTAAAATGTCCCAGCTTCAACACCCCACTATCCAGCTTCTCTTTGTTAAAGAATCTCTCTATCTCTACATGTTTGGTTTTGTCATGTTGGACGAGGTTATTTGCAATACAAATATCTGACTTGCTGTCACACCACAATATCATATGTCATCCTTGATCTGTCTTGAGTTCAACCAGCATGGTCTTCAACCATAACATCTCCGCCACGCTTAAGGCCATGGCCCTATACTCTGAATCGGCTGTAGATCTCGCAACTACTGTCTGCTTCTTGCTCTTCCAAGAGACAAGATTGCCCCTCACAAACATGCAATATCCCAACGTGGACCTCCTGTCATCAACACAACTAGCCCAGTCGGAATCACAATATCCCTCGATGTTCAGATGTCCATTCTTTCGGAAGATCAGTCCCTTTCCAGGTGCACTATTCAAGTACCTAAGAATCTGATACACGGCATCCAGGTGACCCTCCCTGGGATCATGCATATAGTGGGCTACCACACTCACGGCAAAGGATATGTCGGGATGGGTGTGACTCAAATAGATCAGGCGGCCTACCAGCCTCTGGTACCTCTCTCTGTCATTTGGCTCTCCTGCCTCAGGGCGAACTTGGACTTCTGATCAACGGGAGCAACTGCAGGCATGCACCCTAGCATACTGATCTCTTTGAGCAAATCTAGCACATATTTCCGTTGAGATAAAACGATCCCCCTTGCACCGCAAGCTACCTCAATCCCAAGGAAGTATCTTGGCTGCCTCAAGTCTTTTATCTCAATCTCCTTGCCCAATCTTGTCTTCAGCAGAGCAATTTCCTTCTCATCATCGTCCGTAATAATCATATCGTCCGCGTACACAGCAAGCATTGTAATGTGAACTCCACTTTGCCTAAAGAACACTGTATGATCACCATTGGTCTACCGATATCCCATGTCAACCATGGCTCTCCTAAACCTGTCAAACCAAGCTCGAGGAGATTGTTTTAGCCCATACAGAGACTTCTTGAGTCTACACACCTTGCCCACTATTTATTTCGTGTCAAAGCCCGGTGGTACTTCCATGTACACTTCCTCCAACAAATTCCCATGAAGAAATTCATTCTTCACGTCGAGCTGGTGCAGTTTTCATCCCTCATTTGCCGCCAAGGAGATTAGTGTCCGCACCGTGCTCATCTTTGCAATGGGTGCAAAGGTCTCAGCGCAGTCGATGTCATAAGTCTGACTATATCCCTTTGCTACCAATCGGGCCTTGTAGCGCTCGACCCATCCCTTTGGGTTTTGTTTCACAGCGAAAACTCACCTGCACCCAACTGCCTTTTTTCCTGGTGGTAGCGACACAAGAGATCTCAGGTTTTATTCTTTTCCAAAGCTCCAAGTTCTTCTAGCAGTACAGCTTTCCATTGTGGATTCTCCTTAGCAACCTGCCAACACTTAGGATGAGAAACATTGTGCAAGGATGCAATGAATGCTCCATGTACAGGGGATATATGAGAGTAGGAAACAAAGTAGGCAATGTCATGGGGAAAACCATATCGATCAAGTGAGACTCCCGCATTCCTGTGAGAACTCTGCCTTACCGGCAACGGAGTGGGAGTAGAGAGATGAGGGTGAAGGATCATATCACCTGGGATTTCTGAGCTTGAGGTGGAGGGTATATGTGTCTCAAGGATCGGAGTAGGCAGAGGCAAGAGACTTGGCACAGGTGGCACTGTAGGTATTGTAAGCATTGTAGCCTCACTCGGCTTCCTTCTTCTCGTATACACTCTCAGCTCCCCCGGAGCCTGAGGTCCACCATCTACAGATTCATTCTCCTCATGAACTGGCACCACAACTGACTCCGCTCCATTTGGCACTAGAGGACAAGGGATACTCGATATCCTCCTCTCATTACCACCGTTATCCTCCCCATCTCGTCTCATACTGCTTGTAACGAGAGATTCCCCAAGAGGTGAGTCAACCGAAGAGGAGTAATATGGCTTAAGATCTCTAAATGTGATGTCCATACTAACGAATAACTTTCTCTCCACCGGACTCCAACATACTACCCCTTCCGGGTAGCCGAATACCCAACAAAAACACACTTCAGAGCCCTTGGATCTAACTTTCACACATTGGTCTATTGTCCTGCATGAAGCATACACAACCAAAGGTCTTGATGGGAAGAATCTTTTTATTCTACCCTCGCAGCATCTCAATCGGAGACTTCCAATCCAAAACCCGTGAGGGGATCCGATTGATCAAATAGGTCGTTGTTAGCGCAGCTTGCCCCTACAAGTACTTTGGCACTTTCATCATCATACTCTGAGTCACTTCCAGAAGGTGCATGTTCTTCCGTCAGGCTACACCATTCTGCTCTGGTGTATAAGGACAAGTGGTTGGATGTTGGATTCCCTGTGAAGACAAGTACTCTTCAAATGCCCTGTTGGTGTACTCCGTCCCACTGTCAGACCTCAATACCTTTACGATAGCATTGTATTGAGTTTAGACCCCATTGTGGAAATCCTTGAAGCAGACAAACGCATCACTCTTGTTTTTTATCAAGTAAAGTCAAGTCACACGGGAGAAACAATCAATAAAAGACACAAAATACCGAAATCCATTGACAGTAGGTGTGGGACATGGTCCACAAACATCAGAATATACTAGATTAAAAGGATAAGAACTCCTACTATCAGGACTGGAATAAGAGTTTCTGGTATATTTCTTAATTCACATGCATCACATAAAAGTTTGTCATGATTGACTCTCTCAAAAAAAATGGGATGCATCTGTCTCAAAACAAGAAAAGAAGGATGACCCAGAAGCCGATGATGAAGTAGAAGCAAGTCCTCCACGCTCCGCTCGCCCTCAGTAGCATCCTCTACCAGTGTTGAAAGAGCTGAGTCCATATTTGTCTTATCCAGATACCACAAGCCATTATGTCATGTGTCAGTCTCAATTCTCCTGTCAGTCTCCTTCTCCTGGAAGATCACCTTTGGGATATCAAACAAGACAATATATTTTAGTTGAGATATAATGACACTGATGGATAAGAGATTCACAGAAAAGGAAGGAGCATGCAAAATATTTGACAAAATTAAAGTGTTGGCACATTGCATGGTACCCTTACCAACCACTGGTTGAGCTGTGTCATCGGCAGTCTGAATGCTCTCTGGGATTGCTAGGGGTGTGTACAAAAGGAATTCCCTAGCATCCCCAGTAACATGTCGAGAAGCACCCGAATCCACTATCCAATCTAGTGAACTAGTGGTGAATATAAATGTGAGGGCAAGAGTCTCATAAGTACCTGTGGCTGAGTGAGCAAAAGAGGCAACGTTACCACTGGATGAAGTTGTAGTGATTGCGTCATCAACCGTACCCTCCTGCTTCCTCCGCATCATCTGAGAATAAGCATCCAAAAATTCTCTGCTCCTCCGAGTAACTTGCATCAGCCATACTCATTTCTGCTCCTTCACCTGCTATCATCAGGTTTGCTCGGATGCCTCCTCTTCCGCCACCTCTACGACCCCCACGGTCGTGACCACGACCCCCAAACTGACCTCGTCCTCCTGCATCTCGTTTTGGTGGCTTAGGGCAAATCAGTCGGAGATGACCTATCTCACTACAATTGTAACACTGTCGTGTATCATTTTTGTATCCCGTGTGCCCTGAATTGGTGACCACAGGAGCCGATTCACTCCTGGAAGTGTAGCAGTACCAGACTGGAGCCGAATCCGGCTCTCCTCCTGCATCATGGCTGAGATAGTCTCATCCAAGGACGGGATCTTTGGTTGAGCGAGTAGTATTGCACACCTTGACTCAAATGTCGGGTTCAACCATCTCATAAAGTGTATAGTCCGTATGAGCATCTCTCTCCCATTTCTTGCACTCAGGATCTTTGCAACATACAAGTGGTGAGAAATAATCATACTCTGTCAACAATCGCTCCAGATCTGCGGCATACTCTTGGATCAATCAATCTCCTTGTGTCAATGTTTCTATCTCTCTCTCGATCTGAAACACCCTCATGTTGTTGTCAACTCCCGCATAGATCCTCTGTAACTTCCCCCAAATATCACTCATGGTCACTATGCCATCCACCGTTACAGCGATAGACGTGACCATCGAGTTTAAGAGCCAAGTGTGCAGCAGGCTATGTGTAGTCTTCCACTCATTGTACCCAACCGAGTCTCTCTGGCTCCCCATTCTCACCAGTCAGGTAACCTTCTAGGTTTCTCCCAGAGAGTGCCCTCTCTACCCGACATGACCAGCTCAAGTATGTAGCTGGACCATCGAGTTTTAGCTCCACAGGAGGAAGATCCAGCTTCACATGTGACTGAGCCGATCCCTCGCCTTTGGACATCCGTAAGAATTCAGAAAACACCATTAGCCATTAGGTCTGCCTCTTCCATCTTGGCAACCAACTTCTCCATGACAAGCTCGCCAAACCTACTCGTTATCTAGTTGAATCGAAGAGCTTGCTAGTCACGAAGTTTGCTAGCGCATGCCCAGGCTGCACTGGTATTCGCTTAACTTGTTGCACGTGAAGGCTTGAGGTTCAAGACTACGTCACTTGTTGTCCGCACCTCCCTCTTTGAGGTCGCACAACCTTTCCTCTTCTTCTGTTCGCAAACACCTAAAGCTTCAGTCGGACCGCTTGCGCCAAACACCTTTCACTGAGTTCACAAGCTATCCGCAGGTCGACGAAGTTCGCTGCTTGAGGGCGCTTTCTCTTTTGCTTGAGTTCGCAAGCTATCCGCCTGTCCGTAGTTCGCAGACTGTCCGCGAGAGCTCCAAGTAATGCGCAACAAGCAGTTCTCTTATGCCTCTTCTCGAGTTCGCAAGTCTGTTCACAGTTCGAAACCAACCCGCCCAAGCTTGTTATCCACCACTATCCGCTTGTCCGCAGTTTGCAGGTTGTCAGTGAGAGCTCCAAGGAATGCGCAGCAAGCAGTTCCCTTGTGCATGTCGACCACGGTTCTCTTCGCAAGCTATTCGCCCAAGCTTGTTATCCGGGGTTTTGCCACGTCAAGCAAACGCTCGCATCAGTCGCGGGATTGCAGAACTCAGGCTCCACGCTAGAGTTTGTCGAACATTAGCACGTCGAGGTTTCACTCGAGCAGGAGTCGAACCTGGCTCTGATGCCATGAAGAAATGAAAGAATATTTCTCTTATATCATTAAATAGGCAAAAATCCTAGACTTTTACACATTACATTCCTCCCATATATATACACACAAGAGGGAGACCAAATACAAGATAGGAGATGTGGGATTAATTGAGAAGGAGGGTGTTAAGCGCACACCAAATATCAAATACCAACAGTTCGTCCTTGTAATATCATTTAGGGTTTGTCGTAGGTTTATTGCATTGTCGCGTGTTCGCTTACATTGCATTTAGGGTTAGGGCATCAATCGTCCGTCACAAATAGATTTGACATGCGTCACAAGAGATATTGCAAAAATATCCAGGAAATTGAAGAAGTAATCCATGGAGAAGATTCAATACAGAGTTTAGGCTTCATCAAAGGATTCGGAAACTTAACAATGGCAAAGTGAGGCACCTATCACTAGGGGTGCAAGTTGAGTTGAGTCGGCTCGTGAGCTTGATGAGTCGACTCGAAAAAAGCTCGACTCGAGCTTGAGCCAGTTGAGCTCGAGCACGATTGCTCTTATTTATGAGCTCGCGAGTTTTTTTTTTGGGTCATTTTTAAAATATATATATATATATAAATATAAAGAAAAACAGACTCAAGCTCGCGAGCAAAAAACCCGTGAACAACTTGAGCTTGACTCAAGCTCGCGAGCTCGAGCTCAATATACTGGTCTCGAGCTCGAGCCAAGCAGGATGAGCTCGTCGAGCTCGAGCTCGAAATATTTAGCTTGAGCTCGAGCTTGGGATTTTTGCCAAGCTCGACTCGTTTATACCCTTACCTATCACTGCGAGTGGATTCACCGGTGCTTATTAACCAGAAAGAATTTTGGCGTCGTGCCGAGATTTCCAGAGGCACTGGAAATGATTGTGGGAGGAACAATGTTAGTGATTGTAGGAGGGTGCGGTGGATTGGCCATAGTTTAAGGAAGCAAGCTCAATGAGCTCACGGGAAGAGGGTGCGGGTTTGGAAGGAGAACTCATTGGAGTTCGCAAAACATGTGTGAGAGCTCCCGGGAAGTGTTGGGGGGTTCCTTCTGGAAGCGATCACAAAGATGGTAGAGGTCGCTCTGGGAGAATTCGCAAAAACGGGAGTACTCGCAGCTTGCAGGAGGAAGAACACGCAGGACTGGGATGACATCCACGGGATGGAGAAGTCGCGGTCTTATCACAGCGAAGATGTTGGAGAAATCGCCGACATAGACGCTGCAGAAGTCGTGGATGGAGTCGAATCAGCGAGTTCAGTTCACAGCTGAGCCGCTGGAGAAGTGGCGGATGGTCCTGTTAAACGCGCTGGAGAAGGCTAGCAGACGACTCGCTGGAGAGTTCGCAGAGGCCGGAGAAGTCGTGGGCGTTGTTGAAGAAGGCGTTGATGTTGCTGGAAGTTCGCAGGAGGAGGTCAAAAGTGCACACTGATTAGTTGTCTATAAATATCCCGTGGGGAGGGGTTGGTTTGAGCGTCGACCCCAATTGACGGGAGAGCAGAGGATGGCGAGGTTCGTAAGCGAAGTGGCAAGTACCCGATGTTACTGGAGAAATTAACGGGTCCACGCAGGAACTGATTGCAGGAGATTTCGGTGAGGTCAAGAGTGTTCACTAGAGAAGAGAGCAACGAGTGATTTCATCTTGCTCTGATACCATGTGAGAATTTGAAATATTAAATAATATTATTTCAAAAAATTCTAAATTATTATATGAGAGTTTCTCTCTTTATATAGAGTAATAGAGGAAGAGGTATGTACATTTGGAGATGTGAGACTAAATACAAGAAGAGGGAAAACTGCAATGGGCCATTGTGCAGGCTTTTTATCTTGGGATTTAACAAAAACAATATTGGATTTGTTGTTTTTTGTTGTTGGAGAAGTACTGATTTTTGAAAAACTGTGATCTGGAATATTATTCTCATACTTCTCAACATGGATATTTCTCATCAATGATGATTTGTTTGGTGTGGTGAAAAGAAAATATTTCTTTGACATATCACCGTCATTTCATTTCGATTATTGCAATGTGACAAGAAAATAACTTCTATAATAATCAACAACACTCGAGCCTTTAAAATAACTTTTATAATAAAGTGAATCAATTCTTTAAATTTTGTGATCTGGAATATTATTGGATTTGTTGTTTTTTGTTGTTGGAGAAGTACTGATTTTTGAAAAACTGTGATCTGGAATATTATTCTCATACTTCTCAACATGGATATTTCTCATCAATGATGATTTGTTTGGTGTGGTGAAAAGAAAATATTTCTTTGACATATCACCGTCATTTCATTTCGATTATTGCAATGTGACAAGAAAATAACTTCTATAATAATCAACAACACTCGAGCCTTTAAAATAACTTTTATAATAAAGTGAATAAATTCTTTAAATTTTGTGAATAGGAATATGCTATTATTATAAAATTTTATTAATCTAGATGAATTAATTTAATGGAAGTTATCATGTGAAAAAATAAGTACTTTCTCAACAAAAAGTGAATACATTCTTTAAATTTTGTTAATAGGAATACGTTAATATTACAAAATTTTATTAATCTACATAATTTAATATAATGAAAATTATCAAGTGAAAAAATAATTACTTTCTCAACAAGTTTGTTAAAATATGCACTATCAAAGTAAAAAAAAATCCTACAATCCCTCTAGTGTTTGAAAATATTACAAACACATTCATCTTGTTTTTGAAAACATTACAAATGGACCCCCTTACACTTTCAAGTTATTCAAAGAGTAAAATTGAAATATAAGAAATATTTCTTGCTGAATTTGATACTTTTCATCCAGATGTTAACGGAAGGGGGACTTTGTAAGCATGCCAAACAGGTAGGGGAGGTCTTTGTAATCATGCAAACTTGCAGGGGAGGTCCCGGTGATTAACCATGTATATATGTGTGTGTGTGTGTGTGTGTGCACGCGCTGCGTGTGTGTGTGTGTGAGAGAGAGAGAGAGAGAAAGATAAATCATACATAAAGATACAAACTTGAAAAAAAAAACATACTTGAAAAAACAATAAATTGAAAAGGGAGATCAAAATCCACACCTATTCCAAGATCTGGATGGATAATTGCCACTTTTAGCTTGGGACATCTGGTACCTTCCATGATTCGTGTGTTTCTCCAACTTGATATCGTGTAATTTCTATATAGAAAGTTGAAGAATTTAGTATACTAAGACGTAAAAAAAACAAGAAATCAAATATAGATTTGAATGATTCCATGACAGATTAAAAGAAAATAATTTTAAATTAAAAGGGAATAAAAAACATATTGGGCAGTAACCCTAGCTCACCATAGAAGTTAGTATTAAGCTATTTCGAAATAACTCTCAAGTTATAAAAAGACCATTGAACATTGAATGAAGTAAACAAAACCTTAAACTATGTTCAAATGCTTGGAATTCAAGTAAAGGAAAATGAATAAATAATTGTAGAAAACAGCCACTGCTTGTATTGTATTTCATCTAACTTTATACAAAGAGAGAATACACATTTATAGGAGAGAGAAGAGAGAGAAAAATCTTATACACAATGTGGGACTAAAGAGAGAAGAGAAGAAACTGGGCCACTAAATGGGCCAAACACATGGGCTATTTCAACACTCCCCCGCAAGCTGGAGCGTACAAATCGTATGCACCAAGCTTGGACAAGCACTGATAGAAGAGGGTACTGGACAGTGCCTTTGTGAGGACATCCGCGACTTGTTCAGTACCAGGAACATGTTTTAGCTCGATCTTTTTCATTTGTACTTTCTCCCGAATAAAATGGCAGTCGACCTCAATATGCTTGGTTCTTTCGTGGAAGACTGGGTTCTTGGCGATATGTATAGCAGCCTGACTGTCGCAAAGTAGAAGAGCAGGAGCAGGAAGTTTTACCCCAAGATCCGTGAGAAGACTTTCAAGCCATGTAAGTTCAGAGACCACAGATGCCATTGCCCTGTATTCTGCTTCAGCTGAGGAGCGCGCAACTACTGCTTGTTTCTTGCTACGCCAGGTAATCAAATGTCCTCCGAAGTACGTACAGAAGCCACTGGTTGACCGACGATCATCCAGAGAGCCGGCATAGTCAGCATCAGAGTATGCTACCAGTGTTGGAGTTGAGGATGAGGTCTTGTATACCAAGCCTTGACCAGGAGCTGCTTTTAGATATCGTAGAATCCGTTCCACCGCCTGAAGATGGGAGGAACGAGGGGCGTGCATGTAACGACTGACAATACCGACAGCGAAGGAGATATCTGGTCTTGTAACAGTCAGATAGATCAGTTTTCCTACCAGACGGCGATAGTATTCCGGGTTCTGAAGCAGGAGATCAGAGTCAGAGGACTGAGCACAAATCTTGTGATTTGCGTCCATTGGAGTACTGATGGGTTTGCAGCCGGAGTAGCCTGCATCATGAAGAAGATCGAGGCAATACTTTCTCTGAGATAGAACAAGGCCATCTGGTCGCCTGGCTACTTCCAAGCCCAGGAAGTAATGAAGGTTCCCCAGGTCTTTCGTTTGGAACACGGAGCTGAGCTGTTGTTTGATCGCCTGAATACCTTTTGAGTCGCTGCCTGTGATAATGATATCATCCACATAGACTAGAAGGAGAACGGTGCCTGTTGCCTGGTGGCGAGTAAACAAGGAGAAATCAGCCGAGCTACGAGTAAACCCTGCTTCACAAAGGACCTTGCTGAGCTTGTCGAACCATGCTCGAGGAGACTGTTTGAGACCATAGAGAGACCGCAAAAGATGACAGACTTTCGGGGTCCTAGACTCCCCCGTGGTCTCAAACCCGGGCGGCTGCTGCATGTAGACTGTTTCAGTGAGATCACCGTTTAAGAAAGCGTTCTTAATATCCAGTTGATGTAAGGGCCATTGGCGGTGCACGGCAACGGAGAGAAGAACCCGTACGGAGTTCAGTTTGGCGACGGGAGAGAAGGTTTCGTCGTAGTCCAACCCGTGTTGCTGGGTGTAGCCGCGAGCCACCAGTCGAGCTTTTAAGCGGTCAATGGTTCCATTCGCAGCATGCTTGATGACAAAGACCCATTTGCAACCAACAGTTTTCTGGCCAGGGGGAAGATCCACCAGCTGCCAGGTCTGGTTTGCCCACAACGCGGCCATTTCTTCTTCCATGGCGGCACGCCAGCCAGGATGTTGAAGAGCTTCCTGCACAGAGTTAGGAACAGAAATGGAGGAAAGAGAAGTAGCAAGTTGGCGAAGTTCCGGACAGAGACGGTGAAGAGAGACAGAGTGTGCCATTGGATGTGCAGTAGAGGAAGAAGTCGGATCGGCAGGCCGCGAGGCATCATCAGAGGAGGGCACCTCCCGTAGGGCAGTGGAGGACAGAGGACGACGAGCGTATACACGAGTGATAGGTGGTTTCTGGGAGGGAGGTAGATGAGGGATGGGAGATACTGGTATGGGGGAGAGAGGAGGAAGGGGTGAAGTAACCGGAATAACAGGCCGCGGAAGAGGAGGCAGCGGAAGAGGACAGTCCGCTGGTTGGGAAAAATAGGGTTGATCTTCAAGGAAGGTAACATCAGCAGTCGTAAGAAGCTTGCGATCCTGGGGAGAGAAGCAGAGATATCCCTTCTGTGTCCGGGAGTAACCAACAAACATATATTTGGTGGCACGTGGAGCAAGTTTGTCAGAGACCGGACCAAGGCGATGAGCGTAGCAGACGCAGCCAAACACGCAAGGAGCGATGGAGAACGGAGTCGTAGAAGGAAAGAGGAGACTGAAGGGGGATGCAAAGTTGAGACGAGACGAAGGCATGCGGTTGATGAGAGTGCAGGCGGTAGAGACCGCGAAATTCCAATATTGTTTGGGGACGTTCATTTGGAGCATGAGAGAGCGGGTGACCTCAAGCAGGTGACGATTCTTGCGTTCAGCAACGCCGTTCTGTTGGGGGGTATAAGGACAAGAGGTTTGATGAATTATCCCAAACTCAGCACATAAGTGAGTGACTGTATGACCCGTATATTCGCGGGCATTGTCGGTACGAAGAGTTTTAAGAGTAGTAGAAAATTGGTTGCGAGTTTCGATGATGAAGTTTCGAAGAACACCAGACAACTCAGAGCGGTCACGAAGGAGGTACAACCATGTCACCCGTGAGTAGTCATCAACGAAGGTAACAAAGTAGCGATAGCCAAAAACACTGGCGATTTTGTAGGGACCCCAAATATCAGAGTGAACCAAGTCAAGTGGAGCGGCACTTCGAGTGGGATGGGGGGTGAACGCAGAACGATGATGTTTGGCATAGATACACGACTCACAGGTAAACTCATGGAGAGAGACGTCGGGAAGAGCTTTGCGGAGTATTTGTAGAGGAGCGTGACCAAGACGGCGGTGCCACTCAATAGTGCTGATAGAGGAGAGAAGAACGGTGGGAGAGGTATCGAGGAGATAGAGTCCGTTCGAGAGATGCCCTTTGCAGATGATGCGCCGCGTCTGTCGATCCTGCACAATACATGAAGTAGAGGTGAATGAGACACAACAATCAAAATCTTGGGTGAGACGGCTAATAGATAAGAGATTGAAGGAGGAGCCCGGAACATGAAGGACTGAGCGAAGAGTAAGTGAGGGTGACAGAGTGAGATCGGCAGAGCCAGCAACAGGAGTAGAAGCACCATTCGCCACAGTGATGAACGGAGGATGTTCGGAGGCCAGGTATTGTGAAGGTGCTTGCGAAGTAATGTGGTGGCTGGCCCCGGAATCCAGAATCCACGAAGAGCTATGAAGGAGGCAGGAGATGCCACCACCAGAAACAGACACACCCAAGCCGGGGGACCGGGAAGGAGACACAGCCATGGAGAAGCAAGCACCAGGGAGTAACCAGCAGAGCAGAGGGCTTGACGACCAGAACTGCGACTGGAACTGCTGGATCACTAGAGGAAAGTCCGGGCAGCAGCTGGCAGACGGTCGCGGCGATCAGGGCAGCGATCAGGGCAGCGAGATCAGGGCAGCGATCAGGGCAGCACGATGCTGCTGGAGAGAGACCGCTGGAAGATATGCGGGCAGGGAGCAGATCGCTAGGAGAGCGTCACTGGGAGCAGGCCACTGGGAAGAGGTCGCTGGAGCTCTACAGATCGCTAGGGGTCAAGAGGCTGATCGCTGCAGAGGATGCTGTTCACTGGGAGATCGCTGTTGGGCGGGAGGTCGCCGCTACGAGACCGGAGTGTGAGATCGCGCGAGGCGCGGGAGATCGGTGGACACAGCGGCGGTTACTAGAGCAGGGCTGGCCGGGCGAGCTGGAGCGATCTGGAGACAGGCGGCGGTCTGTGGAGACCGTAAGCCAGCGGCAGGGAGAGCACTAGGAGACCGTGGCGAGCACGCACGGGAAGCACAAGACGCTTATGGGGAGACCGCAGAGGAGCCGGAGGAGACCGGCAGCGATAAGGAGGAGGCCGCACGTCTGGAGATCGTCGAGCTCGGAGAGAGGAGGAGAGACCGATGCTGTGGAGATCACGAGATCGGCACAGGAGAGCTCGCAGAGAGCAATGTGAGAAGAAGACCGCAGGTCGAAGTCAGCGGAGATCGTCGACCCTTTGCAGAGCATTAGCGGAAGGAGGAGGAGGGTCCCACGGAAGCCGGCTATAAAAGCCAGGAGAAGAGCGGAAGCTGGGGGGGGAAGCTGGACGCAGAGGCGCGTTTCAGCAAGGGAGCGGTCTCAACAATTGAGACCGCGAGAGCTTCGAAAAAAAAAGGAGAGAAGGGGGGGGGGGGGGGGCGGTCAAGAAATTTGAGACCGCTATTTCTGAACCTAGGCTCTGATACCATGTAGAAAACAGCCACTGCTTGTATTGTATTTCATCTAACTTTATACAAAGAGAGAATACACATTTATAGGAGAGAGAAGAGAGAGAAAAATCCTATACACAATGTGGGACTAAAGAGAGAAGAGAAGAAACTGGGCCACTAAATGGGCCAAACACATGGGCTATTTCAACAATAATAAATAAAATAAATTGACTTAAATTTCTTTAACTGAATTGTTTTTTAATTTACGTGCTAAAGGAACGGCCTTGTATTCTGAATTCCATAACATATTCTTATTGTCATTGGATATATTTATTATCTTCACAATAAACTAGATAAACTACATAATTTCACTGAACTATAACTATAATCACAGTTTTGGGACCAATATTCCAACAGATCAGGGGTCAGGATGATAATTTCAAAGTGCAAATTTATTTTTTGCACAACCTTGAACTTATAGAGGGAGAAATATCTCCAACAATTCTAGCTAGTGGTCCAATCTATCAGCATCGATAGTACCATATTTCAAACTGATGTCCCATTTGCGGGGGACATTTTCATAGTGGTGTGTTGTTTCAAATTCAAGGCTAGCAGTGTCTGTTAGAAGATGAGACTTAACTTACATCCTAATGCAAAGCTAGACAGATGAAGTTAAGAAGTAAGGAGAGGATAAACATGGAGGAAGCATTGAGATTTTCTATAAGCATCTTATCACAATGATACAAGAGGGGGTTGCCTTATATAGCAATGGCAGACACAACGATACAAAAAAGGAATATAAATTGGTTACATTTAATCTCGTTCATTTCAATGTCCATTCTCATTACATGATGCTTAGTATTTCTAATTAGAGTTAATGCAAATTAAGGGGCGGCCGGTTCATGTTTCCAATACCCCTTCTTGAACCGTGGGGCTGATCTTTAGGTCTTCTCTGAGTTTGATAAAGCGGGCTCTTCCCAGAGGTTTTGTAAAAACATCAGCGAGCTGCTCCTCCGTTCCACAGAATTCAAGCTTAACTTCTCCTTTCTCCACTTGTTCCCTGATAAAGTGATGCTTGATTTCTATGTGTTTACTCTTGTCGTGGAAAACAGGATTTTTGGAAAATGCAATAGCCGATACATTGTCGCACTTTAACTGGATCGGTGCACATCTTTCTTCTGTTAACTCTTCAATCATTCTCTTTAGCCAAACACCTTCACAAACAGCTGAGCTTAGAGCCGTGTATTCAACTTCTGTGGATGAAAATGCCACAGTTTGTTGTTTGCGAGAGCTCCAAGCTATAGGGTTTGTTCCGAAGAAGAAAATGAAACTGTCTGTGTTTCTTCTATCATCCAGCGAGCCTCCCCAATCAGAGTCATTGTACCCTGTGAGTCCTGGGTTGAGATCCTGGTTGAAGTGAAGTCCCAGGTGCTTGGTTCCTTGAACGTTACCGAAGAATCCTTTTTAATGCATTCAAATGGACTTTGTTGGGTTGGCTTACAAATCTGGATATCAAATTCGCAGTGTGCTCGATGTCCGGTCTGGTGTGAGTGAGATAAATCAGAGAACCAACTAAGCTCCGATAGTGCTCTTCATTCACCTTCCCATCCCCTTCTTGAGCTTTACTCAATTTTTCACTAGTGGGCATAGGGGTTATGCAGGGGTTGCACTCCTCCATTTTGAACTTTTTTAAGAGCTCAGTTGCGTATAATTCCTGTGAAACAAAGATGTGGCCTGGGCTTTATTGTACCTGCAAGCCAAGAAAAAACTTCAGGGGACCCAAGTCAGTCATTTCATACCTGACTTCATTTTCTTCTTGAATGCATTGATTGAATCTTCTGAGCTTCCTCTGATGAGCAAATCGTCAACATAGAGGCAAATGAAGATGCTAAATGATGAGATCAATTTTGTCTCTAGTCTTCTTAATAAACAGTGAGGGTTCATGTTTGCTAGCAGTGAATCCTTCTTCGTTGAAGAATGAGATATTAGAATGTCATGCCCTTGGGGCCTACTTAAGTCCATACAGATCTTTGTGGAGACGGTATACATAATCTTCTTTTCCCTTCTTCTTGAACCCTTCTGGTTGTTCAGCATAAATCTCTTCATTCAGAACCCCATTTAGGAAGGCGGATTTGACATCCAGATGGTAGATTAGGAACTTATGGTTGGCAGCAATCGCAAGGATTAATCTGATGGTCTCCATTCGTGCCACTGGGGCAGAAGTCTCATTGAAATCTCTTCCAAAGTGTTGACTATACCCCTTGGCTACGATTCTTGCTTTATGTTTGATTACTTGTCCTGCTTCATTGCATTTTAACTTGTATACCCATTTAAAACCAATCACATTCTTTTGATTTGGTCGAGGCACTAAACTCTAGTTTTTATTTTTTTTCGACTAGACCAGTCTCCTCTTGCATTGCTTGTTGCCATTCAATAGTAGCAGCTGCATGACTGCATCTACAAATGATGTTTGAGTATTGTGAAATAGAGCTGAGTTAGAATTTTCATATAAATCAACAATGGACCTCATTTTCCTGGGTGGTGATGACTCAAGGAGGGGATCTTCATTGTCCGACTGAAGTTGCATATCAACATTTGTTGCAGGTTGCAGTTCTTCATCCAAGTGATCCTCTGGTGGTTTCTGGAAGGTGTACACAGGTGACTCAACCGATCCACTAGGGGAGATGATCTTGCCTCCATTGTCTGATACCCAGTCCCAGGCCTTATCTTCATGGAATATCACATCTCTTGATATGATTAATTGTTGTGATGTTGGATCAAATAGTCTATATGCTTTTATATTCTCACTATACCCAGTAAATATGCATTTTATACTAGTTTTTTCTAACTTATCTCTCTCCTCCTTGAGAATGTGGGCAAAAGCTATACACCCAAAAGTTCTCAAATGTCCTAGTCTTGGCTTTTTCCCAAATAGTTTCTCATAGGGGTGGTTTTCTTCAGAATTTTAATAGGACTTCTGCGTAGTAAATATACTGCAGTGTTGGCTGCTTCTACCCAGAACTGTTTGGGGAGGTTTTGGTGTAGGAGGAGAAACCTAGCCATTTCTACTATGATTCTATTCCTCCTTTCCACCACACTGTTTTGCCGTGGCGATCCAAGAACAGTGAACTCATGTTTGATCCCATAAATCTTACAAAAATGTTTGAAAACGTGGGAGGAAAACTCTCCACCATTGTCAGTTCTCAAAGTTTTTATACTCATGTCTAATTTCTTTTCTATTTCTCTCTTGAATTCAATAAATAAAGAGAGAGCTTCAGATTTTTGCTCCAAAAAAATAAATCCAGATACACCTTGTAAAGTCATCTACGAGTAAGAAAAAGAACCTCTTGCCTCCTTGGGATGATGTTGATGTCGGTCCCCAAAGATCACAGAGAATAAGCTCCAAAGGCTGTGAGCTTTGTTGTTGAGAAGGAGGAAAGGGTTGTCTGTAAGATTTTCCAAGTGCACATGTGTCACACTGGCGATGATGAGCTTGAATCTGAAGTTGAGGAAGATCTAATGCTAGACTGTCTTCAAACAGTTGCTTCATAGAGTTATAATTGAGGTGCCCCAATCGGTGGTGACATAAGTATGCCAGATCTGGGCTGTAACTCATGGAATTTGAGAGAGCTGCCAGATCTGGGTTGTAACTCATGGAATTTGAGAGAGCTGCCTGATTTGGTGTCTCTAGATCAATTGGAAAATTGTGATTTTTTGTCATTTGGGTAGAAGCAACATTTTTGTGAAGTGGATCATAGATGGTGCAGGCGTTGGAATTAAAAACCAAGTTGTACCCATTGGTTACAAGCTGTCCAATGCTCAACAAGTTCTGATCCAGGGAGGGAACATACTGCACATCCTTGAGTGTTTGTTTGTTCCCGTCAAGATTGTTGATTGTGATACTTCCCTTGCCTTCAACTTCTTTACTGTTACCATCACCCAAATACACTTTAGATTTGAATGATTCGTCTAAGGCATCAAAAAGGGTAATGTCATGTGTCATATGACTAGAGCACCCAGAGTCGATAAACCATTGGGAAGACTTTTCTGGTTCAGCTACACCAATGCTTCTGGGCAGCAACATCTTCTCCTCTAACCCTTTTGACTCTTCAGCAAACTTTGCTTTTTCTTTTTCTTTATTCTTGAACCAGTAGTCTTTATCAAAATGAGTTGGCTTCCGACAGCGTTTACATTTATAAAAACATTTTGAGGTATCATGTTGTTTTTCTTACACAGGTTGCATAAAACTGAATGCTCTGATGGAAGCCCTTCAGCTGGTTTTGGAAAGCTTTTGTTGTGATAGTTTTGATTTCCTGAATGCCATGATCCTCCTTTTGTTTTATTGTTGTGAAGAAACTTATTCGTCCTGTCTTGATTCTGCTTTCCAAGAGACATTTTTACTTGGAGCGCATGATCCAGAGCAGGTGAATACCTTTTCACTCTCTCCTCATGAGATTGAATCTTGCTCACAAGGATTGCAATGGAGAGTGCTTCAACATCATTGCTCTTCTCGATGGCTGCCGCAACATGCTCGTAGGCTTTTGGCAAGCTTCTTAGAATTTTTAAAACAATCTCAGAATCTGGAATTGGTGCTCCCAAATTGCTGAGTTGGTTTGCTAGATTTGTTATTCGTGGGAGGTAATCAAAAATCTTCTCACCATCTTTCATGTTTAAGTCATCAAATTCTCGCCTCAGATTTTGACGACGAATGGAAATCACCTTCTTGTCTCCTTGATAGCATTCCTTGTGAATATCCCAAGCAGCTTTTGCAGTCTTGGCGTCCATTACTCGAGGGAAAATGTTGTTGGTGATGACATTTTGGATGATGTGCAGTGCCAGGGAGTTTTTCTTTTTATCTCCCTTGGGTATACTTGCTTCACCTCCTTCCGTCCCTTTCTCCTTTCCATCGGTAGCGGGGTCATTTATCACGACCTCCCATAGATCCTGAGAGTCGAAGTCTCGAAGAAGGTTTCCATTTTTATGGCCCAGTGCTCATACATTTCACCGTTGAAGGTGGGGGTTGTATGGTGAGATAAATGAGCCGGAGCGGTAGATGATGAGCCCATTACTTCCATTGCAACAGGAATGCAGGATCTACAGCTTTGATACCACTGTTAGAAGATGAGACTTAACTTACATCCTAATGCAAAGCTAGGCAGATGAAGTTAAGAAGTAAGGAGAGGGTAAATGTGGAGGAAGTTTTGAAATTTTCTATTCGCATCTTATCACAACGATACAAGAGAGGGTTGCCTTATATAGCAATGGCAGACACAACGATAGAAAAAAGGAATATGAATTGGTTACATTTAATCTTATTCATTTCAATTTCCATTCTCAATACATGACGCCTAGTATTTCTAATCAGAGTTAATGCAGATAATTAAGGGGCCGCCGGTTTATGTTTCCAATAGTGTCCACTGAACCAAATCCCCACTATCATTCTAGGGTGATTTTAAGTGGGTATTATCCCACATTCGAGCAGTGGAGTTGTTTCCTCCAAAAAAACATTAGTTTTGTTACTTTCACATAATAAATATATATATATAATATTATTTTGACTAATCCTATTTAAAGGAATAAAATAACATACTATGTACACACAATATTGTTTTGACTAACTTAATAAAGTAACGTTAATTGACAAATAATTAGTAATGTTAATAAATTAATATTTTGTTTTTATTTCAAAATTGTTATACAACTCTAACAAAATTCTTATTATTTATTATATTATAATATTATTTTTTTGACATTATTATATTATATTACAAGATTATATTCTCTGATTTTACAAGATAAAACATTATTATCATTTTATTTTATAAGTATCTAAAATTTGGTGAGAAAACTATTATCAGTCATTTTGTTTAAACAAACACCTCATAGTAGTTCTCATAAGTATATATTACTGTTTTTTATATATATTTTCGTATCATTGTTTTCAACTGCTCATTTTTTCCAACATTGTTTCACACTTTTGCTTTTGCCAACGTTATAGCTGCCCAAAACATAGCCTAATGTTGGAAACTCGTGGCTTCTATCCCAAAACCCCGAGGTGAAAGGAAGAGGGGCCTGAGATCTATAAGCACAGGTGAGTGATGCGCGGTAGGCAACGTGGGACTAAACTTACTGCGTCAGGACGGGGATAATCCAAATGTAAATCGGTCCCACACGGCATGACGAACACACTGGAATCACGTCAACCAACACGTCTCCACAGTGGGTCAAGCCCAGCTCTCATACCATGTTGGAAACTCGCGGCTTCCATCCCCAAACCCAAAGGTAAAAGGAGGAGGGGTCTGAAACCTATAAGCACGGGCGGCTGATGCATGGTAGGCAATAAAAACGGTACCCTGGTGGACAAAGCATCCCCGCGCAGCGAGTGTCCGGGGAAGAGCCCCACTACAAGGGTGAAATGTAGGCAAACCTTACCCTGCATTTTTGCAAGAGGCTACTTCCAGGACTCAAACCTGTGTCCTCAAGGTCACACTGCAACACCTTAACTGGTGCGCCAAGTCTCCCCTCAACTGGTGCACGGTAGGCAATGTAAGACTAAATTTCAGACCGTGCCAAGCCAGGGATAATCTGAATGTAAATCGGTCCCACACAACATGCTGGACATGCTGCAATTACATCAACCAAGACGCACCCATAGTGAGTCAAGCCCAGCTCTGATACCATGTTAGAAAGTTGCGGCTTCCATCCCAAAACCTTGAGGTAAGAAGAGGAGGGGCCTGAGACCTATAAGCACAGGTGGGTGGGACTAAAGTTCAACGTCAGACCGGGGATAGTACGAATGTAAATCGATCCCACACAACACACTGGAATCACGTCAACTAACACACTCCTGCAACAGGTCTAGCCCAGCTCTAATAATGATAGGTGTTATTTATATAGTATTTTTAGCATTCTTTTAGCTCCACTATTTACACATTTTACTTCTAACACTATGATATAATTGCATATTCTAAAATATTCGCTAAGTTTGATACATTAGCATATCTGGAGCTAAAAGGACCATTATCGTGCTAACGGGAGTTGTTTGGAGATATATTCAATATTTTGTACATGGTGCGTGATTGTGTGCTCTTCTGAGCACGGTCGTGCACCCCAGTATTCTCCTAACCTTTACTTCTGTTCATTTTTGCTAAGTTTCTATTTTTCATGTTGCATGATCGTGCATCAACACAAGTACGATCGTGCACCACTATTTCACTACTTCTGGGTTTTGGCCGAGAGTTTTTCATGTCATGCACTATCGTGCGCCTCACCACGCACGGTCGTGCGCTTTTCACAACCCATCCAGCCAGAATTCTGAGTTCTGTCAACTGCTCATGCGTGTTCTTCAGGCACCATCGTGCGCCTTGCTAAGGCTGAGCATATTATTCGAAACTCGAAAGTCGCTCGAAAATCGCCCGAATATTGAGCAGAATCGTAATCGGTTACAATTGATTCGACTCAATTTGAGTCGATTCAATTTGACTCGAATCTGATTTCGAGTCGATTTCGAGTCAGCCCTGAATAGCTCGAAATATGATTTGAATCAACTCGAATTGATTAAAAATATTATGTATTTATTAATATGTTATTATTTTAATATTAAAAATGCTAAATTTTAAACCTAAATAAAAATATTGAAAACTTTAAGTGTTTCATTTGCTAAATTTAGATGGTTCCCTATTTAATTTCGAACAATTACGAATAAAGAGAAAAATTGCTCAATTTCGAGACAGCTTAATTCGATTTTGAATCAGCTCAATTCGATTTCGAGTCAGCTCGATTCGATTTCGAGCCAGCTCGGAATCGAGCCATTTCGAGTCGACTCGAAATCGATTTCGATTTCGAGCCGAGTTTGACTCGAAAATTTTGATTTCGAGCCGAGCCAAAATCGCTCGAACTCGACTCGATATCTGCCCTACGCCTTGCGCATGAGCGATGTGCATATAACAGTTTCTCGGGCACGATCATGCCACTTACTGTGCACGATCATGTATCTATCTTTTCATCACACAGCCCTCGGTTTCGTCGCCCTAATATTTTCCCGCCAGGTGATTTCGCGACCATGCGCGGCTATTTTTTGCACGCCTATTTAAAGCGAACGCAAAGTTCATTTTAGAGGGTTCGTATTCCCATTTTCTTTTTTCCTGTTTTGACCTAGGAGCTCTGCCCCCAAGCTCTTTTCTGAGATTCTAAGGGTTTCAAAGCAAGATTTCAAGGATTTCCCAAGATATTAGAAGAACAATGAGACAAACATGGAGCTAGAGGGTATAAAGAAAAAAGGGTAACTTTAGGAGGTTGGTGACAGCTCCTCCTCGACCTCGAATGCAACCAAGGATTGGAAGAAGGACCGCATTGACAACCGGAGCTCCTTCTACATACCAGAGGCAAAGTCTCTTTTTCAAGCTTGGGAGGTTTGTTATTTATATATCTTTGTATTGGAAAGATTTTATACATTGGTTGTTTAAGATTGTAATCTTGCACTCTCAAGATTTATGCTAGTGTTTGTGTTGATTTCATCTCTAAGCAATGATGTTCTGTGTGGATGTGGATGCTGAATGTTCTCTAAAGAAGGATTTTACTTCTTATGCTCAATGAACCGCCCCCAAAGAAGACATGTGGTGATGTGGGGACGATTATTTCTTCTTTAGTAATGTCACTTCCAGTGAGGTACATTCTGAAGAGTAAGGGTCACTTACATTGGAGTCTAAGTGACTTTAGTAACAATATAAGCTCAACAAATAAGTGTGAAAAATTGGGGGTGAAAGGCTCAAATTTGGGTAAACAATGGTAAATTGAAACTATCCAAAACAAGGTCTAAGTCATGCCCTAAAAACAATACAATCTATGCAAATGTTTCAATAGTTGCATAGGGACAAGTTCTAGCCATTAAGTAAAACAAATTATTCATAACAAAGACTATAATCTCTCTCTAAGAACTATCAACACACTACTACACTATTCAAAGAATAAAATTAACATCTAGAGAAAACATGGGAATAATGAAACTAAGCATAAAAAAGTTTTAAAACACATTATGTAGATTTAAACATCTTATTAAAAATTTCAAAACACCTACTGAACAGATTTAAAATTAAACTCTTAAGTTATGTCATAGTCTCATAGATTGAAAATATAAACTATCACAACTGAAATAAGATAAAGTAAGTTTTAAAGAACAAAGCAATTCTAAAAAAATGGGTGCAGAATTTTGTTAAAAAATAGGTGAAAACTAATGAAAATGATGGATGCTAGAATTGAAAAATATAACGTAAGGTAAATAACCTAGAATCGATACCATGTTGGAAACTCCCGGCTTACATCCCAAAACCTCGAGGGGAAAGGAAGAGAGGTATGGGACATATAAGTCCGGGCGGGTGATGCTCGGTAGGCAATGTGGGACTAAACTTCAGACCACGGATAATCTGAATTTAAATTGGTCCAACGTGATACGCTGGACACGCTGGACACGCTGGAATCACGTCATACAACACCTAAACATCCATTTTAAAGGGAGGATATATAAATCAACTTATGACCTCTTCATCCTCATATGGGCTTCATTCTCAATCTTCACCATGATCCATGGGGGATTTACCAAGATGTGTAGCCGTGTAGGCCGCCTCTTACTTTATGAGGAATTGATGCATCACGAGTGTCATATATGCATCAAGTTTTGTTAATGTACTTTTAATCATAGCAAATCATAAATCAATTTCAATAGCATAATTTGTTAATTTATGTCACTATAAGCTCTTCAATCTATAGGAAGTTTTTAACAAGAGTAGCATGGATTTTCTCCCATGGCGGACGACCTCACAAATTTTATGTGATGAGATATACACTTTAATACCACTTGATCTCAGTTGCACCCACTTAGAGGATGGTGTCAAAATCTTTTGGGTGGATCAAATGACTTGACAAGCACTTCAATATCAAGAACCAAGTCATTTGTTATTGTAAATCAGGATGACTGATTGGTATACAATGACATAAAGGAGGCACACTTAAGATGCCTATATTGATATTTTATACTCCAGGGAATTTCAAACTGATAAAACCTAAAAATATGATCTCGATAAAACAAAGCCAACCAAATTGACACGCGACAGTGCATGATGAAACTGCGAATTGGGGATGACTTAGGCCTAATCACTTGTAGAATGTCAGACGAACAAGAGCTAGGGACGGGTTCCCTAATACGAGTTGGATCCAGTAACTCGTCGAAGACTTCGCCAAAGATGGAAATAATGGTGGAGGGATACGACGGGTCGTTACCAAGGCTGCCTGAGTGGGGGCTTTAAGGGAGCATCAACCCTTAACTAGAATACTAATGATAATTTCTTGCTTTTCTTTCTTAACCCAAGGGGACATTTAAATAAAGTTACAAAAGCAGGCAGTTTGCAAATAACTCCACACAATAGACTAATCACAAAAATACCACAATATAAAAATGCACATAAATACAAATTATAATTAAATAGTTAGACAATTGCGAGCGGATCGTCTTAACTACGATCACAACAACAGGTCATCTCGACTGTGACCATAACAATAACCTACTACATGGTCTCTACTCTCTAGTATATACATCCATTGGTGTATAGCATTTTGTAGTTGAGAAAGCACTAGAGGTCAAGTGGTTTATGAAGAGTTGCTTCATACTTTCATATGCAACACTTCTAAGGACCAATCTGACCTTTATGAAGCATATCTCCATGGATTTCCTTTGAGGCCTACTACAGACCACGAGTGGGCACAATTATTTATTTGTTCTTATGAACATGTTTAACAAGATGGCCCTATTTAATCACTTGCAAGAGAACGCGATTTAGGAAGCAATTGAAAGGCATTCTTTCAACATGTTTAGAACCATTTTTATCATGTCAACCTCAATATCTCTAAAAGAGATAGTAGGTTCCTTTGGCTAATTCTATAGAGATCTAGAGTATGATAAACACAAATCTAAAAAGATGTATTGTCCTCCACCCAAACATAGATAGGCAAGCCATGGTGGTCAACCAAACTCCATTAAGAAAGCTGAGAGGTTATGCATTAAGATACTTTTATAGCAACATTATGTCATATTTTTTAGATTTGAGTTAGATTTACTTCTCAGAGTTCTTTATAAATGTTTAGTATGCCACCAGTCTGACGCAGTGTAGGCGGTTGGAAGTTGACCAATCCTAATGCAGACCTATGTGAGTGGTGCTGGGTGAACTCAGTCAAGCTTACTCTATATGATGTGTGAGTGATTTAGATTAAACTGGATTAAATTCAGCAGTGATGAATTAATGATAGTAAGCAGGGCTACACAACATTCTCAATTGTTTCAAACGGTCAAACAAGATGCGTCCTTCGCACGGAGGGCTTAGAACTAAAACTTGTGCAGATAAGTTTTATAGAACAAATCAAGGTTCTCAAAGAGTTATGCAATATTCATCCAATTATTCAAGACTAAAGAGAAAACACAATAATTAAGAGATACTCACGAATGCGAGGATCTGGTGGTGGCGCTGAGTGGAGATCCGGGAGAAGGGGTGGTGGCGGTGGGTGGAAATCCAGGAAAAGGGGCGGCGGCTGTAATCAGACCCCTTCGGCAGGGGGCTGTGAGGTTGATCCGGCGAGAGTTGGCCAGGGCTGTAACGGGGAAAGAGAACCGGGAGGAGATTAAGGAGGCGGCCTGTGGAGGAGCGTCCACTGTGAATGGACGGAAGGATGAACGTCCCTTCTGGTGGTGCTCTTGTTCACGCCGGGTGCAGGGGGGGAGGATGAACGGCGGAGGCGCAGGAGGTGGAGGAAAGGGGCGGTGGTTTGCAGTGGCTGCAGGGTAGGTCGTGCGGTTGCAGTAGTAGTCGGAGGTTGGTCTTGCGGTCGACGGCAGGAGCGGAGATGAAGGAAGTGTGGGTAGCGACAGGGGCGATCGGGACGACGGGTTTGCGGCTTGGCTTGGCGAGGGCGCTGGCTTGTGTGAACCTGGAGGGGAAGTTCGGTTTGCTGTAGAATCAGGAGGGGACGGGGTGTGGTGGGGAAGGAGAGGGGCGGCCGGTTTGTGTAAATTATGTTTGTAGAGTTGTTTGAAAAATAATACATATAAACTCTTTGATAAAAACAAAGTTTTGATTGCTATTTTTGAAAAAAAATTGTAGTGCATTTTTTTTTATGATTATGACTTGATTTTACAGTCTTTTTTTATGATTATGACTTGATTTTACAGTCGTAAGTCAACAAGTTACATAGATCACAAAAATGAAATGGAATTTTATTTTCACAATCTCTGAATCTCTAACATATAAACAAAATTTCGTTGCACCCTCTGCACGCACAGGATTACAAATTTGCCAAAGAATTCATCCCATTTGTGATTTGTCGCCATTTTTCTTGCCAAGACTTCTAAGCAATCTGAATCAAACGCGGACATTGTGTAATTATCTAGTTCAGAGTTCTTCAGAAAGATGGAGAAAATGGCCACATTTTTCTCTTAATTATCTAAAATGCTTAAAGTTTTTTTTTTCTTCAAAGTTGACTCTAAGTTCCTAATTATACATTATCTCATAAACCTACTCAAATTTTGTTGGTTTAACTTCTGATTCCAGGTTTTCAGATTTCTATTTAACTGATTTGTAGGCTTCTCACCTCTGATTCCCTGCAAAAATTAGTTTTGATTCATCGATATTCTTATTTTAATTATACATCTCTATGATTCCCTGCAAATATTAGCACGCATGATTAACTCTTCTCCATCCATAATGTGCATTGATTACTAAAATGAAATAGAATTTTATTTTCTCAATTCTAGCATATGAGGCTTCTAAGCAATCTGATAATGAATCAGACCTGAACGTTGTTACAGGTGGTCTTGTTGCTCTGATGAGATGTCCTGGTTCAGAAAGGAAAACGGCATTTGTATGTGAACGATAATACCTTCTGAGAGGTAGCCATGGCGCACGGAAACACAGAGCAGAGAGATCATCAGCGCGGATAATGTTGCACTGACATGTTACCGAAGACCTCAAATAAACAGACAACACAACTTGGGACGACGAACATGTGATCGAACACGAACCTCTCAGTGTGGATGATGTTGCATTGACACGTTGTCGAACTCCTGCGGGGAGAAGAGCGGCGAGACCGAACTCCTGTTGGAAAAAAAACAGCGAGACCGAACTCCTGCGGGCAGGGGCGGATCCAAGAATTTCAACAAGGGAGGTCAGGCAAAAGAGGCGGAGAGATAGTCTGCAAGGCCAGTAAAACAGAGGGTCGGTGGAGCTATGACGGGTCGCGGCAGTGGTGCGTCCAGAGGGAGAAAATTGTGGGCCGACTGATGGGTCAACATGGTTTTCCCAAACGGGGTTGGGCTCGACGAAACGAGCAACAGACGGCTCGAGAAGAAACGGCAGGCGTGCCGAGGGCAGATGGCCCGGGGCTCGGAAAAGGCTGCTCTTCCCCATGCAGTCAACAAATATGAGACACGCGAGTGGTCGAGCGGATTTGATCAACAAGAATCTCGTGAGGAGCCAGTAGGCGCCGCCGCGCCGCTGCTAGGGTGCCGAAAAGGGTGATTGATGGAGGCTTCAGTTGTGGCCGATGACGACGAGACGACTACAAGATGAAACGGAATGCCGAGTGATGTTGCTTCCCCTTGACAAGTGTGTCATTTACCAAATGGATGTCTTCGTCGACGGTGATAGGGACAGTGGAGGCGATGGAGACGACAGATGCAGAGAACGGACGCGTCGATCATGCTGGGAGGCATCAGCGTGCTTGCTGGAGACGGCGCAAATGTTGTTGTGCTCATCTACTGGCATTGAGGCTGCTACACGCTTGCGAGAACCGAAGAAGCAGAGCGGATCAAAATGACAGCAGCTTCGTAGAAGGGGTGGGCCAGGCATCATTTTCCTCTCGTCAAAAAAAAATTTGAAGACCTTCATTTTATCGGAGTCGTTTCTCCCTCATCTGGTCACTCTTTTGACATGTAAGTAGTCAAAATTCATTGCATCCACTAGAGAAATCCAAATCCACTAATGATTTTGCAAAATTCTTGAGGGGGGGAGGGGAGGGCCCCCGCCGTCCCCCCTTAGATCTGTCCCTGCCTGCGAGAAGAAGAACAACGAGGTCGTACTCTTGCGGGAAGAAGAACAGTCGAACTCTTGCGGGAAGAAGAACAGTCGAACTTCTACGGGAAGAAGAACAGTCGAACTCTTGCGGGAAGAAGAACAATCGAACTTCTACCGGAAGAAGGACAGTCGAACTCCTGCGGGAAGAAGAACAATGAGGTTGATGCGCGCAGACTGGGAGCTACGGTTGGGATTTATCCTATATGCGACATTTAAAAAAAACGAAGTTTTGGCATATTTGTTCTCCCAAATAAGTAGATTTGCGGAAACTCCGTTTTGGACCGGCCGCACCGGAGCTCATCAACTCAAACAAATGCAACCTTAATCCTGAACGTGAAATGGATATTATCAATTTGAATTCAAATGGAGAGGATCATGGTACCTAAAAATGCTTGCAGCATCACTCGTATTTATAATAAAAGAGGGCAAGGACATTGGCGGGAAACGGTAATGATTGATTGTTATGCCCGTTGTCTGATTAATGTCATATAAAGTTCAAAAATAAAAGAAATACACATAAGTAGAAAAATGGTGCTCTCTAGATGTGGTCATGGTCTCGGATCGCTGATCCGAACAACATTTCTTGCTTGAGTACACAAATAATATCCCCATCGAGTGGTAGCGCGATCTCCATTGTCGATCCTACGGCTGATCACCATCAACTACCTTTGACTGAAAAGCGCCCATCTCCAATGAATGAAGATTATTGTAGTGACGCTGAAGATAGGGGGCAAGTGTATCAAGCTCAGTCAATGATATCCAAGTGTGTCTTTGAAGGTGGGACGTGTAAGGTCCCCCCCCCCCCCCCCCCCCAAAAACACAAATAGGGTCAGGGGAACCTTATGATCAAGGTGGGCATTCTAGCAAACCGAGAAAGAAAATATGTATAAAATATGAACATAGCCACAGTTTATACATAACTGCTCGGGGTCGTAACGCGACCCTAATTAATTGGACATAACAAAAGTACAAAAAGAACACACTGACTACCACTATCTAATATCTCACATCTCTAAAAAATGGTGGCGATATAATCTTAGTTACTACGGCGGGAGCAAGCTCTAACGCATGTACGTCATCAAGCTCCAGCAAAGCCTCGATCTAGGGTGTCTCCTAAAAATGGGGTTCAACGAAACATTAGTCAACGGCAAGTGGATTTCTCAATCCTCCTCAAAACCCTACAGCTTGGGGACGAGAGCAGGCCTCTGCAAGACTATATATAATAGCCGAAGCATAAACAATTTAAGCAGTTAAATAATTGATAATTATTTAAGCGGTTATTAAAGGCTGGAATCTAAGCATGAAATATGCGCCGAAAAGTAAAAGCAGATTATGTATACAATCAAGTATTTATTTGCAGCTAGGTTTATTGAGCAGTTAAGTTGCAAATATTCAGGACAGATACTCATTACTAGGGATGTTCACGAACCGAATAGAATCGAACAACACATCAATCGAATCCAAAATTGTGATAGAATACAGAGATTCGGATTTGTATTCGCTCGAACATTTGAATTCAGATTCATCCCAAAATCATGAATTCGAATTTAGATTCGAATTCGGATTTGGGCATGGTGAAGTTTAATTTGTGTATAAAACATATATTATGGTTTATGAAAATTTTAATTTGTTATTTAAATTTATTAAATTGCATTTGTCTGCTATTCGCGAACTATTCGTGAATCCTTTTAACAAAGATAAAACTGTTCGGATACCACCTGAATCCGAAATTGGATTTGAATTCAAAAAATACGAATTTTAATCAAATATTCACGAGTCGATTCACGAATTGTTCACGACTATTTCGTTTGTGAACAACCCTACTCATAACCTATTACAACTTCATATGTAGACATAGTTTGACCTTCGCATCCAGCAGGGTAGCTAACCTCGCGGGCCCCACCATCGTGTTAGGGCAGTGACAGACTAACAGTGGTCAGTCCCTCTACTTCTAGGTAGGGTGTAAGTACGAACCAACTGAACCGCCTAACCAAACTATATTAGTGCTACATAGCAGTGGTCGGTCACGATTCCAATTTTTGAAAAAATCATATGGTTTGGTTCGGTTCATAGTTTTGAATGTGAAATCGAATCGTATTAGCGTTACATAGCAGTACTTCAATAAAATTCTAATTTATTAGCAATGTAATTAGGTTTTCATGGTTCGACCTTGCATGCTCTTGTCGGCCTTCACACTGAATGTTGGTGTATAATTTATGCCAATGCGCGCTTTTCTTTTTTTGCCAGTTTTGTGACTAGGGTTGAAATCCTGAGAGCCTTTTCTCTCATCCTGTGAAACTGCAGCTGAGGGAGCAAGGGGCAAAAAAGGCCATTTTTAATTTTTACAATTATTTTAAGCAAAATGTTAATTAATTTGACCTATCATTCACTGTTTTGCTTATTTAAATTAATAAATAATTTATTAAAATTATATTTAAATTCCCTATGAAATTCTCCACAATTTTCATATAAAAAGTTTTATCTTCGGAGGTCACTGAGAGCTTTAAAGTCTGTAGGGTTAAAGAGAGGGGGGTTACCTGGGTTAGCTTAGAGGTTATAGTTTAGGTTAGTTTTAGTGGAGAGGTTAGGATTGGGTTATGCTCGTGGGTTTATTTGAAGTTCAATACCTGGTTGTGCTTCCTTGGGGGTGTCTTCAGTGAGAAAGATTGGTGAGTGGGTTTTAAGTGGGGTATTGGTGGATCTCCAACATAATAAATCCTAAAACCTATTTATAAGGGGGTTTGGACCAAAGTCAACCCTAGGGTGGTGCCCGTGTGTGTGTCAAAGTCAAGGTGAGTCCTAACTATCATGCAATGAGTCAATGTTGATGTGACGGGGTTCATACTTAAGTGTTTATGTTTTTTCGAGTCGTCACGCAACTTGACGTGACCCATTTCACAGTTTGGCAGGTGTCGCAATGACGTGCAACCCTGTGCCACTTCCTTCTTCAAGGAGGACCAATAAAAGAGATCATCAACCAAAGAGATCATCAACCAAAGTGATCATCCTGTCTCTGCCAAAGTGGCCAACAAACCTACATATATGCATCTCCCAAATCAAGGAAATCCCAGAAGGAGGTTCGGGAAATATAAAGACAAAACTCATGATATAAATATCCCTCGACGATATTGAACCCCTCAGTGGGCTCAGGGAGATCTCTTAAAAACTCAAGAATAAATCTCACTCAAGTATGTGCAAGTAGAGTAATCCCTAAATAGATGATAAAAAGCTAGTCTACTAGCGCTCAGTGTATGGAGGAGGGTGATGTGATGACTAAGAGTGTCAACGGGCTTGTTCTCATCACAGTGTGGTGTTTGAGAACGTAGTAGAAATCCTGCAAATATTCAGCCCACTTGGCATATCTATATCTCAATTTCCATTGTGAGTCAAGATACCACAAAGCCTGGTGGTTGGAGTATATGATAAACTCTCGCGGGAGGATAAATTTTCTCTAATATCTAAGTGACTGCAAGATCGCGTAAAACTCTCTATTATAGTTGAAGTACTTTTGTCGGACCTCATTTTTCTTCTCAGTAAAGTAAGAAATTGGGTGACCCTCGTAGCTCAGTACTCCACTAATGCAAACACCATATGCGCCGCAGGACACCTCAAACACCTTACATAAATCAGGCAATCTCAAAATACGGTAGTCATCAGTCTCTCCTTAATCTCTTTGAAAGACTGAGTGGTGGTTTCCATACACTAAAAATTTCCCTTTTGTTGATAGCTCGTGAAGAGTTCCATGATGGTACTAAAGCCCAGGACAAACCTCTTATAAAAGGTAGTTAGTCTGTGAAAGTTATAGGCCTCAGTGACGCTGGAGGGAACTGACCACTCACGAATGGAATAGACTTTGTTCAGGTCAATAGACACGCCAGACATAGATACAACAAACCTGAGAAAATACACAAAATTAGTCAAGAAAGAGTACTGTTTAAGGTTCAAAAATAACTCCCCATTATGGAGAATTCAAAATTGGAGCCTCAGATGGATCATGTAATCGATGGGAGAGTGACTATAAATCAAGATGTCATCAAAATAAACAACTGGGAACTTACCCATGTAGGACCGAAGGATCTGGGTCATGACCCACATGAACATGCTCAGGGCGTTGGACAACCCAAAAGGCATGTTCAACTATCCATAATGACCATCTTTGGTCTTAAATGTCGTCTTCTACTCCTCTCCCCCGCGAACCCTAATCTGGCATCACCCGCTAGAAGAATGATCTTCAAGAATACCTGAGCACGAGTTAGTGGATGTAAGTTTTGTTTGTGCCTATCAATTTGTTGTCCTATGAGGAGGAAAACCCCTATGCAGAAATTGATATCGTAAATCATTTTATTTCATGCAAATACAAAGTGCAAACTAACTTACAAGCAGACTCAAACCTAAAGTTATGCTCAATTGTGACAGAGCGGGGTTTTATTGTGAAAATTAACGTAACAAAGGTTGGGTTAGAAAGAATTTGGGAAAATCTATCTCGAAGAGGCGTGATTGCATGGTCTTTCTAAAAGGGAAAAGGTGAACATTTAAATGAGTGGAGTTTGAAAGTTATATATAAGATTCACAATCATGAGAAGATGCACATATAAGTTCATTCGTATGCTAAAAGATTGAATTCAAACGAGCAAATGGTTGTCCATGAAATGTACTTAGCGGGAGGTAAGCCAAGAAAATTACTAACATTGCTGAAACAAAGAGATCCTTCCAACAAAATGTTTTGCGAACAATATACAATGAAAGAGTGAAACTGCAGATGAAAGAGCTACAACGAGGGACACAAATATAATTTTTATATAAGTGTATTACTGACACCAGATATATTAGTTTCAATAGAATTACAAAAGAATGTTTTAATTTGGAAAGTTTGATTTTTGCTCATCATGCATCTATACAACTCAGTAAAATATTTTCTACTATATTTATCATGGATTGTAACTTATAAGACAAACATATATCGAATGTCGTTGTTATGCATTGTTGGTGTTACTTTAACTAATCAAACATTTCACTCTACTTTCACATTCATTTAAAACACAGTCTAGTTATGTATGAGCTATTAATAGTTTTAAATCTACTTTAGACAACAATCAATGCTAATTGTTCGACTGAATTTAAACATCGATTTGATTCTATGTTATAAGAGTACAATGCTAATTATGGTGATGCATGTTCATATGCACTTACTACTTAAATTTAGCAATATACAAAAATATTTTATTTCAACGTGGGTGGCCATGTTCTTGCATTTGGATAATTAAACTACAATTTGTATCGAAAGTGGACACAATCAGCTGAAAATATTTCTTGAAGTGCCCATTGAAAGCCTTACAAGTATATGAAAATCCGTTAATCAAATGATTATTTTATAACACACACAAATAAGAAGGGCATTTGAACAAATCATATTCCAATTGAATAAAAAATTTGGTGGTCCCTTGTATTTTGAGCTTGTTTAGCACATTCACAGCTTTAGAGTTAATAAAAAAAGGAAGAACATTCAACAAAATTTGGGTGTGTAGATGTTTGTGAGTGCAAATATGCATTGAGTTATCATGTGCACATGACTTACTTTTTTATATTCCACAATTTAACTGTTTCCCACTTTGGATGATCCACAATCATTCGAAGCAGTTGGTTCTACAAGACATCAAAATTAATGAGAGTGTACTATTAAAGGTGAATTGGACAATGAAATTGATACTGAAATGGAAAGTATTTTGAATAGATATAATAACAATACTACGTTACAGAAGCAAGAAATTAAGAAATATTTATGTGAAATAATGGATCTCTCATCAACTCAAATATCAAAGCTTTTGTTACTAAAGACATTGAAGGGTTGGTCAAGGGATGACTATAAAAAGTTCAAGGATGATGCAAAATCCATAAAGTGTGATTCTTCCATGTTTGAGCATGTCTTGATGGATGAGCAAGTGTCAATGACAACAACTATAATACAATCCGCACGAACGGCGATATTGAAAGATAGCAGATTGCTATGTAGTATGTACCACACCATTTTTTAGTATTGCGCTTGGGTTGAACTTATAACATTGAGCAGTAGTTGGATGAGGTTGTAAAGACTTAACAGGAATCCTTCCAGGTCTAAACGGCCAGGCACACGTCCGTGTACAAGAGCTATGTACATAAAACCTGAAGAGGCCATGGAGATTACCCTTTGGAAGAGGAAGAGGAATCAATGATCGTTGACCGTAAGGTTTGATTGATGATCGACGATCGTTGACTACTAGGTCTGATCGGAGATTGCAGACCGAGAGGTTGGACGACGACCGTTGACTGAGAGGAAGCTGATTAACGATCATCGATCTGGCGAGTTGATTATGATCGTTAAGCGATCCGGACCGATTGTTGAGCACTTGAGAAGTCAAAATCCGACGGGTCCAAATAAATGAAATAAAGTGTGCTTTTCAATCGATTGAGACCGTGGATTCAGATGAAATTTAATCCGACGGCTAGGAACCCTTCCCAAAAATGTCTTAGGTCGAAATGGGGGGGGGGGGGGGGGGGACATGACTCTCTTTTTAATCTTTCTGGAAATTGGGAGCGAGAGGCAAATGGTAAAAGCTTGATTTGAGTGATCTTGCTACTGGAATCAAGTGGTCGGAGATTCAAACGACAGTCTGGTTCTAGATCCATGAAGGATTCCTAGTATTGATCTCTTGTACCTGCTATGACACTGAAGAGAGCTCCAAGGGTAACAACACTTCCCTCCGGTCTTAGGTCCGATGAATGTTCATGTCCTTTTCAATTTCTTGCATAAAGGAGTCTCCTCTATTAATTAGTAGAGGGCATGACTTCCTGTGGTTCGTTAGAACTTTAAGGTGTGAGATTGCGACCTTGACATGATTGCATTAGAGAATCCAATATGCGAGTTCAGATTATATATGATGTGTGAAGCCTACCCGTGGCTATAGGTACGGATCAGTGATGATGATATGACGATGCATATAGACTTCTCTAGCTTGCGTACCAGAGAATGACTCTGAATTGAACGGTATGTGAATGCATGGATGTGTGTATTTTCGGGGATTGGGGTATTCCTAGGAAATCCCCATGATTATAACTGTTAGCAAGATAAGCCAAGAATATCACAGTTTGTATAGAACTTATTGTCGCTCGTTAGCCATGAAGAGCCTAGTGAATGACTATAGGTGGTTGCATTGTTTGCATATTGAATGTGTACTTTTGTACAATGCTCGTGATGATGGAGATGGCTATATCTCCTTGCCAAGAGGTGATGACCTTAAACCTCCATATTGTGGACGATAGTCGAGATGAACCTAGACCTCCGATCATAACGTGAGGTGGTTGAGATGACGCTAGACCTCCCACCACGAGGTTGAGATGATCCTAGACCTCCCACCACGAGGTTGAGAGGACCCTAGACCTCCCACCACGAGGTTGAGATGATCCTAGACCTCCCTCATTGCTTGATGAATTGTGATGTGTAATTGATAGCCGTGAGTGCCCCAACTGATGTGTGATTGTTATGTTCACTACTAATACATACATTGATGTAATATGAGGTTGTGGTGAGCCCAACCACCATGCATTCACAGGTCTACTCATTTATTTGTGCAAACCTAGAAGATTGATTGCAATTGAGCATTCACCATGTATAGTAAATCATAATTATTTTTCCAGCTTTGGACTCATATTGCATATTGCTCGTGCGTACTTATAGGTGTGCGGCGATTCTCCCCAAAGTCCGTCAGGATGACCGAGGGGAGAAGTTGTTACGCGTTTTGTGGTTAACTCATAGATGACCCTCGTTTTCCTCTAACTTGTGTTTGGTGCATGTAACGTAGCTCGCGATGGATTTTAGCGGGCTAAGCCCAAGGCTGAAATAGAAAGAAAAGATGAATGAAATACAGTTGTGCATAATCCCGATCTGCTGCCGACGAAGCGTTTGCATAATTTGTTTATTGTATTTTCTAGTTATGAATGATGTAATATAAGGTCATAAAACCAAACTGATTTTACATTCCAAATGTAATAATGGACATTCATAGTATTTAATAATGTTTCTTTTAGTGTACTTATATGGTTGCGAGAATTCATTGTTCTTGTACCTCTTTATAACATTTACTTGTGTATATGATGTTGAAGCCTGGAAAATCTCGGCTTCAAAATTCGGATCAATGCAGCCGGAGGCTACTTGCCCAGCAGTTCAACGAGAAGATTTGGTTAGCCACGACGAGCGAAACAGAGAGATAAAGAACACAACCCCAGGTGCTGCGGCAGGGAGGTCCCACCACGTACCCAGAAGCTCAAAGGAGTCTTCTCCTCCAAAACCACGAATGGCCGAGCTTGGTACTAGGAAGGCGCTGGTTAGGGAGGATTCTCGCCTATAAGGGGGGTGCAGCTCTGATTTTTGACAAGTGCCATTCCTGGTACCCCTGGGGGTCTATTTATAGACAAATTTTGAGAGAGAGAGGAAGCAGACGACTATCCCTGATCCCCCTGGAATTGGTTTTTTGGCAAAGGCGAGTAGGCGAGGACCTCGGCCTAAATGGGCGAGTTGGTTGGCGCAAGTCACCCATAGGCGAGAATGTCCATGCCTACGCCCTTCTCGCTCGGACGGGTTGCGAACTCCGGTGCGGCTTTCCTTCTCGCTGGGTCAGGTTCCTCCTCGCACTACCAAATTCCTGCTCGCACGATCGAGGCTGCGTTCGACGAACTCTTCGAAGGCTGCGTTCGACGAACTCTTGGAAGGCTGCGTTCGACGAACTCATGGAAGGCTGCGTTCGACGAACTCTTGGAAGGCTGCGTTCGACGAACTCATGGAAGGCTGCGTTCGACGAACTCTTGGAAGGCTGCGTTCGACGAACTCTTGGAAGGCTGCGTTCGACGAACTCATGGAAGGCTGCGTTCGACGAACTCTTGGAAGGCTGCGTTCGACGAACTCATGGAAGGCTGCGTTCGACGAACTCTTGGAAGGCTGCGTTCGACGAACTCTTGGAAGGCTGCGTTCGACGAACTCTTGGAAGGCTGCGTTCGACGAACTCTTGGAAGGCTGCGTTCGACGAACTCTTGGAAGGCTGCGTTCGACGAACTCTTGGAAGGCTGCGTTCGACGAACTCTTAGAAGTCTGCGTTCGACGAACTCTTAGTATCTCGGACTGTTGACCTCTGCCTTGACCTTTTGACCTTGACTTCTGCCTACGTGGCTTTCAGTGGGTCCTACCCTCGGAGAATATGGGTTGTACATATGATATGGTGCGAGAGTCCGTTCGGACCCATATTATATTGCGTGGATAGATGCACTCTTACATATTGCGCGTAAGGAAATGTCTCATTGTGTTTCAGAATATGTTACATATGTGATCGATATATTGCGAGATGAACATTGTGAATACACAATTGTTAGTAATGCAACTAGCTTGAGTAATGATTGGTTAAAGGAACACATTGAGCTATCTCCATAACTACACAGCAAGAAGAGTTTGTACGACGACATATTTGGAAAGGAAGCAAGATCATAGTTATTTAGATCACTAGATTGTACTGTTACTTCTGCTTCATTTGAATTGATGGTTGTTTCTTGCTATAATATAATTTTTGTTCACTTGTCTGAATATCAGTTATTCACATCATTACAATTGCATTCACCGCCTCGACTTCTCGCAAGATAATATACATCGGATTTATAAATGAGAATCATTTCGCTCAATTGTGAATGCGTAAAGTTTTGTCATCGCCTTCAATAATATCACATTGGAGAAGATATCATGAAGAAAATGCAAAGCACCGAGAGAAACTTAACGAAAATAAAGCAGTTAATATGAAAAAATTTGATTCTAAGGTACTACCAACATTCTCTTGCTAAAATCTATTCAAAACATTGTAAACTTTATTACTTATTACTAACATGATTATACTTCAACATACAAGATTGAATGTGTTTCAATCTTAATTTTTGTTAGTTTATCACATCAATTTATATTTTGATGTAAGTTGCTTGTAACTTCACAATGATATTTTGGATATCGAAAATGATGAAATCATTTTTTACGGAGATTTTTGGTGTATAATTTTTTTGGATAATGCTCATTTTTGTATTTATTGTATAATTTGAAAGATGGAATCTTTATTAAAATAAATTTAATTGTCTAAATCTAACAAGTTTGTCTGCACTTAAATTTTCATCGTTCGAGGAGAGAGGGGGCTCGGCGGTGCAGACAAAGATCGGGAAGGCAGAAAATCGATCAGACGAGCCGTGGCATTCTCGCCGTTCTGGCGCGCCAAAGAGAGCCTTAATTTACATATAATCGATAATTTGCACGTAGCCAAAATTAATTTGCAATTAAAATTATTCTTATCCATTGCCTTTTTTTTGCTTAATTAAAAACTCGGCGATTGGAACGCCGAGCAATGGCTGCAGAAATCGCAGCGGCCTCCTCCACCAAGGCGGTTACGTCGCCCCCACCGCCACCATCTCCCTTGCTTCACCGCCGCCTGGTCGATTTTGACATAGCTCTGTCCCTTTGGATCCACTCGACCTGCCTTCCCATTCCCCGTTGTCTCCTCAAAGCCCTAGAGATCTCCGGCGACGGCCGCTTCTGGTTCCCTATCCCAATCTCCCTCCTCCCTTTCTCTTCCCGCTCTCCCATCCTCCTTGGCCTCATTCTAGGATCCTTATTCGACCTCCTACTCATCGGACTGATCAAGCACCTTGTTCGGCGTTCCCGCCCCGTTTACAACAAGGGCATGCACCTCACCTTCGCCGTCGACCACTGGTCCTTCCCGAGCGGCCACTCGTCCAGGGTGTTTTTCATTGCCGCCTTTCTGAATCTCTACGCCGATCCCTTCCGCCTTCTCCTCCGTTCCCACCGCTGGGTCCAAGGCTATTACGGTGGTGAGGCAGCAGATCTTTTTCTCATGTTTATTTCGGTTTGGTCGGTTGCTACCTCTGCTTCTCGCGTGCTGCTGGGTAGGCATTTTGTGCTCGACGTGATTACCGGGGCATGCTTGGGCGTGCTTGAAGCTGTGCTCGTCGTTTGTTTATCGAGGCTTTACATGAATCGGTAAACTGTTTGATTGATGTACGCAGCTTGTTTTAATTTCTTATATAGAAACTTGAAATCACGAAATTGTTTATTGGAGATAGAGTGATATGCCTTTATTTTTCAAAAAATCTTCAGTAATGCTTTATGGAACAAATTTTATTCATAAAGAAATTTATTTTGTTCTGCAAACGCACTATTTTGATTTGTATTTAATGCAAATTGATGGCGTGGATATCATTTATATGTAAGTATGTGTGATGAGGCTGACTACAATGATCATGAAATAGGGCTGCTTAAAGATCATCCTTCCATCAACCTTAAATTGTTTATTACATAGAATAATCTTGACCATACTTACACCATGTGCTGGCTTTTGGTGTTTGTGTGAATAGTTTTGAAAAGGATGGCTATGATTGCTGATTCCATTTTTTTAATTGGAGAATTGGAGTTGGACCTGTTATGTCCTTGGAGGTCAGTGAGAGGGATTGGATATCAACTGGAGGTCGAGTAGAGAAACGATGCTCGGAGCGGGGCGGAAGGTGTCTTCCGATTGGAAGAGGACCGGTGGTGATATGTTGAAGCGGGGAAACACAGAGAATAGAAGTAGGGAATAGGAGATTAATATTGATAGCTTAAGATCCAAATACAAGGCAACATGAGAGTATGAGACTTATATAGCCCCATACAACACATTAATACAAGTAGTAATTGCAATCTAGGAAAGGTTCAAAGGTAAGCCATAAAGGCATTGGGAAGAGGCAGCCGTTCATTGGAAGGGGAAGGGATAACTTGGCAGAGTGCAGCCATGGGGAAGATCAACAACAGGTCCATTGAATCTGTGTTGAGTTCGTATCAATGCCCGATGGTCGAAAACCTCCTTGTCCTCAAGGAGTGAAGTTGGGAAAGCGGCGCTGGAGATCGTAGAGAAATTCCCATGTCGCGTCTTCCAATGAGGAGTTGCGCCATTGGATTAGTAGTTGGGTGACGGGTTCGTCGCGGCGGCGGACAAGGCGGCGATCAAGAACGAGATCGGGCCCAACCGAGGTATAGTCGCCTGTTGTTACCGTGGGTGGAACGGTGGCTGAAGTAGGCGCGTCACCAATGTGGCCTTTGAGTTGCGATACATGAAAGGTATCGTGGATGCGGCAATTGGGCGGAAGAAGGAGCTTGTAGTCGACTGGGCCAACCCGCTGGACGATACGGAAAGGTTCGATGTAACAAGGGGCCATTTCTGGTTGGCATGATGACGTAGGCTCATTTGGCGGTATGGTTGGAGGCGGACGTAAACCCAAGTGCTGATGTGGTATTTCCATTCCGAACGGCGGCGATCCGCTTGTTGCTTCATCCTGTTCTGGGCTTGTTGAAGGTGTTGCTTGATTTGAGCAAGCATGCGCTCACGGGCTTGGAGAGAGCGATCCACCGTGTTAACGATAGCAAAATGCTCCAAATAGGGTATATGTAGTGGAGGGCGTTGTTTGTAGACCACTTCATAAGGAGCGGTATTGATGGCGCTGTGAAAGGTAGTGTTGTACCACCATTCGGCGAGGGGAAGCCACTTTGCCCAGTTAGTCGGGCTGTCGAATGTCATGCAACGGAGGTAGCCTTCAAGACAACGGTTGACCACCTCGGTTTGTCCATCGGTTTGCGGGTGATACGTCGTTGATATATGGAGTTCAACGTTGTGTAATTTGAAGAATTCTTGCCAGCACGAACTTAAGAAGGTAGGGTCGCGGTCGCTGACGATGGAGGCGGGTATGCCATGGAGGCGGAAGACTGAGTCCATGAAGGCCTGGGCGACTGATACGGCTGTGTATGGATGGCCAAGGACGATGAAATGAGCGTATTTACTGAGGCGATCGACCACGACGAGTATGACGTCCTTGCCATGGGAGAGAGGGAGGCCTTCAATGAAGTCCATAGAAATGTCGCGCCACACGCGGTCAGGAATCGACAATGGTTGAAGGAGACCGTCCGGCTGCGAGCAAGGGTGTTTGCACTGTTGACAGACAGAACATTGGTGATTGTAATCATGGACAACAACTTTCAACTTTTTTCAGTAAAAAAGTTAAAGAATGCGGTGGACTGTCGGCGGAATACCGGAGTGCCCCCCCCGGTTGTCGTGAAACAACTTAATGATCGTGTTGCGGACGTCAAGATCAACGTCGCCGACAAGTTTGCCCTTGCGGCGCAGGTTGTTATGTTGCCAGGAGCAGTGATGTGGCTGTTTGGGTCGGCCGCGAGCTGTTGGAGGAGTTGCTGGATGGATGGATCGGCGGTTCAGGAAGCCTGGATTTGCTGGAGGAGATCAAAGGTGACCATGACCAATGCATGAAGAGAGCCCGTGGGGGGTGCGTGTAGACGAGAGAGAGCGTCGACCGCGATGTTGTCCTTGCCTTGCTTATATACGTTGGTGTAGTCAAAGCCCATGAGTTTAGTGAGGTAACGTTGTTGTGCTGGGGTGGACACGCGCTGCTCCAAGAGGTGATTCAAACTCTGGTGATCCTTCCGGATGAGGAAATGTCGGCCGATGAGGTAGACATGCCACTTGGCAACTGCCCAGACTATGACGAGCATCTCTTTTTCGTAAGTGGACAATGCGAGGTTGCGTGAACTCAATGCTTTGCTGAAGTATGCAATCGGGTGGCCGTTCTGGGTAAGAACCGTGCCCACACCCACATTGGAGGCATCTGTCTCAATCGTGAATTCCTTGGTGAAGTACGGAAGGGCGAGAACGGGGGCGTTGCTTAATGCTTCTTTGAGAGAAAGGAAGGCAGCCTCGGCCCGGTCCGACCATAGGAATGCATCGAGCTTGAGGAGTTCAGTGAGCGGTTTGGCGAGAGACCCGTACCCTTGAATGAAGCGGCGATAGTAGCCCGTGAGGCCAAGAAATCCACGGAGACTTTTGAGTGAATGAGGACGCGACCATGCACGGATGTCTTGGACTTTGCCTGGATCGACAGCTACTCCGTGGAGAGAAATGATGTGCCCCAGGCATTCGACGGAGGTGGTGCCAAAGGAGCACTTGGCGGGTTTCAAAAAAACCTCGTGGTGTTGGAGACGCTGAAATGTAGTATGAAGGTGGCGGAGGTGGCCGACCCAAGTGGAGCTGTAGATCATGATATCATAAAAAAAACAAGAACAAACTTGCGTAGGTGCGGAGCGAAGATGTGATTCATGAGGCTCTGGAAGGTGGAGGGGGCGTTGGTGAGGCCGAATGGCATGACCAAAAATTCGTAATGACCGTGATGAGAGCGAAAGGCCTTTTTATGGATATCAGCGGGGGCCATCCAGACTTGGTGATAATCCGAGCGAAGGTTGAGTTTGGAGAAGAACTGGGCGCCATGAAGCTCATCAAGTAGCTCTTCGACGAGGGAAATGGGAAAACGATCCTTGATGATATGTTTTTTGAGTTCATAGTCAACACAAAGCCGCCAGGAGATGTCTTTTTTTTTTACCAAAACAATGGGGGAGGAGTATGGGCTAACACTGTGGCGACTGATACCGTCTTGGAACATGTCGTCGATAAGGCGTTCAATCTCATTTCTTGGAGGGCTGAATAGCGATAGGGCCGGATAGAAACATGGGATGCAGTTGGGTGGAGAGTTATATGATGGTCGTGAAAGCGAGGGGGTGGAAGGCCGAGTGGTTTTTCAAAAATGTCGTAGAATTCAACAAGGAGGGCTTGAGGTCCCGGCGGTGGGTGGTCGGCCTTGGGCGGGGTATTGGCCATCGTGGGTTGTATGAAGCAAAGCCCGAGCATGGAGAGTTCGGCCGGTTGTTGGACCAACTTTTCAAGCTGCCGCCGAGTGATGATGTCGGCCGAGGGTCGGGTACCGCCATAACGTGAGATTTTCTGACCGGACATGGATAACTCCATGCGTAGTTTGCTGAAGTCCCAAACAATGGGGCCCAATGTCACCAACCATTGAATGCCGAGAACCATATCACATCCCCCTAATGCAAGAGTGAGCATACCGGCCTTGAAATCGCGGCCCTGCATCTTCCAAGGGAATCCGCTGCAAGAGTAAGCACTTGCTAGGCGGTTTCCATCCGCCACGACCACAAAAAATTGTGGAATAACCGTGAGCGGCCAACTGAGCCGGCGAGCTGTACGTTCATCCAGGAAATTGTTGGTGTTGCCCGTGTCGATCAATATGTGAAGGGTCTTGCCGAAATGACACCCCGTCACTCGCATGGTGTTGAACATAGGAGTGTTGGTCATTGCGTGCATAGAGATCAGTGGTTGGCAACTCTCTTGATCGGTTAAATCCGCCGGTTGGGCATGTCGGAGAACCACCTCCGATGGAGGCGAGACAGAATCATCATCGTCCGCTTCCAGGATGTAAATTTGGCGCTTGTGGCGACACCGATGACCGGGGAAGAACTTTTCATCACACCACATGCACAGTTCTCTTGCCTTCCGCTCGGTTAGTTTGGTTGTTGAAAATGATTTCCCGTGGCGGGTGCGGTTTGGGGGGGGGGGGGGGGGGGGGCAGGAGATGGTGGTAGTGGTAAGAGAAGGGTGGAGGTATGTGTTGGTGTCGGGCCGGTAAGGAGCTGCTCCTGTAGCTTGGCGACGCGGATTGCATTGGGAAGGTCGGCAGGATTGAACATGCGCACAACCTTCTCAATGCTATGCCGGAGGCCGGCGATGAAGAGACTAACGACGCATTCATTCGACACCGTAAGGCGATTGATGAGCTCCTCGAATTGCTCGACGTAGCTCTGGACCGAACCTTGCTAGCGGAGACGTTTGATCTCGGCCATGGGTTCGTCGTTGAGGTGACCGCCGAACCGAGTGTGGAGGGCTTGGAGGTATTCCTCCAATGGGGGAGATTGAGTAGTGAGGCGATTTTTGAGGAAAACTTGATGCCATTGGAGGGCCTTACCGTCGAGGTGGATGGAGGCCAGCCGCACCCGCATGTTGTCGGTGGTCTCTTCGACTTTGAAATAACGTTCGCAACGGTAAATCCAGTCCGAGAGGTCTTCGCCGTTGAAACGTGGAAAGTCGATGCGAGGAAAGCGGTTGTTGTGCGGTTGTTGAAGAAGTGGCAATTGATGATCACCCTCATGGAGGTTGGTATTAGCGGTGGAGGTTGGTGTGCGGGTGTTGGGTGTTGGCGGTGAGGGTCTGCAGTGCTGCCCGGATTTCGTCCATGGCGAGCGCTTGGGTCTCCTAGCTGGTTTTGGTGGTGTCGGAGAGGCCCGCGACCGTCTCCTTGAGTTGGTCGAAGTCACGTCGAAGTTCGGCAGCCCGAGTGTCCATCGTCGTGCGTGGTGGTGGTTCTGATACCAGTGATAGGATCGGATATCCGCTGGAGGTCAAGTAGAGAAATGACGCTCGGAGCGGGGCGGAAGGTGTCTTCCGATTGGTAGAGGACCGGTGGTGATATGTTGAAGCAGGGAAACACAGAGAATAGAAGTAGGGAATATGAGATTAATATTGATAGCTTAAGATCCAAATACAAGGCAACATGAGACTTATATAGCCCCATACGACCCATTAATGCAAGTAGTAATTGTAATATAGGAAAGATAAGTCATAAAGGCATTGGGAAGAGGCAGCCGTTCATTGGAAGGGGAAGGGATAACTTGGGAGAGTGCAGCCATGAGGAAGATCAACAGCCGGTCCATTGAATCTGTGTTGGGTTCGTACCAGTCATGGACCACGACAATGCTAATGAGGCCGTATATATTTACCTTACGACATAAGGATGAGATTGAGTGTTAGTGCGACCAAAATGCTTCAACATGGGATCATTAGGTATAGTCATCAAGGGAAGCTGTTAGCTGATATTGTTGGAAAGCCCTTCTCACAAGAGAAGTGTACTTTTGAAAGTGACTCAGTGACATATCTGGGATATTATGCATGCAGGGGTATCATCAACCCCAGATAAATTTAACTCCATAAGGATTGGCCGAAATCAGGGCATATAACAACAATGCGTGAATTCCTTGGACTGACGAAGTACTACCACTAGTTCATCAAGGATTACGTCATCTTTATCGCCTCACTTACATATTTACTTAAGGGTTTTTTTCCCTGGACACACACGACACAACAACATTTCACACCTTGAAGGATGCCTTTTGCTCTGCACCGGTCCTGGGACTAATGGGCTTTCAACATTAGTTTAAGGTGGAGCGCGACACAGATTGTGGCATTGTCGCAACTTTGCAGCATGAGGGCCACCTGATTGGTTACTACAATCGCAAGATGTCAACGCAACGTACAAAACTTCCCTCCTACGAGCTGAAGCTCATCGACGTAGCCATATAACATCGAAGGGCCTACTTATGGGCAAGTAGTTCCTTATCACGACAGATCACTACAACCTCAAGTATCTGTTGGAGTAGAAGCTCACCACTGCTCAACAATAACATTGGGCAAGAAAGTTGATGAAGCTCGACTTCATCGTCGAGTAATGCGCTCGACAACTCACTAAGTTTGTCGATGCCCTGTCGCGAAGAGATGAAGAACATGCTGGCCTATTTACTCTAGCCCGCCCTCTAGTTGGCCTCTTTGATTTGTTGCAAGAGAAGACCGCAAGAAAGTCTATTCCGAAGGCCTCCGCGACCGCATTTTATAGGTGATACAGCCGGCTCGTGGATAGTTAGAGGCTTCATCTACTAGGTGGGTCAAATTTACCTCCTTCTGACCTCTCCAGTGATCCTGACCATTTCCTTTGTTATTCATGACGTAGCTCATGAGGGAGTCCAAAAAACATTGCAGTGTCTCTGCTCTGACTTTTGGAGGGCCCTTAAGGGCAATGTACAACGCTTTGTGACATATTGTCTACATGCCAACACAGCAATGCTAAACGCCGCCAACCAACAGGGTTTCTTCAACCAAGTCGGTCCCGATACATGTCTGAGTAGATATATTGATGGATTTGATCGAATGATTACCACCATCTCGAGGCAAGACACGGTTGTTTGTGGTCGTTGATCGCTTCTTCAAGGAAGCACACTTCATTTTGTTGTCATATCCCTACACGATCCTCTGTGTGGCTCAGGCTTTCTTCAAACATGTCTTCTATCTACACTGTTGCCAGTGACGATTGAATCAAATAGGAACAATGTTTTCGTATTCCTTTTTTGGCAAGAAATTTTTCGACTAAGCGGTACCAAATTTGCCCTTTCACCCGCCCATCATTTGCAATCCGACGGCCAAATAGAGGTGGTAAACAACACCATCAAGATATACCTGCATTGCATCACTTGGGATAAACCAAAGGAGTGGGGCAGCTGGCTCCCATGGATTGAATACTGCTACCACATGTTCTATCAATCCTCCTTCAAGACACACCCATCCATCTCATGTTTGGGAGAGAGCTTCCACACGTCCTGTCATTATCACAGGCTCGTTGATCGTGGATAACATGGATTAGGCAACAATCACATCTCAAGCAATGATTACTGACATTTACTTCAGGCCCAAGAACACATGTGAGAGCACTACAATTGGCACCATACATACTTCATTTTTGAGGTGGACAATTGGGTTTCACTCAAACTCCTACCACATCGTTAGCTATCCCTTTCCAATGGGGCGACCCACAAATTGGCTCCCAAATGTTATGGGCCTTTCAAGGTGGCAACAGAGTGAGCGAGTGACTTATAAATTTGACTTCCCAGTGGACTTAAAAATTCATCATGTCTTTTATGTTCCCCCGCTGAAGCTCCATAAAGGCGACCCCCCATGCTATCGTCGATCGTGGAGGGTCGCATTGTTCCCGTGCCCATCAAAGCTTTACGTGTTTGCCTCAACTGTTTCTGTCGAGGTAGAAAGGAGAAGGTGAGGGCCTACTCTTTGGATTTGTCCTTCACCGACGGGAGCCTTCTTGTGGGCTTCTATTACAAGAACACATGTAGGAACACTGCAATTGTCACCATATATACTTCTTTTTTGAGGTATCCGATTGAGTTTGACTCAAACTCCTACCAAATCGTTAGCTATCCCTTCCCAACTGGGCGACCCACAAATTGGCACCTCAGGACGGACTTGATCTAATTCAGCGAGCAGCGGAATGTAGTAATTCACATCAAGCCGCTTGTCCTTGATGAATTCATTAATCTTCAGCTCGACGCCTTCAACATCGCGCTGTCGAAAGACCTCCTCTTCCCGCATCTGCGGGTTAACCTGCAACAACCCGAGCTGGCCCTCGAAGATCAAGTACCTCTCCGGCCAGTTCGCGATCTTGTTCGCCAGGTTGACGACCTTCAATCCCTTGCAACCGAAGTACAAATGGCCTCTGAGCACCTTCGTTCCGGCGTCCAGAATAGACCGCACGGAGAAGAACCTTCTGAAGAGACTAATGGAGAAGCGGACTCGCTCAGACCGCAGATAAGAAATAAAGCTATAGATGACGACTATGGAGTTCGGCGAGAGTTGCCCGGGAACAACTCCATAGTGGTAAAAAATCGTGATAACTTCAAGCGGCGGCGGAAACCTGAAGCCGTTGTTGAAGTGGTCAATAAGGATCACGATTTGAGTAGAAGAAGACGAATTAATCTGCTCATCGTGAAGCGGAAGTCGCGCGAGCAGGTGGCTTCCTGCCATATGTCTCTCGACAAAGTCATCTAATTCGGCTTGAGTAAGGCGGCACTCCTTGTGATCCGCCGAGTGAAACGCCAAAGCAGCATCAGTCCGCGCGACTGGAACCTTATCATACCACAGGGATTTGCTCTTAGCCCGCATCTTGAATGTTGTTATAAGTCTCCGGAGTGTCTACTACTTATAGATTCCTATGATCTGCATATAGTAAAATCAATCGCGGTTAATTATTCTAGCCGCGCGGCCAGCGACCTGCATGGTTAGTTTTACAGCAGGAAGCCGCAAGCATACAACACAAGCCGCACAACTTACAGGATAATTCAAAGATATCACATTAAAAAATATTCAAAAATAGAAGCCACAAAGTTTGCAGCACAAGCCGTGCGGACTATAAAATAATTCAGAAAAGTATTGAAAGTTTGCAGCACCAAGCGAGCAAGCAATGTTTGAGGGATTGTCCCGAAGACCGAGTAAAAAAATATTACAGACATTATTCATGAAAAAGAATCATTCATACTTGATCGGAAGAATGGTCTTCACGGTGAAGGCGCGCAACCTGATCACCGGTTTGAAGAAGAAGTGTGTACATCTGACTTACGCTGTGATGGAGGTGGTTGATTGTACTGTGAAGCCGCGCGGCTTCCCGCTCTACCCGCGCAGCAGGAATCATGCGAGCAGGTTGTGCCGCGACGGTCTCTACGACAGTAACAACAGGATCGACCAGCCTGACTGGTGGGAGATTTGAGGTCTCCCCAACAGCCGGGCGGCTCGATGGGCGCAACCTCTCATCATTCACGCTCGCAGGACGTCGGCTCCCGCCGACTTCCCTAGTCAGATGTAGATACTTTTCTCGATAATATTTGCAGTCGTCCTCGAGCTTCAGATTGGCTTTCTTCTCCTTATTAAGCCGCGCGATCAGAACGACGTTCTGTTCCTGCAGCGCCTTCTCTTTCTCAGCCCGCTCTTTCTTTTCGGCCTCCAACACAGCCCGCGTTTCTCGCTCCTTCGCCCGCGCGATCTCGGCTTGGTCTTCGAGGTCTTTTACCCTTTCCTTCAAGGTAATCAGAAGACCCCTGAAATCGGCCAACTCCTCCTCTCTAGTATTTAAGTTTAGCGAAAAACTTGACGCTGGTGGAAGCAGTGGAGGAAGGCTAGTCGTCAGGTCGCTCGGCTTCATGGTTTGCCCTGGGTTATCTACAATAAAGGGAATGCGGTTAACACAGTCAGAAGCGAATAACCTAATACAGAGAATACTACAAGATTAATGTCTGAATATACAGGCCGCCTCGATTGCTCGGGGTCCATTCTTCGGCGCTACTCTCTCCAAAATCTTTCATTTTGTCTTCGTTTAGCGACAGAAGTTTGAATCGCGGATGAGAAATAGCTCGATGGCGGATTCAATATCAAATCGTTTTGCTTTTTCTGAGACCGCGTTCTAAAGAAGCGGACAGGGTGATAGTCCGCACCATATTTATCTTTTGCAAGGGGGTCTGACGGCCGCGGCTTATCCATAGATCGCCTCAGCTCCTCCGCCTTCGCCTTCATCAGCTTCATCGCGCTTTCCTCAAAGGCCTCCGTTTTCGAAGCGGTCTCCTCAGGTTTAGCGCATCCTCGCCAGGATGGTCGGCTTCGCTCATGGTCGCGGGGGTGTCGAGCAGCTTGTCTTGCCTCTGCAGGGCATCCATATCCTTGAGGATATAACTAACGGTTATGCTGGCCGCAGAGTTGAATGGCAACTCGTCCGACTTATCTAGAGGAGTGACCTGCCCCTCAGTAACTTCCTTGTCGTGCGGCTTATGTTGGAGGCTAGCCGCATCCGATCTCCTAGAGTCTGCTTTGTTCTTGGCCTTCCTCGTTATCCTCTCCGTCGTCGTTTCGGCCCTCTTCCTCTTCTTAACAGAATCCAAGTCGTCCTGCTGAGACCGGATGGAGTTGTCTTCTACAACCACTAGCGACGGAGCAATCAATTCGTCCGGGTTCGGGGAATTGACCGCCCCTTCCTTTCCATTCACTTTCAAGTGAAGAACCCCAGAAGGGGATAATTCTACGTCGAAGGGATTGCCGCCTGCGACTTTCAAAGGAACAGTACTTGAACCCGCCTTGTCAGAAGGGGCGGGCAGATTGACCGGAGGAGGATTGGAACAACCCGCTTCGGGCTTAGCGACATCCTTATCAGGGGTAGGAGAATCCGACTTAACAATTTTTTGTGTGATGGCTGTTGTGACAGTCCTCTCGGTCTTCTCAGACCGACGAATCTTTTTCTTCTTGCGGTCAGCCTCCTTTCCTTCACGGACTACGATCTTGGACATCAGATCAGCCATTCGGATCGAAGGACTGACGGCTTGAAAAAGTCTGACCGCTAATGGCGAATAGTGCCCCGTGGCTATGATAAAGTTACGAAGGATAAAGAACTTTCAGAGCATTTTATAGCTTTCAGGGGAAATCAGGTGCGGTCTCCGGCTAGAACTAACATTTCCGAAATTTCTCCGGAATTTGAAAATGTGCGGGGATCATGTTTACCCAGAAGACCGCTACCAGAATAAAGACTCTCTTAGACCGGGCGGCTTGCACGGTTAGCCGCCTAGTTCCATCCAAGGTTACAAACCTCATGTACCGCCAACAATAAACCGGGCGGTCTACCTAAACCAGACTGGCATCAGGGATTGGGAATTAAGAAGGCTCAAGTCCAGAAGACAAGCTTGCGGTTTCGGATCACAAACCGCTCTGATTGCCTCTCCGTTCCACCCATGATCCAAGCTCAGCACAGATCAAAGTCCAAGTCGCCAAGCCACGCGACTTCTCCCTTATCTCCCTTCTATATCCCGTCACCTCCTGCCCGATTCTCTTGTATCCGGGCAGACGGTTATTTTAGCCCTGCCCATTTTGGCAGGCCCCCGAGCCTATAAATAGGGGAGGGGGCGACGTTCCCAAAGCACGCACACTCGAATCCAGGAGCTCGCTTGTTAGAGCTGCGATCTCGAGTTCAGTGTTTTGCGACTTGTTGCCCGGCCGGCTTCTCTCATATTTTGCCCTGTAACCCGCTGTAAACTTTTTCTTAAATCAAGGGAAAGCCCGTCGCAAGAGTGACATTCGCTGTGACGGGCGAAGTCCGGTCTCGACCGCTGCCAGCGGTCTAAGCAGTCTAATTTCTCTAAGTCAATAGTAACCGACAACCCGCAGCCTCCTCTTTTCCCTCACTTTCTTAGCATAGATCGTGGAGGTGCAATTTCGGTATCAACAACAACATTTTCATAGCTCCAGTTGTCCATGATCATTTTGCTGACTTTATCCTTGATGTTACAATTAGTGTGGAAAATGTTGATTCACAACTAATCCTCCTTCTCTTCTTGCTCAGGGAAAGAAGAGTTTTCATGTCGATTAGGGACTCCTAGCCATCTTATTGCAGGGCGTTGTTCCTCTTCGTCCTCATCATCATAGATTTCCTCTAGGTATTCTTATGTATAAGGTTCCTAATTATCGTCAATAGTTTTTGTCGGTCGCCTGTAGTGATATGAACAAGTCTCCAATCTGTAACAGTGAAAAGTAGATTCAACCCTTTGCGTCTTTCTATTTGGCTCTGTTTCAATAGATTGATTCATAGGGTTTGGTGTAAGGGCATGCCAACTATTTTATCCCATCTCGTGAGGCCAACTCTCTCAAGAGCTCGGATCAAGTTTCGAAAATTCGGTTGCTCTGCGCCTTACTGTTATCTGTCGTGGTAGAACATGCTTTTGATATGCTCCAAATTGAGGGTATGATAAGTGTGTCCTTTATGAATTGACGCAATCCTCCCAAATATCTGGCTACTCGCGGCTCTATCTTTATCAAGTCATTTCGAGAGAGGCGATGAAAATGTTTTGTGCATTCATCAACATATTTATTTCCTTAGTGAAGGTTCTGAAGACACTAGTAGATGGATTGTGTGTAGTAATGTAGTTGAAGGAAAAGATATTATTAGGTGACTCATCATAGACACTTTGAGTTTCTAGTGACGCCCTTCGAGTCACTAATCCTCCTTCTATCTTCCTGGCGTTGATGAACGAGGTATTCTATAACCTTTTGCATTAACATGCACTTGTATTTTTGACGTTATTTTGGTGTATAACAAGACATGAGAGGCACATTCAGAGCACCTATGCAACGTTCTTCAACGCATCCTCCATTACCAGCTATTCCTCAAGCGGGCCAACTTCTTATTTGGGATGAATCGCGCGGCATACTTGGGCCATGTCATGCACAACGCAGGGGTCTTGGCTGATCCGATGAAGCTTCAAGGGGTGCTCGACCAGTTCTTCAGTCCCTACGTGAGCTTCGTGGCTTTTTGGGCTTCACCGGTTACTATTGCAGCTTCATCCAGGACTACAACTTGATTGCGACACCCGTGGTTGCACTACTTAAAGAACTCCTTTGTTCCGGGAGAAACAGATGCAAAGGCCTTCTCAACCCTACAACATGATCTGATCAGCGCCCCTGTTGTTCCCATACCCAACTTCACTGAGGAGTTTTAGGTGGAGTGTCATGCGTTCGGGCAAGGGAGCGACGTGGTATTATAGTAGGAAGGACGCCTGCTAGCTTACTTCAGTAGGAAAAAAAACAGCCCTACACCACCAGAAGGTTCCTTCTTATGAGCAGGAACTGATAGACTTAGCGAAGGTCATACAACATTGTCAACAACACCTTTGGGGGGCAGATATTTTTGCTAAGGGCATACCACTTCAACTTAAAGTACCTTCTTGAGTAGCGCCTCCGTACCGCACGACAACAACACTGGATTAACAAACTATTGAGTTTTGACTTGTGCGTTGAGTATAAGGCGGGTGCATTGAACTGCGCCGCAGATGCACTATCCCAGATCTCGGGAGAGACACTCTTTTATATCTCTCGGCCCATCTCAGAGATTCTCACTCGACTGTGCAAGGATAGACATAGTTTCCCCAACCTCATGGAACTGAATCACCATATTACAGAATGACGACTTCCCCCCTGTTGGACCTTGCAGGACAATTTCATTCTATACAAGGGACGACTATACCTGGTGCCAACCTCCACCAGCATTGCCATCATATTGGATGGGATCCATGGTGGGGCCACGAGGGGGTTCACAAGACCATGCAACACATCTGAGCTGAGTTCTTTTGGAAGGGGTTTAGGCGAGGAGTTCAGGAGTTCATTGCGGCATGTTCGGTCTGCCAGCGCAACAAAAGCGTCCATCTCCTTTTGGTCAGTCTTCTACAGCCGCGCCCATTCCGATTCAGATATAGGCTGATGTCTCTATGGATTTCGTGGAGGGATTGCCACCTTCCAAGTGCCAATCAGTTCTCTTGGTGGTTGCGGACATGTTCTCGAAGTGGGCACATTTCTTGGCACTGAGTTGTTTTCTCATCACAAAAGGTCGTCGCCCGAGTTTTCTTTGATCAATTTTTTCGCCTTCACGACCTGGTTGAGATTATCGTCTCCGACCCTGATAAGGTCTTCACCAGCCTCTTTTGGGAGAAACTCCTTACATTTTGCGACACCAAGTTGACCTTCTCTTCTGCCTACCATCCACAGTCAGATAGTCAGACCGAGGTTGCCAACCGCACGATCGAGATGTATGTTCGATGCATCACTGGGGACCACCCCCAAGGACTGGGTTCATTGGTTATCATGGGCGGAGTACTGATATGATTCCTCCTACCCTATGTCCCTTAAGACCACACCTTTCCGCCTTTCTATGAGATAGATACACCTCGCCGACTCACATATGGGGGCAGTACCGCCAACATGGAGGTCATTGACAAGGACCTTCAAGATTGTGATCAACTTCTTAATCTTGCGTTGGAGCGCCTCCTTGAAGCCCAAACATGCATGAAGACTGCTTACCGGGGTCACAATGAGCTCTTCTTCACGCTCGGTGAATGTGTGTGACTGAAACGCCGCTCGTATAATCGAACATTCGCCTCCATCTTCCCCCCAAGGCCCGAATCCATGACGTCCTCCACGTCTCTTAGTTGAAGCCTTTTGTGGGCCCAACACCCCATGACACCCATGGTACTCCTACCGTCGTAGCTGGATGAGAAGCTTGGATACAAGCTTGATCTCAACAGAGAGGAGATATTACATCCCCACAATAGGGGGCTACGTACCAACGTCATTCAAAATCGCGCAAGGATTAAGCGCGCTCGCTAGCATTCTCGTCGTGTATTTTTTGTTATGCTTTTCTTATGTCGTTGAACCCTTTTAATTTTGGACATTTGGCTTGATTAAGGGTGTATCCCGATTTGATGGTTGGATATCTCTTTCTCATCTTTTCCCTCTCTCTTCTCTATCGTTCTAGACCCGACCACCTTTTGCAGAATCGAAGCCAAGCGCCGAAAGTCGCTCGTACATTGGCCGAATTCCTTCCTAGCGCCATCCTCCTTCCACACTTTTGTCGCCGCCAAAGGTTCTTGGGGTTTGAAGAAGGGGAACTTTAACCTCCTCTACGACTTCACGCTCGTCAGGCCGCACACGAAATCCCAAACAAGTGCTCGTAATAGAAGATTGATCAGGTCAGATTTTAACTAAGGACTTTAATAAAACTCATATCCCGAAGTATAATTATTGACTAATTATTATGTTATTTCGTCTTTGCTCTGAAAGAGCAAATTCGGTCATAAATCGAAGAGGCACAATAGTAACAGCCATGACCCATCTTTTTGACTCTCTCTCAGGCTATATAAAAGAGTGTCTTCAAAACTGTTGTTTTACGGGTCATTTTGAAAAATAGTTTTCAAGAGAGAAACTGAGAGACACTAGTAGAAAATAGAGATCTCTAAATGAGAAAAAACTAGTGTTTCATTTTAGAGACGGGTGATCTTCTTACTTCTGCGAGATTATTGGACAGATTGTGTCGTAATTTTCAGACTTTCGCGAGGATTTTGCCATTGACAAACGCCTCTGAAAATGAAACCGGTTTCATTGTTTCATTGCAGGTATGAATTGCACTTTGTGATTTGTTTGTTTAGCATCAATCTTGTGAGAGCTTCGAACGTTCTTTTTCGCATTTGATGTCATAGAAACCTAATAAGTTATACTATCTTTCTAATATAATAATTCCTTAAATCTTCTCTTTCTAGTTTTAAAATACATTCATCTTAGCATCCACATTTGTGACACACTCAACTTAGATACTTCTTAACTATTTAGACTTAATTTGCATATTTTATGATGACTATAAATTTGAAACTTCATAAAAATTTGAGCTGGAACTCAAGCTCATGGTCAAGCATTAGCCTTAAATTATAAGTTGAGCCTGCTTGTTCTGCCACATTTCTCTGAATAATTGAAATGGTTCATCTGAAGAGTAACAAAAAAAATCCTCAATTTATAGAATTGCGATGAATTGCGCTGAAATTATGCAAGCTTTATTGTCTGTTATTTTGTTTAGTATATTCTTGAACAATTAATATTATTACTATAATGATATTTATGTTAAAGTTGTTTATCCTGGCTTTTCTCCAGTTTTGTTGCCAATGGTAAAAAATTTATAAACTCTGCATTCATAAGGTATCTCAACTGAATGTTTTTGAGCCAATATTTATAAACCCCTGGACGAGTGGCGAGTATCATTTTTAAAACATGCAAGGAGAGAGACTAAATTTTATTTCTTCTATTGACACGATATACTTGTACAATGGTATGATTTGATAAGATATATTGGTTGGCGGATCTCCAAATGACTACACATTTTCGCAAGCTAGATATTTGTGCTCACCATTCTCACAGTCACTTATACAATGTTAAGATCTTCATGATTTGATCGGGTATTATTGATTGGCCGCTCTCTAATCATCCAACACTTTTTCACGAGCTAGATGTTTGAGCTCATTGTTCTAACCCCTTTTACTTTCATATGCACATCTTGAAGAAGTGCATATCTTGAAGAAGGGCATACCTTGAAGAAGTAACAAATATATAAAGAGAGGAGGGAAAGTAAATAATAGCTTCTTCTAAGGAAAGTAATCACTTTAGCATGGCCTCCTCCTTTTATAGGCACTTACTCCTCTAACTTCATGCGCTACTAACTACACCCCATCACTAGAAGTTACATAGCACTCACCTGCGATCTGGAGTTATACAATTTCTTTATTCCCAACTAGTTTTGGGATTCAGATACATGGATGATAGTTGAACAAATTGGAGCATTACTAGCAACTGGAGACATAAAAGTTAAGGCAAATATTATAAATGGGGTTTATGTTTGGTCTATGAAATGTTGTAGCTTCTTATCATAGCCAAATATGATTTTGCTAATCTCAGTACACGTTTTATTTATATATATTATAAAATGAAAGCTCTTTCTATGATGTAATAGTGAAGATACCCATTTTACCCCCTTTTTCTTACCTCCTTCGTATTCTGATATGTATCTGGATGGTCATTCCCAGCCATGGTAGCACTATTATGAATTTACGATATATTAGGGTAATAGTGTTAAAATTAGGTTCCCCTTCTATATGAGGGAGTGTGGAGTCTTAGAGAACTATCTTTCAAATCTTGGTTAGGATATCTCTTTCAAGTGAGTTTTTTGAAGGAACCAGCCCTCAAGAGATTTGCGCTAGTAGACCTCGTGATTGTATCCCACTTATATTCTATAACACTCTGATTAGGTGTGCATCAACTTGGTCCAACCTGCCATCATTCCCCAGGGAATTATCCTCCTAGCAGCAATCTCACAGATCGATTCGACCTTCACTAGAATTGATCGAAGCAAATGCTCGAAGTCATGGTCCAGTCCACGATCACAGACGACGATCGAGGAAGCGATGCCAACTCAGTGCATACTCACATAACGATCTTCGCGCCCACCCGCGACCCATGCACGCCCACCAATGACCACCCATGATCTTCAAGCATGAAAATGGCTCACGTGGCTCACACCGCCTCCTACCTAGCTCTATTCCAGTGCCTTGTTGGCGCACGACCCAACCAACAATTCATTCTAGCGCACCACCAATTCCAGTGAACGACGCAACGCTCCTCACGACCCACCTTCCTTCGATGCACCGTTCATTCTAATGTAGCCATTGCTAAAACCACCCGTCGCCTCTACAACCTTCTACCTTTCCGGGAGTGGCCAATTCCGTAAGCAAACTTCTCCTCGGACGATTGCATGATTGTCACACGTGCCATGGAAGATGTATCAACGAGGTTGAGCGCTCTCTAAGAAATGAAAGTGCAAAATAGACTTTCTGAATACTTCTCTGGTGGGTGGGGGGGGGGAGTGAATAGAAAAGTCACCTAAATTAAAGTTGATTGAAAACATTATTGATTTATGATGTCTGTACAGATGTAGGTATAGTTAATTTAAGAAGTAATGTAATCCACAGATTATAAGGGTTCGTGTAGAGTAAAATAAAAAAAAACACAAGAACACAGAAAAACATCCAGATGACACAAGACATTTTATAAAGGTTTCCCAAAATGTGGGTACTCCTCTCTTCCACAGCTTGTGGGCTAGCACTGACTCTTCCCAAGGCAATGGGTATTTTTCTTTTGAAGACTCCAATTGAGTCTCTCTTTTCCTCTTGAGATTCAAACCCTGCTCAGCTCTTTTGACGAGAGAGACTTGTAATCCTTTACAACAGTTATGTGTTATTGAGAATGCTTTAGATTAAGCAGATTTTTCATCAAAAAGAAGGTGAATAGCTGAATCACAGAGAGAAGTGTGATTCAGTTTACAGTATGGTTTCTAAGAGAGAGGAGAGAAAGAAAATAGCTCTTAACGGCTTCCTTGATTTCGATTAGATGATTCTGTGTTCTGATAATTGTTAGGGTTTCCTGAAGATTGAGAAATCTTTATATATGATTCTCTTTTCCATTTTAGACCATGTTTCAAAGAGCATGGGCGGTAGAAAAGCCAGCGTCTTCCTTTCTCAAAAACTCAACGACTATATTTGAATTTGAGATTACTTTAAACTCGATCAACGATCGGTGAGCGCTTTAGTCAACGATCGTTGAGTGGTGTCTTCGCTGGGGGGGGGGGGGGGGGGCAGTGCAGTCAACGATCATAGATTCTTGGTCAACGATCTGTGATCGACCTTCTTAGTCTTGATAAAAACTTTCTTTAAATTTGAGTCAGCGGTCAGTGATCGACGAGCGAAGTTGGAGGAAGCCGGTTGACGATCGGTGATCGTTGGGCCATATATTCAAGTCTTCTATCGGTGAGCGTCTGGGTCACCGGTCAACGAACTACTGTTAGCGATCGATGATCGCTGAGCTAGTTCTTCGAGTCTTTAATTTGTGAACTTCTTGGTCGCCGATCAACGGTCGGCAGTCAATGATTGGTGATTGTTGAGCATTTCTTTAGATCAACGAACTATGATCGTTACAGTCACCAGTCAACGAACGTTGATTGCAGAGCTTCTTTAAGATATTTTTTTCTTCCGCTTAGCTTCCCTTCATGGGTCGTTCTTATTAAAAAAACATCATCACCTAATATTTTGAGGAGTTTCTAAATCATCAACTTCCTCTGATATTCAGAGTAATGAATATGAAGAGATAACAAAAGATTGGGAGATAACAGAGGATCCCGTGATAGCAGACCTTCTTTCACCAGAAGATTTAACGACATAAATCGTCACGGGTGCTTCCTCGATACTAAAATCAGATGATGAGGGGGCACCAAATCCATATTTTCATTCAAAAGAAAATCCCAGGAAATAGTTGCCTCATTAAATCAATAAAGATTTTTTCCAACAAGAAATCTTTCCTCACACATAAACATAGTGGAATTCGCCTTGACCGACATCCTCCAAATCCTACGTCAAGGCCACCCGGCCACCCGGCCACCACCACACCCCCTCCCCTCGCCACCACCACAAAAAAAAATCTATGATCACCGATTTTGCGGTCATTGATTTGACGGGCCTCGACAGCTCGACCGATACCTATGTGGGAGCTCGTCTTCATTGATTCCCCCACACATGACACCTCGACCGATGGAGGTTCCCTTGTTCAATGGTTCAGATCTGCTTAATTGGATCTCCACCACGGAACAAACGTTTGAGAATTACAACTCACTCTAGAAGCCAATAAGCTTCCCTTTGCGATGATTTACCTTGAAGGGTCCACCCTCCATTAGATGCTTTGGCTTCGCCGGTCAATGTCACACATGACATGGTCCATGCTCAAGAAGGAACTCATCTTGCACTACGACATGGCTCTCCACAATAATGCCTGAGTTTCACTGCGTTGTTCAACAAGTCGACTCGGTAAAGGCTTGCGTTGACGATTTTGTGGAGTTGACATATCATGTTTCAAGATTATCCATGGCCCACTACCTCGGTTACTTCATGCATGACTTGCAACCTCATATCTGCGCTTTCATGCACACTCTGCACCCTCCCATGTTCACCGTCGCTATCCAACAGACCCGCGTTGTGGAAGTGGAGTTTACCACAACACCCCCGCTCTCCAGTAACTACAACATTTCGACCTCCCAGCCGCGGCCGCACGCCGGACCACCCAAGAAGACACATGCCCTCTCTTTGCAACAATATGAAGCTCTCCCGCCACATTCCACCGGTACCCCTAGTCCAGCCCCTGCTTCTCGTTCCACCACCAAAGCCCAATCTTCCAGATTCCGCATCTCCCACCAAGATTACAGCGGCCTCCGCCGCTAGGGCTTTTTCCCCACTTCAAACAACCTTACTCTCCTTTTCACAAGTGTCCTCATAAAGAACTGCACTTGCTAGAGGCTGCTACCGGGTTTTTCTTAAAATTTATGGATTTTTTATGCTTCTGTCCAGTTAGAACGAAATAGAGTAGAAAGGCTTGCAAATTGAAACCTAGGGCCTTTGACGTGCTTGTTTTCGGCCATAAATAGACTAAGCAAATTTAAGCCCGGTTTGTTGTACCTTAATATCTTCAATGACAATTTTTGAAAAAAATGATGTTTTTATTTATTGGGCGATTGATAAATAACCAGCTGAAAAAGCAGCTAATAAAGAATATGTTGATGCATTTTCAACTGGTTATTTATTAATCGTCTAACAAATAAAAATGATGTTGTTTAAAAACCTTAACCATAGACATTAAGTTTAAGCAGACGGAGCCTTGGATTACAATCAAACATAGTCCATTGACACCAAACCAAATTCAAACACAATTGGCTTGACAATTATATACTATCAAGGACCCGTTTGGGGCAATTTTTTGGAGCCGGGATCGTATCCAGAAGGGGACGCTAGGATGTTGCCACGTACAGTTTCTCTCCCCTAGGTGACTATGTTGTTAAAGGCGCACCTAAAGATCACCTGGCTCAGAGGTTTGCACCTTCGTGCATCTTTTTCCGCCTTTGGAGCATAAAAGTCGCACCTGTGTGAGATTTCTATTGTAATTTATTTTTTCAAAAAAAAAAATGTAAGAATTCAATATTTTTTGCATGACTTAGTGTTTGTGAACCATAATTGAGTGTTTAGACTGCTAATTGAGTGTTAATGATGGTAATGAATAGTTAATGAGTAGAATAAACGAAGAATCTGATCAAGAAGATGAACTGATATTTGATGCTGATTATTTAAAATTGATGTGGTTGCGTCTTGCTCTCATCAAGCACGCGCTTGCGCCTTGAGCCTTGCGCCTAGGCTCCAAGACCCTTTTGCACCTTGGTGCCCCTTGGGCCTTTAATAACTAAGCCGTGCGAGTAAAATTGCTCAGGTTTGCTCTCTCATGACGAACAGTTTTAGGGACAGCAAAACTGCGGAGGGGAGGGGGAGCACTGGTTTTGCCTTTTGGGAACGGCGATACAGGATTTCTAGCGCGAAAACACAGATTTTGGGTTGATTCATGTTGTGCTCTGGCCTTGATGTGGGAAACAATGAAACGGTTGTGTGAGCAGCAAATGGGAATGAGGAGGAAAGGCATGCCAAACAGACCCAAAAGATCACGCGACAGTGAACAATCTTTGAGGTTTTTGTAAGCTGGGATAGTGAAGTGAGGGTGCGATTATGCCTTGCTGTGCGATTCTGGAGGTATCCATCCAGCACTATATACAGATCATGCCCAAATGTATGCATTTATTGAAGACCTGATTGATTTTGTCCATTTTGAATATTATTCTGTTTGTTAGCGTTCCTGGAGAAAAAGAAATCATGACATGAAGGCCTGATTGACTTATGGAGTTTTTGGTTGGCTCTTCCTGACATGCTTATTAATGGGAAAGTATTATCTTGTACTCTAAAGGGAAAAAAAAATGAGCAGAAACTTAAAATTACTGGATTCGATCCTGGAGAAAAAGAAATCAGCAAAGATCCCTCATTTAGAGGTAAAATAAAATAAAAATGAAAATTTGCAATTTGCATGAGGTGGAACCAGCTGAACCGGCCCAAGTTTTCCTTTGCCCTCTCTTCTTTCTTCGCTCTTGCCTTTTTTGCTTGAAGTCTCTTATCCCTTCACGGCTCTTGCCTTTTTTGCTTGAAGTCTCTTATCCCTTCATGAGTCATCGCATATGCTCTATTTAGAGTAGCTGCAGTGCTGAAAGAAACCGTGGCAACTGGAAGCTAAAACAAGTGATTAACGAAGAAATGCTAATGACAGGAGAGATCAGCAAGCCCTAGCGGTGGAGGCTTCTGGAGGCAGAGCCCTAGCGGCGAAGGCTGGGAACCATCTAGACGGAACCTGTGTGGAATCTTGTGGTAATCCGCGGATCCGTAGCACAATGGCTGCAATTAGTTCGACGTGGTCTTGAGGCGAGCACAACAACAAGGGAGGAAAGTACAGATACTGCAATGAGTCGTCGAACATTTGACACTATTCGCCTCCTCGCACTAACCTGGAGCCATGATTTTAGGGGTAGTGATTTTTCCGGTGACCGATATAATTTTCTTTGTTTGAGGCGGACTTTTAGGAATTAGTGGTGTTCAACTCCCAAAAAAACAGCCCCAAATAGGGATATAATGTAGCTACACGCCTCATCTTGCGATCGGACTTGGCCTGACATGGTTTACGTGTTAGTGCCTCCGGGAAGAGTCAATTTCTCCGAACCCTTTCTCACCTTGCCTATAGACTCGTATTTTATTTGTACACAGACAACGGCGGCCTCCACAACATATGCCGAGATGCCCCCAAAAGCATGGTCGAGCGTCCAAACATGAATGAGGTTTGATGCAGTAGGAAACTCTCCGCGATTTGTGGAATGTGCTCCACCTGTAACCTGATAGAAAATTTAGGCACAATGGTTGTAGCCTAGGAGCCAACTTTCTAACATTTTGTTTACATTTCCCATTACTTTTTTCCTTCCTTCCTGAAATACTGTGTTTACCATATAAATTGCTTTACATTATATATACTTCTCCAATGAAAATTTTCAGGGTGTTATATGCACCCCTTACGAATGTTCTCAACTTTAACCATCACATTGAGATTCGTGCTGTCTCTTTGATTGTACAGAAAGAAAAAAAAACACAACTTGTAAATTATTTCCGCATTATTAGGGTCTTCTTTGGGGGAAGAGATGACCCAAGAATCAGAACTTATTCATTACTGTGTTTGATATATAGCCTTATTTTGAATCACCTTCAATGATTGTAGTCTCTGTTTTCAATAGCCTTATTTTTCTACTTTTGTTACACCATTATATTAACATTCTTATTTATGTTGCTCCATTTAATTTTAAATTTTTTTTACAGCCTTCATAATTATCATTGTAAACACATAGCCTTAATTTACAGGTTATATCTTTTAGGCAAAATACCTAGATTGATCTTTTAACTTGGGGCTTAGTTTCAAATAGGTCCCTTAACTTTCACTTATATCTCAAATCAACTTTTTTTTTATGTTCCGTTAGGTTTTTAACGGATTAAGGCTCTATTCCACTGCTTTTCGTATTTCTTCTCAATAGAGTCTGCGCTCGATGTCGTGGCCAGAAGGAAAACCCTCGCTCGAACTCTGCGTTCTCGCCGTCAAGAATAAGTCATCTCCTCTCTCACCTATATTTTAGTTATGTGCCGACTTTTATAAACCTCAAGTTTTTGTTATTTATATTTCTAATAGAATGATATAAATTTGAAATGTGTTGCGAAGAATTAATAAGAAAACGTATAAATTCAAAAAAGTAATATTTTTTTAATTACATAATTAAAAAAATTATTTTAATGTCACATAATCAATTCATCACCCAATCATCCAAAGTTGTTAAACAGTCAACCGTGTTACTTTAGTGACCTAATTGAAGTAAATAAAAATTAAAAGATCTATTTGAAGCTGGGCTCAAAAATAAGAGAACAATTTAGATATGGACAATACTACACATACCTAAAGTTTACCTAAAAGCCACAAAAAATGGGCCCCACAGGTCACAAAAACACCCGATTCTTCTAGGGTTAGGGTGAAAATCACAAAAAGTGGGCCGCTCTCGGCACAAAAACACCCGACTTTAGGGTTTGGAGCAAAAAAAAACCCTAAAATCGGGTGTTTTTGTGACCTGTGGGGCCCATTTTTTGTGGCTTTTAGGTATACTTTAGGTATGTATAGTATTATTCTTTAGATATTTTGTCTATCTTTTATAAGCATTTTTATAATTAATATACAAAATAGACTCAATGATAATCATTAATGTTAAATTAATTCTTTGATATCATATAATATCTTATGATATTATCTTGTGTTCAATAATTTTAACATATTTATTGCACATTTGTAATGCTCATAATGCTTGAATGCGTCTTTTAAGATCACGATAAATAGTGTAGGACGGTTTTTTTATCTATATTTTTTCATTAATTATATTACCAAAACTGTTCCAATAGCATATGTGATCCAAATATATGAACTAAAAACTGAAGAAGTCCGACCCAAATGTGCGCCAAACCTGACCAAAAAATACGACATAAAATTTGTGACCAGAAAATATGACCCAAATATGTGATGCGACTAAAAACATGGCCTAAAATTTATCCTAAAAATATTATTTCAAAAATTGACCCAAAATGTGACCTTGAAATTTGACACAAAAATGCAACCAAAAAATTTGACCGATTAGGCGGCCTAAATATTTGATCATAAAATAGCGGGCAAATATCAAAATATTAACACAAATGTGAACTAAAATGTGAGTTAAAATATGACCACAAATAATACAACAAGAAATGTAAATGTAACCTAAAAGTGTACCAAAAAAGTGTCATCCAAAAATATGATAAATAATGCAAAACAAAAGTGTGACCGAAAAGTCGGGTCTAGGGTGCAAGCAATTTAGTTATTCAGTTTAAATCAAAACCGAAAAAAAAAAGTCTATTATTTCTTTTTCCAAATTGACTAACATAAACTGATCCGTGTAGTTTTGCATTCGGGGCGGTTTGTAATATATTTTTTCGATGCATTTTTATTTATTTATAGGTGTAAATGATGGATTTGGTGATTATAGGCCTGATGATAAGCTTGGAATAAATGCTGCCAATAATATTATTAGGGTATCATTCAGTCAATGGTTGCATTAAATATTCTCTTCATGCCATCAGCTCTGTTCCAACATGTCATAATAATTTCACTTGCTTTCTACTCATGATCATTTCCACCAACGCGCTCCACTTTGTGTGAGATTTTATTTTTCAATTTCATTGGAATTCCGATTTGATGAAACCGATTAAAATCAAGTGATATATGTTATGTTCTAAATGATATATAGAAAATGACTCGATGAATAGTCTACATACAAGTGAATAATCAAGAACTAAAGTCGTAGTGCTGACTAAATTCTAAAAAACAAAATCATTGAATTAGTTATAGGCCTCCTTCCGTTGCAAAGTTGCTTCCCTCTAAATCCAATCTGCAGCCCAAAGATTTCAAATTCATACGCAACTTGGGTACCATATATATTTACGTACCAACTCAAGTCTATGCACTGCTGCATCATGCGTTTGAACGTCAACTACACATGTCTCCATGACCTCACATGTTGGGTCGTCACACATATACACTGATCCCGTTGCCACCTTCAGTGAATTGATCATCCTCGCATCGATCTAAGTAAATGTGTTGCGATGCACTGGAATTCAATATACAACAATGTATTGCCCCGACTCTCAGTGATAGTGAGGGCATCATCACTCTTCACTTGCTCCTATGTCAAGTGTCACCTTGCCTGCACTTTGGACGTCCCCAAAATTCTGCACACACTATGGATAGTTCCTTTGATGTAGCTGCTCTGTCGATAATGCATGGTAACAAACTGCCAATTCTTCAATGTTGATCGAGGTCGTGAACCTCTCGGTCCCCTATTGAACAATCTCGCCACATCCTCCTACCGTCAATAAATGCTCACCAGTCGGGTCCAACATCACCTGACTGGACAAGAGCGCTGATGTGATCTTATATAGCCTTATTGTATCATTCGCTTATATGAGCTTATTTACCATTTGTTTGTAGGATGCCGAGAGGTAAGAAGCAAAGGAGTCTCGTCTCGTTCCTCCACATTCTCGCACCAATCATATGCAGTTTGTTCAAATGGTCATTGAGCACATTGAAATATTTTTGTAGGTTAGCACTCTTGCATATTTAGGTCATACATTTATCGCTTCAACAATAGACTCGTGGTCAACGACTTGACCAAATATAGTCTTTTAAGCATCTATCAAAGCTTGATTGCATCCTATTCTACCCTGAAGTTGAAGAGCATCTTGTCGCCTACTCGCGGCGCCACCCACACGCACACCCTGCTACTAATCGTGAGGAGGAAGTTGGACTAGTGCGTGACTCCTGTCTCATGGGTATCAGGGTGCTTCTCCTTGGATCGGGGATAACTCGGGTGACAGTGCTAGGTTTTCACAAAGACCTAAAAACAAATGCCCTGGATCGATCTTGGACGTCTAGTGTACGTAGACAAGCAGAACGAACCAAAAATCCAACAATTTCAAGCCAAGCGTACCCTAAGACTGTAAGAGTCTCATCGCATTATCTTTTTGAAGAGAACAAGAAAAATAAGTGAAGAATATTAAAAAAAATTCTAGCTAGCACATTAATTAGAATTATAATAGTTTTGGAATTTCATAACCGGCCATTTGTCATGCAAGGATATGGTCGAGGAAGAACATGAATTCCTTACAGCCTGAGATATCAACAAAAAGCCAATAATGAAGTGTTCGAAAAATACTACACTTTCTTAAAATGTCACTAATATAATAGTGTATACGCTACTAATATTACATATGTGCGGCTATGCTCTAGTAGCATATACATTACTAACATAATGTATACGACTGTCAGTTTCATAGTTGTATACAAAACAAATTTATCATATACACAACTAGCATATATATAGCTTATATAATGTGTCATCTCTTAGGAATGAAGATCGAAAGCAACGAAGGAAAAAAAAAACAAGCTAGAAATCAACACAAAAAACTCACAGATTTACGTGGTTCGACAATCTTACCTACGTACATCCACGCCCGCACTAGAATTTCTTCCACTATATTTTTCAGTTACGCTCTCCATCTCCTTTTTCACAATGCCATGCGCTGCTCAACGTACACAGACCTTAAAGAAGTCACGATGAGCGTAGCTAGTGTATAATTGCTCTTATTTTATTTACCAACATAAATAAATAAATAAAGAAATATATACACACACATACCAACACAGATGGTGATGATAAGGAGTCAAATGACCCCTCCATTTTCATAAGCCGGTCAAATCCTCAAAAAGCTCTTGAAAACGCGGCAACGTGGCAGAGCTTGAGCCGCATAAATATACGTAGTTGGCATATATGTTCCACATGAAATGATCATATAGAAATGTGTATTATCTGCTAGCTAGTTAGTGTGCGATCATGAAACCGAAGCAGGCAGGCTCTGATCACCCACCCGCATGCATGCACCACCACACATATAATTTAAACAGCTAGATATATCGACACGTAATGTAATAATAATAATAAATTATTAATAATATATAAGCCGAAACAATGTCACATCATTATCATCATCAACCCACGTGCATGTTCCCAATCATTCAGTCTTGTTGTAGCCTAGCTTTCTCAAGGGATCGCGAGTTCATGTTATAGATCTGGAAACACTGAGAAAAACGATTAATTCTTTCGGACGAAAAGATCGGTCGAGTTCTCCGGGAAGCCAATGAAAAAAAAAAGGTAAAATAGTGGGGCCCAATAATCGCAGTTCGCCACCACAACCACGCCGGAGGAGGACTCCGGCCACCACGTCCATCAGTACAGGCGGCAGCAGCTAGCCGGAGGAGAACCTACTCCACCGCTGCCACTCATTTCAGTACTGCTGCTAAAGATCTTAATTTCTCTGCCCTTCGTGTTTGTGCTTCGCCATCAATGGAACACAGATCCAACGGACAGACATTAATTAATTATCTGTCATTTGTTTCTGTGTCGTCGTTGCATCATGAATACTGCGTGGTACGTACGTACGTACGTAGTTGGCACGTATGATCGATGTTTAATATGTATATAGGATAATTAATGGATAAGTATATAATTAATTATTATAAAATAATTATTGCTTATGAGACTGAAGAATTGACTGATGACCAGCCGTGAAATATTGTTCAAGCTAGCTAGCTAGCTACGAGGCTTCCCAATAAGTGGGGCCGGCCCAAGCTAGCTAGCTAGCTATAATATGTTGGATTTGTGACACCTCACTAATCCGTGTGCTCGGATCGTTGAGATCATGTCACCTCATCGTTCCATGGGAGGCCATTGTTTCCTATTGAGAGGAGTCCTATTATAGGAATATTAATTAGGGGGGATTCTAAATCTCCTTATTTAGCCGGGTGGCCTTTCCTATTTGGCCGAGCCTAATTATGGCACTCCCCTAATGAAATTGATATCTCCTTTAATGGGGTTGATATCTTCTGTCTATATATATGAGGATTGCCCCATCCGGTTTAACACACGCCAAGCAAATTCCGCAGGAGGGAGGAGGCAGTTGAGAGAGGTGAGCGGCAGCAGCGGCGCCAGTAGCTCGGCGGCAAGGAGGCGGCGGCTCTGTCCAGCGGCGACAAGCGGCCTCAGGCCAAGGGAGCTTTTCGGGCTGTTTCAGGTGGAAGCAGCGGGCGGCAGCAGCGGTGGCAGCGGTGGCTCCAGGAGTTCTTCAACAGCGGCGGAGGCCCTCAGTGTGATCCAGGCCGGCGACAGCCGTGGAACTTGGTTCCGGTGAGAGCGGCGGCAGCAGGGCGGTGGTCCAGGCGTGCGGAAGCAACGGCGATGGGTCTTGGGCCCGGTGGCATTGCGAGACATCGCTCGGCGATATCGGTATCGCTCGCGATAGCTATCAGTGTAGTTTGGGGGCAGATTCTACTGGGCGCACCACGTTATATCTTTTGTCTCACTATTGTATCTTGTAACTCTCATATTTATAGTGGATCTTTCGGCGCGCTCTCCCCGTGGAGTAGGAGCCCCATACTCCGAATCACGTAATCTTTTGTGTCGTCTGTGTATGCTATAATCTCGTTCCATATTTTATTTTGCGCGATACTAGTTCTTGTTCATTCGTGAAATTCCGTTGCGCTATCGCGGCTTAACTCGATCCGATTTCACAACAATTGGTATCAGAGCTAGGTTCCGCGGGGGTGATCGTCTGGACGTTCCGGTTCTCTGATTTGGGTCAACGGTGGGTGACGACATTGGTCCGCTCCCTATCTTCCCAGATCGGTTCCGCGAATATCATCTTGATCGCCCAGTAGCTTTGCGAGCAAGACAATGTCGGCAAAATTCGAGATTTCTAGGTACGACGACAAGATTGATTTTGGCCTTTGGCAGAAGCGCATAAAGGCCGTTCTCGTCCAGCAAGGTCTTCACAAGGCTCTCCTCGGCAAGGAGAAGTCCGGGAAAGAGGACGACGAATGGGAGGAGCTCGATCTGAAGGCCATCAGCACGATTCAGCTGTGTTTGGCCGATGAGGTGATGTACAACGTGGTGGATGCTGAGACGACGGCGGACTTGTGGAAGAAGCTCGAGGAGCTATATATGTCCAAGTCGCTGACGAATAAGCTGTATGTGAAGAAGCAGTTATACAGTCTGAGAATGTCGGAGGGCTCGCAACTGCTAGATCACATGAACGTGTTCAACAAGCTCGTCTCCCAGTTGCGGAGTATGGACGTTAAGGTCGAGGAGGAAGACCAGGCTCTGCTCCTGTTGTCTTCATTGCCGAGGTCCTTTGATCATCTGGTCACCACTATCCTCTACGGGAAGGATACCCTGAAGATGGAAGAAGTGATGACGACGCTGCTCTCGAACGAAACGAGGAGCAAGTCGGGCCCTAGGGCCGACGAGGGCTTATTCGTGAAGAGCAAGGACACATTGAGTGGTAGATCGAGAGGGAAAGGCAAGTGGGAAGACCGACCTAGGGTAAAGTCCGTAGACAGGAACACGTGTCACTACTGTAAAGAGGAAGGGCACTGGAAGGACAAGTGTCCGAAGCTGAAGCTCAAGGAGCAGGCGCATGAGGCAGATTTGGCTGCGGTGGCATCTGAGGATGAGAGCGACGCCGACGCTCTTCATGCTGCACCCAGCAGTGAGACCACAGGCTCCTGGATCTTGGATACAGGATGCACGTTCCACATGTGCCCGAATAGAGAGTGGTTCTCCAGCTTTAGGCAACATGAGGGTGGTCGAGTTCGGATGGGGAACGTTTCAGAGTGCGAGATATCGGGAGTCGGAAACATCAGGATCAAGATGTTTGACGGAGTGGTTAGGACCCTCACCGACGTTCGGTATGTGCCCGATTTGAGGAAGAGTTTGATTTCGTTAGGCACTCTGGAGACCGCCGGGTATTCTTTTACCAGTAACGGCGGATATTTGGAGGTCAGGAGAGGCGCGCAGACAGTCTTGAGAGGAGAGCGTTTCGGGTCGCTCTATAGACTGATTGGCACCACGACTGCCAGGGGAGATGCGAGGAGAGAGGTCAGACCGTCTCTCGAGCTACATGGCACAGTAGCATATGCATTTCATGCGATCTCCCCAGATCGCGGTTTCTTCGATAGAGCTATAGAGAGCAGGATCCGCTCTCAGCGGAAAGCTAGGAAGGACCGGCGGAGGTGCAGGGCAGGTTTCGTGGCGAGAGCGTGTGCGCAGAGAAAGGACCTTGGCGGAGGCAAAGTTTTCGCATCCGTGGGCGGAGAGTCATCTCAGGAGAGCCCAGACGCTGCAAAGGGAGCCATCCGGCTCAAGGGTCCCACCAGGGAACTCATGATCACTCAGGAGAAGGTGGAGTCGCACAGTGAGAGGTTGAGTGCGAGTCGTCTTGCAAAAGACTCGGTCTATAGGGCAAGGGCGAAGCTCGTCGGGGTGCGCTACCGGGAGTTGAGGGAGTTCGGTAGAGGTGGAGGCAGGAAGTTGCAGGAGATATCCTGGAGGGATATTAGTACGGACTTGCGAGGAAGTCCAGTGACTGGAGTCAAGTTCAAGAGCGGTCTTGACTTAGACTCATTCTGATGCGCGTTGATCGCGGTCAGACCCTAGGGAGAGGGGGTTCGTAGTCGCCGGTAGGGGAGATCCAAGGTGGAGGTGGAGTTACGTTCGGGTGAGGTGTCGAGGTGGAGTTTGTTGGATTTGTGATACCTCACTAATCCGTGTGCTCGGATCGTTGAGATCATGCCACCTCATCGATCCATGGGAGACCATTGTTTCCTATTGAGAGGAGTCCTATTATAGGAATATTAATTAGGGGGGATTCTAAATCTCCTTATTTAGCCGGGTGGCATTTCCTATTTGGCCGAGCCTAATTATGGCACTCCCCTAATTAAATTGATATCTCCTTTAATGGGGTTGATATATATCTTCTGCCTATATATATGGGGATTGCCAAGCAAATTCCGTAGGAGGGAGGAGGCAGTTGAGAGAAGTGAGCGGCAGCCGCGGCGCCAGTAGCTCATCGGCAAGGAGGCGGCGGCTCTGTCCAGCGGCGACAGGCGGCCTCAGGCCAAGGGAGCTTTTCGGGCTGTTTCAGGTGGAAGCAGCGGGCGGCGGCAGCGGTGGCTCCAGGAGTTCTTCAACAGCGGCGAAGGCCCTCAGTGTGATCCAAGCCGGCGACAGCCGCGGAACTTGGTTCCGGTGAGAGCGGCGGCAGCAGGGCGGTGGTCCAGGCGTGCGGAAGCAGCGGCGGCGGGTCTTGGGCTCGGTGGCAGTGCGAGACATCGCTCGGCGATATCGGTATCACTCGCGATAGCTACCAGTGCAGTTTGGGGGCAGATTCTACTAGACGCACCACGTTATATCTTTTGTCTCACTATTGTATCTTGTAACTCTCATATTTATAGTGGATCTTTCGGCGCGCTCTCCCCGTGGAGTAGGAGTCCCATACTCCGAACCACGTAATCTTTTGTGTCGTCTGTGTATGCTAGAATTTCATTCTGTATTTTATTTTGCGATACTGGTTCTTGCTCATTCGTGAAATTCCGTTGCGCTACCGCGGCTTAACTCGATCCGATTTCACAACAATAATAATGTGTATAGTTTAGAATTTACCAGTATAATTAAGCCCGCTTGCCCGCTTGGTAACGAATTAATTAATCTTCATATATATATATATATATATGCCAACTAACTGTGGAGCAAATTAAACCCTCTTTAATTAATTTTGTCAAGCTAGCTAGGTCATGATTCTCATTCTCACTATGCGTCTATTGTGTTTGTGGGTCGATTAATTATATATATTCGGGGTAAAGTTATCGTTGTCATCATATAAAGGATTCCTTGATTTATGCTAATGCAGTTTAACGAATATTTTCTATCTATACTTGGAAAGTCACGTCTAGCTATATATTTCAAGTTTTATTATCTATATATACTACTGATCCCCGACCAGCGTGACAGTACCCCGATCTCAACAGTGCGCGCGAGACCCCCCTGTGCTCCCGCGACAGTACTCCGACCATGCAACAAAACGGTGGATGATAGAAAATATGGGCAGGATGGACGCCATGCATATATTGAACCTCGATTTATTTTTAGGGTTATTTGAGCATAATTAACTTTATTTCATAACACAAATAGAGAGGCTATAGATAACTCACCACTAATACAAGAATCATAAAGCCCCTTCGATCTCACAACCCCCTCTTTGTAGCGCTCGATCATTTTCTCCCAAAAGCTTCGAACTCTTGCACCAACTTCTTCAAAGAGCGCATATATAGCCACCCCACCCGAAGAATGCACGAGATCTCTGCATGTAAAATAAGCATATAATATGTCATTTAAAGTGGTTTGTATCCACTAAGAGTCATGATAAGGAGCATATTCCGTACGACAAATAACAATGTCATTGAGATTAGGTTGTTTGTTCCCTGCACGATCTCCACGACACAAGTTAGCGTCTGAAATTATATGTTGTAGGGCAACCTTTACGACGTGCCCCCCATATATGGGTGAATGGCATCAAACCATGTATTCATAATTGCGATGATTTTGGATGCGAGGACGTACGTCACCCTATAAGCTATAGATGATTGAGAACCTCACATGACAAGTGCAACGACATGTGCACTAGGAGCCGTTTTCCCTATATAAATCACCAAGTATTATGTACCATTTACGAGCACACGCTACTATCCCCTGCAGATCATGAATACCAAGCGATGAGTGTATAGGTTAACACGCGCACATGCACACACAGGGAGATATAATTTGCTCTGCTGTCATGCTAGTTACTAGTTAGATATATATATATATATATATTTGCTTACTGTGTGTGTATATATATATATATATGTATGTAACATGATAACAATAAATGTCTCATCAAAGAAAGAAAACCTTTTTCGTATGAGCGGATGCCATCGAGCATTGTCTGCCTACATTGGAACAGCATGCCTCGATCCACTGTACCATCTACAGTATGCAAATAGGGAGAGGAAGAATTAGTACAACACAAACTATTCTTTATTTATTCATCATTATTATTATTATTATTATTATTATTATTATTATTATTATTATTATTATTATTATATATTAATATTGATAGGGGCTCGTATAATGGACTCTTATTTATAAGCCGTAATGGCAGCAAATATTTCCAAAAGCGCTTCCCCCACCAGTTTAGCAGGGAATCCAGGGAAATAAAGCCAGAGTTGTCATCCGGAGCCACGCCAAGAATGGCAACGGGACCGCCTCCCATCTTGAAGCCGACCCGCGCAACCGCGCCACCTCACGGGGCGCGGCCGAGCCGCACACCCGCAAGGGGTGCGGCCAAACCCGGGGTGCGGCCTTGCCGCCCCACCCCCATGGGGTGCGGCTTGGCCGCACCCCCACATGGGGTGCGGCTTGGCCGCACCCCCACATGGGGTGCGGCCTTGCCGCACCCCCCTTGGGGCGGGGTGCGGCCTTGCCGCACCCCCCTTGGGGCGGGGTGCGGCCTTGCCGCACCCCCCTTGGGAGGGGTGCGGCCCGGCCGCACCCCCCTCGGGTGGGGTGCGGCCCGGCCGCACCCCCCTCGGGTGGGGTGCGGCCCGGCCGCACCCCCCTCGGGTGGGGTGCGGCCCGGCCGCACCCCCCTTGGGGTGCGGCCTGGCCGCACCCCCCCTTGGGTGTAGCTTGTCGCACCCCCCTTGGGGGGGGGGGGGGGGGTGCGGCCCGGCCGCACCCCCCTCGGGTAGGGTGCGGCCTCGCCGCACCCCCCCCCCCCCCCCCCTTTGGGTGCGGCCTGGCCACGTCTCCCGGGAGCGCATCCCGTCCGCTTCCCTCTCTGCGGGGGAGGGTGACCGTTTCCTCCCCCTCCTTCCCCCCTTTCTGACAGGGGGACTCACGGGGCGCCTTTTCGGGCGAGCTCCTCGTCAGGAACGACGGACCCCGTTTTCCTTCTCGGATCGCGACCAATCGCCTCTCCGTTCGCTCAGAATGCTCCCGCGCTCATTGCGCGCTCAGAACGCCTCTCCGTTCGCTCAGAACGCTCACGTGCTCATTGCACGCTCAGAGCGCTCCCTCGCTCGTTGCGCGCTCAGAACGCTTCTAAGCGCGCACTTCTCACTTTTTGTCTTTCCGGCTTCTCACTTTTTGGGTTTCCGGCTTCTCATTTTTTGTCTTTCAGGCTTCTCACTTTTCAGGAACAGTCAGTCGCCTTTTTCGCCTCCAACAGAACTGCCCGAACTGCCCGAGCCGCCCAAGCTGCCCGAAGGGCAAGGTGGTCATTTACGAAAAATGGCGATCTGTGTGCCCCAAACCGGAAAATATGATTCGTCCACCGAGCGTTTATGGAAACTACCAACGACAAAATTACCGGACTACCCCCGGCCAAAGCTATAAAAAGGGGCCTGGGGCTTCATTTGGAGGGACCTTGACTTCGGGACCCGGGAGAGCTCCTGGCAGACTTTTGCGGAATTCTCCTTCGGCGCTTGAAGATCTCCTTCGTGGACTTGAAGATCTTCATCATCCCGAAAGGTGACTAGCCTTCTCACTTCCGAAAGGCGACAAGCATTCTCAGAAGGAAAATGCGACTAGCCTTCTCACTTCCGAAAGGCGACAAGCATTCTCAGAAGGAAAATGCGACTAGCCTTCTCACTTCCGAAAGGCGACCAGCATTCTCAGAAGAAAAAGGCGATTAGCCTTCTCACTTCCGAAAGGCGACCAGCATTCTCAGAAGGAAAAGGCGACTAGCCTTCTCACTTCCGAAAGACGACAAGCATTCTCAGAAGGAAAAGGCGACTAGCCTTCTCACTTCCGAAAGGCGACAAGCATTCTCAGAAGGAAAATGCGACTAGCCTTCTCACTTCCGAAAGGCGACCAGCATTCTCAGAAGAAAAAGGCGATTAGCCTTCTCACTTCCGAAAGGCGACCAGCATTCTCAGAAGGAAAAGGCGACTAGCCTTCTCACTTCCGAAAGACGACAAGCATTCTCAGAAGGAAAAGGCGACTAGCCTTCTCACTTCCGAAAGGCGACCAACATTCTCAGAAGAAAAAGACGATTAGCCTTCTCACTTCCGAAAAGCGACCAGCATTCTCAGAAGGAAAAGGCGACTAGCCGTCTCACTTCCCAAAGGCGACTAGCATTCTCAGAAGAGAAAAAGACTTAGTTTTTCCGAGAGGTGGCCTGTCACCCTCGGAGCTCGTTCTCTCTCTCTCTCCAAATATTGTGACGAGCAGCGGCCTGTCGCGCTCAAGTTCTAGCGTCCAAGTTGTAATTCTGCGACGTTGACGATGAATATTTTGGCTACACTGATTGAATCTGGAGCAGATTTGGCAAAGATTCAAAGAGACGTCGCAGAGAGAATTTGTGTAATCTGTCACGCCCGCAACTGCCGGTGACTTGTAATTTTTGTTGTTATTGTATAATATTGTGTGTTGCGAAGTTGGTGAAAATTTTGTGTGGATCGAGGAGGGAAAGTCGATCTTATATTTGTCTGTTTGTGTTCTCACATATTTAGTGACGGTTTTCCGGGTTAAACTCCGATCGTGCCGTGATTATGTTTTCACCCTATTGGGTTTCAGCGTTAAAATCTTTGTGTCTCCTTTATTATTGTTTCTCTTTGTGTTGTGCTTGCTTGTTTATTGCATACCGCTAAACAGTCGCGCAGGTGCTGTAGCTCGAACTAATTGTAGGTATGACTGGTCGGGCTAGCATGCTCTCTAGACCAACATGCATGATTGATATTGACATGTGATGAAGGGGCCAGCGGAGACAATTCTTCTTTGAGGAAGATGATGGCGGTCTGACGACAGCAATTACGACAACTCTCCTTAAGCTGTTTTGAAGTAAACTTTTCATGCATTTTTGGCGATGGTAAATTAATTAAGCATTTTTTGGAGCAGGTAAACTTTTCGTTGGTTTAGATGTACGCATACAGATGCATAGGCATTAATGATTGCTGTTTATTATTTGGCAACAAGCAGATCAAATGATGTACGTAAAACCTATAACAAATAATTAATCTGCATATATAAACACGTACATCCCACGTGAGCACATCCCCCACTCCTTCACCCAGCTATATATATATATATAAACATAAATAATTAATTAAAGCTATATATAGAGTATATATGTATATATACATGCATATGTATATATACATGCATATATGTATATACATGCAGTGATGAAAATAATAAAGGCCACACGGAGCACGTAGGTAGCTAGCTAGTTTATATATATAGGGCGGAGGCCAATTTTGTTAATATGCAGCCTAAGGATAAATGCAAACCAAATTCAAAATTCATAGAAACTTCTGAATCCGTTCAGAAATTGGCATGCATATAATTATTTTTAAATTGCATGACCTGCGCATAATCAATATTAGATTACATATAGTTATTGCCTATATATATTGTTGCGGAACGCTTAGGGTTCTTGGTAGACCGGTCCAATTGAACCACTTTAGCTCGTGAGCGAACTAAGCGCGCAAACAGTCAATTCGAGATTCACTGAGTACACTGGGACTTTTTAACGTGGAAAACCCGGAAAGGGTAAAAAACCACGCGGTCGGAGCTGTGCCGACCAAACTTCACTATCTTCTGGGGGTTACAATTTGGTAGTTAGAACTTGAGCGCGACAGACCGCTGCTCGTTACAATAATAAAGAGGGAGAAAAGAGCTCCGGGGGTGACAGGCCACCTCTCGGAAAAAACTAAGTCTTTTTCCTTCTGGGAATTCTGGGGAACAAAAGTGAGAAGGCCCGGAGAACAAAAGCGAGAAGCCTCCGGGGAACAAAAGTGAGAAGGCGTGTCGCCTTTCGGGATGAAGGGAATCTTCAAGTCCCCGAAGGAGATCTTCCAGCGCTGAAGGAGAATTCCGCAAAAGTCTGCAAGAAGCTCTCCCGGGTTCTGAAGTCAAGGTCCTCTCAAATGAAGCCTTGGGGCTCCTTTTATAGCTTTGGCCGAGGGCAGTCCGGTAATTTCGCCGTTCGCAGTTTCCATAAATGCTTGGTGGACTAATAATATTTTCTGTTTCGGGGCACACGGATCGTCATTTTTCACAAATAACCACCTTGCCCTTCGGGCGGTTCGGGCAATTCGGGCAATTCGGGCAGTTCGGGCAATTCCGTTGGAGGCGAAAAAGGCGACAGGTTGTTCCTGAAATCTGAGAAGCTGAAAAGACAAAAAGTGAGAAGCTGGAAAGACAAAAAGTGAGAAGCTGGAAAGACAAAAAGTGAGAAGCTGGAAAGACAAAAAGTGAGAAGCTGGAAAGATAAAAAGTGAGAACGCTCCCGAACGTGTTCAGAAACGTTCTGAGCGCGCGCGAGAGCTAAAGTGTTCTGAGCACGTAGTGGATTACGGTGGCGCCTTGGGCGGACGGCGGAGCGGGGAGTCGCCCCCCACGGAGGAAAAGGGACCCGACGCACCTGACGAGGGGGCGCCAACGCGGCGGGGGCCCCTTCGAGCCCACCTGCGGAAAAAGCGAGAGGAGGGGGCCGGGCCGCACCCTAAGGGCGGTGCGGTTGAGCCGCTCCCCCCGGGGGGGAGGGATGGCTTGGCCGCACCCCAAGGGGGGTGCGGCTTGGCCGTGCCCCCCAAGGGGTGCGGCCGGGCCGCACCCCAAGGGGGGTGCGACCGGGCCGCACCCCAAGGGGGGTGCGGCTTGGCCGCACCCCTTGAGGGGTGCGGCTGGACCGCACCCTCCAAGGGGTGCGGCTTGGTCGCACCCTTTGGGGGGTGCGACTGGGCCGCACCTCTCGAGGGGTGCGACTGGGCCGCACCTCTCGAGGGGTGCGGCTGGGCCGCACCCCTCGAGGGGTGCGGCCGAGGCGCGGCCGGATCGCTCCCCTGCGATGGGGGCGCTGCCCGCGCGCTACCGCGCGCCACTTTGCGCGCGGTAGCACTCGTACCTGCGGTTCGCTCCGCGCATGCTTTGATCGCGGCGGCTGGCGGTGGAAATGGCGGGCTCGATCTCTTTAACTTAAGCGATTATTTGATGATCGTTGACCCCACCTCTCTTCAGCAGGACTTCCTTTAGATGCACCCCAAGGCCTTAATGGGTATATAACATAAGCCCCCCAAACCTTCGGAGTCCGAGTTTCGGTGCGAGGAGTTCGGAGGTTTTGATTTTTCTGTGGCGGCTTTATCCGCTGCCCTCTTTGCGGTGCCTTGGGTAGGAGTTGTTGTCGAAGGGCATTGGTTCTCTGAGGTTGTTGCTGGCCTGCTGCCCAGCCTTGATATCCGTATAGGTTGAGTGCTTTCTGCAAAATAACAGATGAACTTGCGCGGTTCTGAGCCCGCGGCTTTTATATAATAGAAAATTAGCTTGCGCAAGTCTGTGCTTGCGGCTTTTTTGCACGAGTCTGCGCCCGCGGCTTTCTGCACGAGTCTGTGCTCGCGGCTTTTTTGCACGAGTCTGTGTTCGCGGCTTTTTTGCACGAGTCTGTGCTCGCGGCTTTTTGCACGAGTCTGTGCTCGCGGCTTGGCCTGTGAATAGCGTGTGTATTCAAACCGTGGGTGAACGCAAGGGGGGCAGGCCCTAACGTCACCGGGACTCGACGGCGGAGGAGAAGGGCGAACCTTCAATCGACGGCGGTGCAAAGTCCCCGGGGCAGGGCCCCGAAGTGGCCGGTGAATAGCTGGTGTATTCAAACCGGAGGCGAACGTAAGGGGGGCAGGCCCCTACGACGCTGGGAGTCGACGGCGGAGGAGAAGGGCGAACCTTCAATCGACGGCGGTGCAAAGTCCCCGAGGCAGGGCCCCGTTACAAAGATTTTTCTTAGATGTAGGTGTCAAAATATATATATGGTTTTATAGTAAGAAATCCTTTGATGCACAGCTTTATGTAAGATAAGATAGGTGCACGAGTCTGAGCTCGCGGCTTTTACATAACACGTAATATAAGATAAGTGCACGAGTCTGAGCTCGCGGCTTTTACATAAGTCATAAGATAAATTCGCACGAGTCTGAGCTCGCGGCTTGGTACAAAAATTTAAAGATAAGTTCGCACGAGTTTGAGCTCGCGGCTTAGCATATGTAGAAGTCCCTGGATCACTGGTAAAAGCGGCGCAGGTTTTGAGCGTTCCAGGTGCGTGGCAAAGTCTTCCCTTCTGCCGTCCTGAGCCTGTATGTTCCGGGTTTCACGACCGTGGTGACTACGTACGGGCCTTCCGAGGCCGGCGAGAGCTTATCTCCTTGAGGGCCTTTATCGGCTGCCTCGACGCTGCGCAAGACGAGATCTCCTACGTTGATCGGTCTGGGCTTCACCCTCCTGTCGTAGATTCGGGCTACACGCATTTGGTAGGATGCAGCACGTTGGGCAGCGTTGTCCCGAACTTCAGGGATTAGGTCGAGGTTTTCCCGAAGCAATCCGTCATTCTTGCCGGGGTCAAAGGTTAGCACCCGAGTACTTGGAACGCCGACGTCGACGGGGATGATAGCTTCGGTTCCGTAATAGAGGTTATAAGGCGTCTCCCCTGTAGGAGTCCTCTCTGTTGTGTGATACGCCCACATCACATTTGGGAGCGCGTCCACCCATTGTCCCCCAGCTTCTTCTAAGCGTGTCTTCAATCCTTTGAGGATGGTGCGATTTGTGACTTCTACTTGTCCGTTGGTTTGCGGATACGCTACGGCCGTGTGACGTAGGTTGATCTTCAGATCCTCGCACATCTCTGGTGAAGGACTTCCCAGTGAATTGAGTGTCATTGTCGGCAATGATCGTAGCCGGGATGCCGAAGCGGCGGACGATGTTCTTCCAGACGAATTGTTTGGCGTTTTCTTCCGTGATTTTAGCTAGGGGCTCTGCTTCTACCCATTTGGTGAAATAATCGATGGCTAGGATGATGAACTTCCTCTGTCCGGATGCTAGGGGCAGGGGGCCGAGGAGGTCGATCCCCCATTGCGCGAATGGCCACGCACTTTGCAGCGTGGAAAGTGAGACCGGGGGTTGATGAGGTATGTTGGCGTGCAGCTGACAGCTCTTACACCTTTGGACAAATTCGGCCGCATCCTTCCTCATTGTCGGCCAATAGAAGTCTTGACGCAGTATTTTCTGCGCCAATGCTTTCCCGCCTAGGTGTTCTCCGCAGACTCCGCCGTGCACTTCTCTGAGGGAGTAGTCGGCCTCGTCTGCTGGTAGGCATTTTAGATATGGTCCTGAGAATGCCCGTTTGTAAAGTTCTCCGTCTATAATAGTGAACGATGTCGCCCGCATCCGTAGTCTTCGCGCCTCTAAGCGGTCTTCAGGAAGGTGCCCGCATTCGAGGTAAGCTCGTAATGGGGTCATCCAGAATGACTCTTCCTGGTGGATGGCTGCAATCTCCCATGGCCCTTGAATGCTTGGGACCACGACTTCTTCGATTCGGCGCCTTCGAGACTGGTAGCTGGAGGGTGAGGTGGCGAGCTTGGATAGAGCATCCGCCCTGGAGTTCTGCTCTCGGGGGATGTGTAGAATTTGATACGATGAGATCTTCTGAAGGAGTAATTTCGCGAATGCGAGGTACTTCGCCATCTGGTCACTCTTAGCCTCGTAGTCTCCTTCGACCTGTGAGACTACGAGTTGGGAGTCTGTGTAAATCGTCAAGTTCTCAGCTTTGCAGTCGATAGCGAGTCGGAGGCCGGCGATCAGCGCTTCGTACTCCGCCATATTATTCGTTGCGGGGAATTTCAGCCGAAGACCGTAATCTAGGGTGATCTCTTCGGGGATTATGAGGAGCAATCCTGCTCCGCCCCCCTCAGCTCCTGAGGCGCCGTCGACATAGAGGGTCCAACGGGGGCTAGCGGTGTCCTTGACAAGAGGTTTTTCTGGCGGGATGGTGTACTCCACCACAAAGTCGGAGAGCACCTGCGACTTGATGTCAGGTCGAGGTAGGAATTGGATGTCAAACTCGCCGAGTTCTACGACCCACTTTACAAGTCTCCCTGAGACTTCCAGCTTCTGGAGGATTGTCCGTAAGGGGAGTTGTGTCAACACTTTTATCGTATGAGCCAGGAAGTAGGGTCGAAGCTTTCTTGCTGAGAAAACAAGAGCCAAGGCTGTCTTGTCTGCTGCCGGATATCTGGTTTCGGTGTCGGTGAGGACTTTGCTGAGGTAGTAGATTGGTCGCTGCACTCCTCCTTCATCTTTTACGAGCACCGAGCTAAGAGTCGCAGGTGATACGGCCAGGTACAGGAACAGAGTTTCTCCGGGGGTGGGCTTTGACAAAAGCGGTGGCGAAGCTAGGTATTGTTTGAGAAGCTCGAAGGCCACCTGGCACTCGTCGGTCCACTGGAAGCCGGAGTGGCGCGCTCCCCGGAGGATTTTGAAGAAGGGGAGATACTTGTCTCCCGTTCGTGACAGGAAACGGGATAACGCAGCGATCCTTCCGTTTAGGCGTTGCACTTCCTTAATTGAGCGAGGTGGCGACATATCCTCCAACGCCTTGTTCTTCTCGGGGTTGGCCTCAATTCCCCGATGGGTTACCATGAAACCTAAGAACTTACCCGCCGTCACACCAAACACACATTTGCTGGGATTGAGCCGCATCTGGAAGCGGCGGAGAAGCTGGAAGCACTTTCCCAAGTCTTCCAAGTGGTCGCAACGGTGGACGCTCTTTACTAGCATGTCGTCCACGTAAACCTCCATCGTCTCTCCGATGAGATTCTTGAAGACTTTGTTCATCAGCCTTTGATAGGTGGCTCCGACATTTTTAAGGCCGAATGGCATCACCTTGTAGCAGTAGACTCCTCGGTCGGTGTGGAAGGCGGTATGCTCTTCGTCCGCGGGGTTCATCCTTATCTGGTTGTAACCCGAATAAGCATCCATGAAGCTGAGCAGCTCATGGCCGGCCGTAGCGTCGACGAGTTGGTCAATCCTCGGGAGGGGGAAGCTGTCTTTTGGGCATGCTTGGTTCAGATTGCTGTAGTCGACGCACATTCGCCATTTTCCCGAGGCCTTTTTTACCATGACTACGTTGGCGAGCCATGTGGGGTATTCTGCTTCGCGTATGAACCGTGCTTCCAGGAGCTTAGCTACTTCCTCCTCGATCGCCTTCAAACACTCGGGGGCAAAGTTCCTCTTCTTTTGAATTACAGGCCTGCAGGCGGGGTTGATGTTTAACGAGTGATAGATAACGTCAGGATCTACCCCGGACATGTCTTCTGGATTCCAAGCGAAAATGTCGTTCTCCTGTAGGAAGGTTGTGAACTTTTCTCGCTCCTCTTGTGACAAGAGTGACCCGACCTGAACAGTCCGAGTCGGGTCTCGTCGGGAAAGTGGTACTTCTACTAGCCCTTCAACGGGCGCTCCTCATTATTGATGTTGAGGGCGGTTGCCCTTACTGGTTGAGCCTGCTTCAGATAGCAGGTTCTGGCTGCCTCTTGGTCCCCTCTTACGACTCCTATGCCTGCGGCAGTTGGGAACTTCATAGCCAGATGCAGAATGGAAGGGATTGCCCCGAAGATTGACTGGAGCGGTCTCCCGAAGATGACATTATAGGCGGAGGTGGACTCTACCACCATGAACTGGATGTTATGCGTTGACTGTCTTGGAAACTCGCCCAATGTGACTGGGAGAATGATCATGCCCTGCACCGGGACAAGTCTGTTGTCGAAGCCGTAGACGGGCCCGGCCGCAGGACTAAGCTGGTCCTTCGTGAGCTTCATACTCTGCAAGGTGGAGAGGAATAGGACATCGACTGAGCTTCCGTTGTCGACCAGTATTCTCTTTACCTTGAAGCAGGGATCCCCGATCCCTGCGCTGATCACGAGCGGATCCTGGTGCGGAAGCCGCAACCCTTGCAAGTCTTCATCTCTGAAAGCTTTCGTAATATCCTGCTTGAGTTTTTTGTCTTCGTGGTCTCTTACGGGCTGGGCAATCGAGAGGATTTGAGATGCTAAGACGGGGGGTCCGGCGATCGTCTCGATTTCTCCCACCATCGGCCTTCCTCCACCTGCGCCTCGGGGGGGGCGGGCTGCTCCCCTGCCTCCCTGGGCTGCTGGGGCTGATTGGGAATCTGGCCTTGTAAGAATCTTCCCAGGAGTCCCTGGCGGATGAGGCGCTCGATTTCGTCTTTAAGTCTGGTGCACTCCTCGGTGGTATGCCCGGTTCCCCGATGGAACTCGCAGTACCTGGACTGGTCGCCCCTTGGATTTGGCGGGGGTATCCGGGGCATGCAGAGTTCGGGGTTGTTCTGAATGGCGTAGAGCACATTCGTTCTGGTGGTGTTCAACGGGGTGTAGGTCCTGGGCGGCTATGGTCCCAGATCCCTTCGGGGGTCACGCCGACGCTCGTCGCCGCGACGCTCCTCGTCGCGACGTTCTTCTCGTTCGCGAGGGGCTTGATCTGATCCCCTCTTCCTTCCTTGGCTTCCTTCGAACTGCCGACGGTGCGCTTCGATGGCCTCATCTGCAGCTATTTGTGCTTCAACCCGATGAACGGGGTCGGGGTAACTTGGTACGGTTTCTCTCATGAGAGCCGAGTAGAAGCCACTTGGGCGGAGTCCTCCCAAGAAAACGCCTCGCAGGAGCTCGGGGTCAACCCCTGGGATCTGCCGAGCCTTGGTAGTGAAGCATCGGAAGAAGTCCTTGAGTGTCTCTCCGTCGTTCTGGCGGATCCCTGAGAGATGGGAGGGATCCCGGATAATTCGGCGGTTGGCGATGAACTGATCCACGAACTGTTGCGTCATTTCTGTGAAGTTGTTGATGACCCCATTCCGCAGAGAATGGAACCAAGTGCGCGCTTGTTCCTTCAAGGTTGCCGAGAACACTTGGCAGATGAGCTGATCAGGAGCGCTGTAAATCCTCATGACGGTGGTGAAGTGATTTGCATGTTCCAAAGGATCGTCCGTCCCGTCGAATGTCTCGATGCTGGGAAGCTTGAAGCCATTCGGAATTGGATGGGCTAGGACTTGAGGCGACAGCGGGGAGCCCTGATGCGTGGAACGGCGGGCGAGTGCGGCGCGTTGCCCTGCTTGGGCGTACTCTTCCTCTATCATATCGTGTATTTCTTCTCGAGTAGTTCTTTCCGTTGCTCGCTCAGGGGCAGCTCTTCTGGGGTGATGGTGACGGTGGTCAGCTTCTGGGCCTCCAGCTGGCGGAGCAAGGTGAGCGGAACTCGCCGCGTTGGAGAATCCTTCTGAAGCCTCGTCCTCCTGAACGGCTTCTTGGTTCGGGGCATGATTCAAAACTGGGGGCGGTGGTGCGTTCAGAGCTGGTGGCTGAATCGGAGCTTGAGGAGCCCCGAGATTCCTCACGAGGGCCAGCATCACGGCTTGATGCTCTTCAATCTGTTGCATGCGTACTTCCAGCCCAGCTGCGGGCGTAGGCAGTGCCCCCTCCGCGGGAGGTGCATTGATAAGCGAGTGGGAGGGAGCTGGGTCGACGCGTCCCTCCGGTACAGACCCTTCAGTAGTGCGAGCATTCTTTCTTGCCATAGCAGTTGGCTTTCAAAGAGTTTTGGGAAGTTTCCCACAGACGGCGCCAAACTGTTGCGGAACGCTTAGGGCTCTTGGTAGACCGGTCCAATTGAACCACCTTAGCTCGTGAGCGAACTAAGCGCGCAAACAATCAATTCGATATTCGCTGAGTACACTGGGACTTTTTAACGTGGAAAACCCGGAAAGGGTAAAAAACCACGCGGTCGGAGCTGTGCCGACCAAACTTCACTATCTTCTGGGGGTTACAATTTGGTAGTTAGAATTTGAGCGCGACAGACCGCTGCTCGTTACAATAATAGAGAGGGAGAAAAGAGCTCCGGGGGTGACAGACCACCTCTCGGAAAAAACTAAGTCTTTTTCCTTCTGGGAATTCTGGGGAACAAAAGTGAGAAGGCCCGGAGAACAAAAGCGAGAAGCCTCCGGGGAACAAAAGTGAGAAGGCGTGTCGCCTTTCGGGATGAAGGGAATCTTCAAGTCCCCGAAGGAGATCTTCCAGCGCTGAAGGAGAATTCCGCAAAAGTCTGCAAGGAGCTCTCCCGGGTTCTGAAGTCAAGGTCCTCTCAAATGAAGCCTTGAGACTCCTTTTATAGCTTTGGCCGAGGGCAGTCCGGTAATTTCGTCGTTCGCAGTTTCAATAAATGCTTGGTGGACGAATCATATTTTCTGGTTCGGGGCACACGGATCGTCATTTTTCACAAATGACCACCTTGCCCTTCGGGCGGTTCGGGCAGTTCTGTTGGAGGCGAAAAAGGCGACAGGTTGTTCCTGAAATCTGAGAAGCTGGAAAGACAAAAAGTGAGAAGCTGGAAAGACAAAAAGTGAGAAGCTGGAAAGACAAAAAGTGAGAACGCTCCGGAACGTGTTCGGAAACGTTCTGAGCGCGCGCGAGAGCTAAAGTGTTCTGAGCGCGTAGTAGATTACGGTGGCGCCCTGGGCGGACGGCGGAGCGGGGAGTCGCCCCCCACGGAGGAAAAGGGACCCGACGCACCTGACGAGGGGGCGCCAACGCGGCGGGGGCCCCTTCGAGCCCACCTGCAGAAAAAGCGAGAGGAGGGGGCCGGACCGCACCCTAAGGGCGGTGCGGTTGAGCCGCTCCCCCCGGAGGGGAGGGATGGCTTGGTAGCACCCCCAAGGGGTGCGGCTGGACCGCACCCTCCAAGGGGTGCGGCTTGGCCGCACCCTCCAAGGGGTGCGGCTTGGCCGCACCCTTTGGGGGGTGCGGCTGGGCCGCACCGCTCGAGGGGTGCGGCTGGGCCGCACCCCTTGAGGGCCGCACCCCTTGAGGGGTGCGGCCGAGGCGCGGCCGGATCGCTCCACCGCGATGGGGGCGCTGCCCGCGCGCTACCGCGCGCCACTTTGCGCGCGGTAGCGCTCGTACCTGCGGTTCGCTCCGCGCATGCTTTGATCGCGGCGGCTGGCGGTGAAAATGGCGGGCTCGATCTCTTTAACTTAAGCGATTATTTGATGACCGTTGACCCCACCTCTCTTCAGCAGGACTTCCTTTAGACGCACCCCAAAGTCTTAATGGATGTATAACATATATATATAGCCATAATACATAGAGGTTGTGGTCGTCCTCCACCACGCGCGGCCACCTAAAAGAGCTAGCATGAGCTGGCTATATATATATAAACTGCAGTGCGTGTCCGACGACTAGGGATGATGTCCAAGAAATAGTTGCGTCCGGCCCTCGACGACGCACAATATATGGTAATATTATCGTCATTAATAAATGCTATATAGGGCTGCCCGCGCAGCAGGAAATTAAAAAGGCATAGGAACAGTGAGAGCAGCACAGCTAGCGGGGAGGAGACCGAAGGAGAGAGAGAGAGAGAGAGAGAGAGAGAGTCCGAAGGAGAGAGAGAGAGTGGAAGAGGGGGGGGGGGGGGGGGGGGGGGGGGGGGGGGGGGGGGGGGGGGGGGGGGGGGGGGGGGGGGGGGGGG